>NAJI01000045.1:232888-700789 GCA_002179835.1 Calonectria leucothoes
TTTCTTAATTATTAATTAATTATTTATATTTAATTAACTTAGATTATTTTTATAAGGTATTAAAATTTATTTCCCTAGGATTAATATTATAAGATTTTATTTCTTTAGTTGGGGTTAATTTTTCTTTAATGGTTCTAAGTATAATTATACTTTCTTATCCTAAGACCTAGGTATACTTATTTATATCTTAGGTATAGTTTATAATTTAGGTATTTATTAAGGTATTTAAAGTTTATATGGATTTTCTTTATTAGTATTTTATTATTTAATAGGCTTAGAAATAAAGGCTTTTAAGTATATTATTAATATTCCTAAGCTTATTTTTAAGTTTAAATTCTTAATATTTTCTCTAATTATTAGTATATTATCTTTACTTAATAATACTAATAAAAATAATTTTTATACTTTTTTTAAATTATTAATTTATAATTATTTAGATTATTTTTCTAATTTTATAATTAGTAATATATTTATTACTTCCTTTAGTTTAATATAAAAGATCTTCTTATTAAATATAATATTCTATATAATAATAATCTTTTTAAGGTAAGAAATTTATATTTAATAAAGATTACTAGTAAAATAGCTAATTAAATATCTAATATATCCTTTAGGGCTTATTTTAAAAAACCTCTTATTCTTATTAATTTTTCTATTTACTTTTAATAAATAGGCTCTATATTTATATATATAGATTCTACTTTAATTGGGCTTAAGATTAGTTATATATAGTATTATTAGTAATTTTATATATTATCTAAACTATTCCTTAAAAGCCTATATTAGAAACTTTATTTTTAAAGCTTTATTTAGACTTATGTTATATAAATATATAGTATATCTTATACTTTCTAACTATAGCTCTCTAAGGAAATCTATACTATAGAATATCTTTATTAATCTTATAATAATTTCTTAGTTTATTCTTTTTACCTTACTATTAAGTTTATAGATTGCTTATAATATAAGCTTAAAATTAATATCTTTAATAATAATCTATTATTAATATTCTATAGTATCTTAGATAAATATTATTACCTTCTTATTATTATACTTTAGCTTATATATAAATAATCCAAATTATCTTCTTACCTATTATTTAAAGTAAACTATAATATTAAATATAATATTATATTCCTTATTTAAAATTAAGAATATATATAATATTCTACTATATCCTTTCTTAAATATTAGAAAATACCTTATCCTATTATAACTTTTAGGATAGTCCTAAAGATCTTAATAGACCCTCTAGAATAATCTTAGAGATCTATAATATAAAGGCCTTTATAATATAATAATTACTATATATATTTATATATAGACTTTATAATCTTTATATTTTATCCTATTAATTCTAATATTTTAAATATTAAAAGTAAGATTCCTAAGTACCTCTATACCTAGATAATCTAACCATAAATACTAAAATTCTTCTTTATTCTTATAAAATAATAGTAAGTCCCTTAATAGTCTTAGGCATATTATATCTAGGAATACTTAGATATAGGCTTAGTATATATTTAGAATTATTAATACTTTATATAAAATAAGCAAATTAATTATCTTTAGAATTATAGAAAAATAAGAGTAAAGAGGCTTATATTAAAGAAAGGTTAGGTTATATTTAGTCTCTAATTTAGTTAATATTATATTTAACTCTAATATTTTAAATTATAATAAGCTATTAAGACCTAAATACTAAACTCTAATCTCCTTTAATTATATTATAAATATTATATTTATATAAAATCCTTTAATAAAAACAATATTCTTAAGTATAAGATTAACTATATAAAATCCCTTATTTCCATTTAGAAGATTAAGGATAATTTAAATTCCTCTTTTATTTATTAAAAATAATATTATTTCTACCTTTACCTATTCTTCTTTTTTATACTTAATATAAAAATCTAAAACTAAAAATTTTTTATTATTAACTAAATAAAGTATACTATAATTATTATAAAGTATACTCTTTAATAATATATATTTCCTTTTCTTAATTATAATATAAGTACTAAAAGATTTATTATTAATTTATATAAATAAGGAATTAATATAGATTATAATAATATTTAAGCTTAGAAATTAAATAATTAAAGTATTACTTAAGCTTTTCTTTTTGGCCTTTTCTTTTTCTATTACTATTCTTAAGCTTTACTATTTTCTATTATTATAATATTCTCTTATACTCTTATATCTAAGCTCTTCTAGCTAAAATCTAAGATTCCTAATTTTTTCTTTACTAATTATATATTAAAGGATAATATATTATTATAGGGTTTAATTATATATTATTATTTTATCTTTTATATATAGGCAATAATATTTTATAGTTTAGTTTTTATTATCTAAGTATATATTTAATATAATATAAATACTATTATACTTATAATACTTAGTATAATAAATTAAGCTTATTATATTAAATATACTTTTATAATTACTAAATATCTCTATAATTAGCTTTTTAAGCACTTCTTTTATAATAAGATTATTAAGCTTAATTCTTGCCTAAGTAGGCTTAAACCTAGTTCTAACTATACTTAGGAAATTATATAATATTATATTTCCTTTAATTTTAGAGATTTTATATTTTTATACTTCTATATATATCTTAATTTAGCTTAAGAACTAAAGCTTAGAATTAATATTTATATATATAATATTCTTAAAAATAGCTTAATAATTCCTTTAAATCTATTCTTTTAAGCTTATATTACTAAAAGCTATTTTCTCTTTAAATTTCTTAAGAAATTACCTTAATATAATCTCCTTTTCTATATTATTTCCTTATAATTTCTTAATATATACTTAATAAATATTTAATTTAATTATTAATTATATCTAGCTTTATAGAAACTAAGCTTTTTATTTATTCTTAACTTTTTTAACCTAA
Source organism: Calonectria leucothoes (assembly GCA_002179835.1). NCBI lineage: Eukaryota > Fungi > Ascomycota > Sordariomycetes > Hypocreales > Nectriaceae > Calonectria > Calonectria leucothoes. Next base: position 235,791 of record NAJI01000045.1, read on the forward strand.
ATAACTTAATATTCCTTAATAAAGACTAAGTAATATTTAATAAAAATAAAGCTAAAAGTTTTTAAATCTTTTAAATTAATCTTTACTTTAGCTATTATTATTATAAGCTTAATTAAAGCTTTAAAAATATTATTAGGCTATTTCTTTTACTTAGGATTTACTAAGGCCTAAATATCTAAATCTTAAATATAATTTTTTAAGACTATAAATTATATTTACTAATTATCTTTAATTATAAATTTTAATAATAAAATTATTTAAAATTAGAATATAAATTAATTTATTATAAACTTAATTCCTATAGCTTATATTTAATATCTATTATTTCTAAATATAACTTTAATTAAAATAAATAATAAAAATTATTAGATTTTATAATATTATATAATATTAAAATTTATTTAAGTTTATAATTATTATATATTATACTTATATTAAGTACTAAAAAAAAAAATAAAATAAACCTTAAATATTATAAATAAAATAACTAATTATACCTAGCTTTTATAGCTATATACTGCAAAATAAAAGGTCCTAAGCATAAGCCCTTAGTAGGGCTTAGCCCACTATAAGAGCCTTATTTCTTAGGCCTAGTTTTCCTCCTTTAGTCCTAAGCCCAATTTAAGCTATATACTTACTGCCCCATAGCCCGACCATAGCTTAGTAAGCTATAGTCATATGACTTACAGGCTTGACTCATGATAGTTTTTCTGCACCGAGTTTCAACACGGATACCGGTGTTCGCTTTGGCTTGGGAATACGCAAATGCTTCGGATCCTCTTGAGTCAACGCATAGATTATTTTCGCTTCAGACACTGTCCTCTGTACAGCCCTCCAAGCTATGTACTCCTCATTCTGGCACTCCATCGCTGATGTGTCAGTCCGCACGAACCTTTCGTCTCGTGAGGTTTTGGAATCTTCTTATCAACGAGCTCCTGCCACAACTTGTCGTGGTCCGGACCCAGGCGTTCGATGTCGCTGGTGTACTTGTCAGGCCACCAGTACTCGTAGTTGAAGTACTCGACCCATGGGCCCCGCCTCCTGAGTCGCTTTCGTCATCGTCAGGAGTGGCACGGCAGTACGAAGAGTCTGAAGAACCGCCCTCGTCGGCGATCAGGCGGTACAACAACTGGCAAGATGACCACGAACTGGTACATTTTTCGGAAAACTATTCGGGTGATTTCGACTCCCTTTATGCTGAATCCTCCTTGAAGTCACAGTTTGGAGGGAACAGCTCGGAGGATTGGGCAAGCCAATTCCTGCAAGAATCTTCACAGTGCAGCCAGGCCGGAGCTTCAGATTTGCAGGCAGGTTTAAGTTCAGGGTCCACAAGATCGATTATCCCACGGGGTGAAGGTGGAGGGTGGCACCTCCAGAGAGGAACTTTTACAGGTGAAGAAGACAATGCAATCGGCGCAGATGATTACGAGGAAATGGCAGGGGCGGCTTTTCTGCTCCAAGCTATTGGCCAGGACTCCAGGGCTTCACAGGCATGGATACAATAAAGTCAACATAAAGACAATCAAACTTCACAAGACATGTACACAAGGCCCGTTCGTCCTGTGAGCTCAGCGTAGGAATGCCGGGCTCGCACACGCCCTGTGATGGGCTTCCAATCGGTCCAGCCGAAATTTGGGTTGTCCCCGCTTACCTCACGGCACTACGTGGCCCAAGAACTGTCACGCTGAAGCTGGGGTCATGGCGGAAAGCCCCAAGTCTACTAAGATTAGTGCAGGAACCCGCACACTAAAGTCAGGGCAAGGTGAAACTACTTCGCTAATGGCGGATGAAACATAAGGCTCTTGTTAAGCTCTCCAAGAGGTTGTATGTTCCGCTATTCTTAGGCTCGGTGTACCTTGCGCCATGCGTTGAAAGCTACGTGATCAGGATTTGGCATTTGCGAGCACGTTGGGTGACAGGCTGCACGCGATCGCCTGCCACGGCATAGGTGCACCAGGTGTCGGTCAAACAGCCACAAACAATAGTTCATCCATGGGTTCTAGAAAGAGGGTCTATTGGCATACGCGCTAGCCTTTCATTTGGGACTTGTGAGGGGAAGCGTCAACCCGGATCTCGGCAACCCGGATCAAGCATTGATGGACCGGCATATTTGCACCCGGTAATGTAAACCCACTGATAGCTATCCCAACCACCGGTGCCACGCTTATTTGGCACAAGTAATTGGGCCCCCTCACCTACCCGTTGACCGCCCCGGCTGCTGTGTTTACTCGTGACACATAATCCCCCAGCTACCCCAGCCGATGCGACAAAGTCTCATCAGGATCCCGAACGAAGGTGGCTGGCGGAACATAGGGTATCCAGGCCAACCCGTCCTCCATTCCTTCCTGCTTCATTCTTCTGGGGAACCTCTTTAAGCCTAGACCGACAAAAGGATGTTAGGAGAGGGGGCAGTGCTCAACTACCAAAGCAGACTGTCACGAAAACGCATCCATCATCACACCCCGAGTATCAATACCACCCTCCCCGCGCAATACGAGCTGCTACCACGCCATAACGACCGATCCTCCTTCAACACGCTCTACATCGCCGGCAGCAGGCATCGACATCGAGGAGAATAGAACATGGCTTCCGTCTCCAGGATCCGAAACAAGCGACCGCAGCCAGCCTTTCAACCGCTGCAGCCTGCTCTCAGATCCCAACACGTTCGCCAAGAGAGTCGCGTGTCGACGAGCTCAGACGATGTCATCTACCTTGGGACATTTACACGACAACCAGACCGCACGACTCCGACGTCAACCCTCTGTCACTGACTCTGTCGGAAGGAGGGACGTTGAAAGACAAGACAGCGCGATTCTAAAGTATGTGGCCGCAAACATCTTGGAGCGTTCAGACAAGGCTGTTCAAATCTGCACTCTGCTCACCGAGAGTGCGGAATAGGCCAGTTGACATGCGCCCCATTGCGGCTGTACAGCTAAGGGATTTTCTCCAATAGCTGGGCTCAGATGTCTGTGCCTCTCTAAAATTAAGCATAGAGTGTGTTGGGGTGTACCCTGGAATTTTAAAACCCCTGAACTCGTACCGACCCCACCAAATGCTAACCCTCAATACGAAATTGAGTGCAAACTCCGTCTGCAATTAACATCTGTTCCTTAAATCTGACCAAAATCCTATTTTTTTAATAGAAGTAAAAAATTAAGTATAGTCTAGTCCACACTTTAATATACTCACCCCGTTATCTTTATGCATATTTAATATTTTGGGTGTTTCGGTCTGGGATAACGTAAGGCTTAAATAATTTAGCACAGCTACTGGCCCTATGAAATACGTTCTCCCGGTCAAAATAAATATTACAACAATTACTACTTATTTGGCACCCGGGAAGAATGCCTGTCCCAAAAGTTGAACAGAAAGTGCCCTATTGTTGTTAGTTTACTGCCAGAGGGCGGCTACTGTCGCTGTGCCGCAGTATATTCAACCCGGTAATTAGGGCTTCTGGAGGAGATGAGCATTCTGTTAGCGAATGGTTTACAGGGGGAGTAAAAAGTATTCGTATCCCACCCGCACAGGAGAATTTGGTCTAACCCAGTTAGGTTGTTGTAACCGCTCCAATATTGTAGCTCTGCTCTAATATACAAAGGTAGAAAGCTATGTGCAAAAGCGGTATAGTATTAAAAAAGCGGTCTAAATGCAGGATTTAATAATTAGCTTTCAGAAAAGCTTACATGGCTCCAGGCCACAACCAGGCCAAAGCTTCTGAATCTCAATACACTAGAAACAATCTCGCACATAAAAAGGTTGATCCCATTTTCCAAGACCTTTTCCATACTGCAGCCTACCTCCTAAATCACTCCCATCTTCAAGCAAACACCCACTCTTTATAACAAAGCTTTGAACATAAGACTATGCAGCCTACCATCCTTTTTTGTTTCGTTGCGGCCATGGCTTCGCCATTGGTGTCTGCCCAATCTGGATGTCGACCATACAACAACCGTGGCGTAATGCAAGGTAACAGATGCACTGCTAGCCCTACTTGCCCAGTTGGTCAATCAAGGGGTAGCATCAAGGGCTATAACTTTGGCGCTGCTGGCCAAGCATGCTCCGTTGATGTAAGGTGGTCAAAAGTCACGTCGTAGGCTGAGCTAACGACTTCAAAGTTCACTTGCTGCCCGCGGTAGTGATGCCCTGTGAGATATTGGATTATGGCGAGGCGAAGGCGGTAGTCAACGGGCAACCAGAATGCATGCGTCTCTGGGTTCGAGAAAGAAATTTGAGCTCCCTTAGTTCATGGTATTGGCGGGACGTGACAATTCTTCAAGCATCGCTGTCCACAGCGAATATTTTGTTCACTTCAGTTAATTAAAGCAAATTTCGGCCTTAACCCTTACTAAATCAATATTGGATCGCTATTATGTTAGCACATTCAACAAATTGCCTCCAGTGAGCACACTGAATGCTATGTGAAATGACATTGAGACAAAGCAGCAAACCTCTCCGTGGTGCCCAGTGTCACTTGTAATGGCGCATATTCGCGGACTGTCGCGCGTGGTCGAAGCCGCGCAAGATCTAGTACAACGACGCGCATTAGTTATTAATAGGGAAGCAAAGTACGCATTTTCCTTCTGGTATGCTAGGACTCTGAGCCAATGATGGAGGAACATTATCGTGTGGGCCAGCGCGAGAACAAACATTGCAATTCATCTTGCCACGACGCGCCCGGGAAGCATCGTTGATTCCTAAGCCCCCCCTCTCCTCAATGGCGACAGATGTGACTCTCACCATCAAGCTCGCATTGCATCGTAGCCAGGTGGAAGTGATAGCACACGGCAATGGCCCGCATCTTGGGTGGTCAAGACGCCATTACTGCTATTTGTTCCTTTGGCTCGTTGAATGGTACGTGTATGATGAAGGAAAAATGCCAGAAAATCGTATGGATACAGCCAACATGGGATGTCTAGGCTTCCGGGCCATCCCCTCTAACACTGGATATCCACTATCGGCGTATCGGCCTGTAACCGCAACAATCAGAGTGGAACTGTCCAGACGGCGTTTAGGTGAGACTTTTGGCATATAAATCGATTTTACGGGATTTTAAATGGTGGTTGAGAAGCTACATTACATTACCCTTCTATCCTCAAACCACTTAGACTTGAGTGGGCACCACAAAAACCGCAAATGGCAGTAGTCCATAGAACCACAAGTTCCAACAGCATCTCCTCTTCTAATCCTTAAATCTTAGCCAGTGTCATGCCCAAGGACTCAGGTAAGAAGGCTTCAAAAAAAAAAAGAAAAAAAAAAAAAAGGCCAGGCATTTCACCTGGGGCGGATCTCTCCCGCCGGGAATTGAACCCGGGTCTCAAGCGTGACAAGCTTGCATACTGACCACTATACTACGGAAGATGACAGGCGCTGGGGCGTCTGTGTAGTGAGGGGGTGCGTTGGACGTGGCTCGCCTTGACATGGCTTGTATTCCATTTACGCCTGCTACTACTATACAGACCTTCCCTCGTGTGCCCTCACCTCAAGCCACTTGACTTACAACAGCCTTAAACTCTTGCTCTGTCTGCTCCTCGCAGTGACGAAACTCCTCGTCGAGGTTGCTTTCTCCCCTGCGAAAACGCTGCATCGTCAACTTCCCACCAGCAAGCCTCTTGGCCTCAAACAGATCTTCCATGTCCAACAGCGACGGCACCACCGTGGTGCGGAATTCATGCGGCACTCCGCTCTCCTTGATCATGGCGATGCTGGCTTCCAAGGTCTTAGCGCTGACCTTTCGACCCGTAACCTTCTTGTAGTTTTGCAGGGCGCACTTGATGTCCATGGCCACAAAGTCGACAAGACGCTCCGAAAATATGCGGCCAAGCACCGTCGGGCATGTACCGTTTGTATCCAGCTTGATGGCCACGCCGGCTTTCTTTAAAATGCGCATGAATGGCACCAGTCCCTTGTGAATAGATGGTTCGCCGCCCGATATGACGAGCGACTTGTGCTGCGTCGACACAAGGTGCCGAAAAACATCCAGTCCAGTAAAGCCATCGCACTCTCCGCGTACCAGTGGCCCGTTGTGGCACCAAGGACAAGAAAGATTGCAGCGCGATGTGAACATTATGGCCGCCTGCACCTTGCCAGGCCAATCGCTCAGAGTCAGTTTCGTGTACCCGGCGAGGGGAAGGTCAACCAGCTCAGCGACCTGAGTTTCCAGTTGTTGCATTTCGATGGCATTTTTGTCGCCATCGACTACCGCCAATGAGACAGGATACCGATAAGTCTTGCGCATGGTAAACTCGGTCGCTTTTCCCTTGTTCCAGTCCCGGGTTGGGCGAAAGTATCCGACAATGCGCGAGTATACAAGGCACTCCTGGGCGCATTTTGGGCACTGCGGTTGCTCTCCGTTGATGTAGCCGTGCGCTTTGCAAATGCTAAAGGTCGGAGTGAGAGTCAGGTAGGGAACGCGGTAGCGCGCAGTAAGCAACTTGACAAGATCTCGAGCTAGCTCCCATTTTGACAGGCGCTCGCCCAGGAAGGCGTGAAAGACGGTCCCGCCAGTGTAGGCGCACTGGAGCTCTTCCTGGTGGTCGAGGGCTTCAAACAAGTCTTCGGTTGTGTCTACCGGAAGCATGGTCGAATTCGTGTAAAACCTTGGGATACTCTGGTCAGGAAAAAGTTCCTTGTCCTTTCGGGCCAGCTTGTAACAGGTGCTTTCTGCAGGACTGGCCTCGAGGTTGTAGAGGTTACCAGTTTCCAGCTGGAACATTTGGAGACGTTCTTTGATGAATTCCAATGTTTGGAGGGCAAATTCACTGTGTTTCTCGATGCCTACGCCAAAAAGCGCCACCAACGCTTCGTTCATGCCATTGATGCCAATTGTGCTGAAGTGATTCGTCCAGTAAGATCCCGTGCGATGCTTGGCGGCAGATAGATAGTGGGCTGCATAGGGATACAGATCATTGTTCGCATTCAGCATCTTACGCTTGATCTCAAGAGAGTCTTTGGCCACCCGCAAGGAAAATGACAACTCTGTAAGGAATGACTCCTTGGTGCCGTCGCACCTATACGCCAGGTTTGGCAGATTGAGCGTGACGACTCCAATCGAACCAGTCAACGGGCTGGCGCCGTACTGTCCGCCGACCCTGCAATGCAGCTTGCTAATGTCGAGACGTAGTCGACAGCACATTGACCGAAAGTCGTCTGGGTTGAGGTCGCTGTTGACGAAGTTGGCAAAATACGGAATGCCATACTTCGCTGTCATGGTCCAAATCGGCTCCCAGCGCGGCGACTCCCAGTCAAACCCCTGGCAGATGTTGTAAGTAGGGATGGGAAAAGAGAGGATGTTGCCGTTTCCATCTCCTTGGACCATGATTTCGGCAAAGGCTTTATTGAGCATGTCCATTTCCTCTTGACAGTCACCATAAAGCCATGTCGTATGTGGTTCGCCTCCAATAATCACGGACTGATTCGCGAGGTTTTTTGGGCAGATCAGATCCAAAGAAATGTTGGTGAAGGGTGATTGGAAGCCACTTCTGGTGGGAACGTTGAGGGAGTAGACGAAGCTCTGCATATATTTGAATACATCAGTGTATGCAAGATGGTCGCTTCGAATGAAAGGCGCCAAATAAGTGTCAAAGTTGGAAAAGGCTTGAGCACCAGCAAGCTCCCCCTGGAGAGTAAATAGGAAGTTGACAGCCTGGTTGAGGGCAGAGTTCAGATGCTTGGGCGGTCTGCACTGAATCTTGTTTTCGACGCCGCCAAACCCTTGCAGGAGAAGATCTTCAATGCTCCATCCAGAGCAGTAGGCACTTAGAAAGCCAAGATCATGTATGTGAAAGCGGTTCTCATCGATGCATCGTCGAATCTCTTCAGTGTACACCTTTTCAAGCCAGTACTCGGAAATAATGTGCTGAGAAACAAACTGTATGAGGCCTTGGTGGGAGTAAGTTGAGTTTGCATTCTCTGCACCTTTCCAAGTCGCTTGCGTTATGTAGTCGTCCACCAAGCGTACATTTGGAGTGGCACCCGGTGGCGTTGACATGATGAACCGGTCAATCTTTCTCAATGGCTAACTGGGCAAATCTTGCACGATGAATCATTCGATGAATCTGAAAGGCGTTTTCTTTTTATCGCGAATTTTTCTACTATTTATTCCCGTCGGGCTTGTTTATGGTCAACGCGTTTTAGCTTATCCAGACAGTACAAGATACATGGTATCCCGCCTCGGCTGATTGTGGTCGCAGAGATGGGGAGTACCACGCGACAAAAGGGCCCACCCGCATCATCTCTGAGTCATGTCGTCTCAGGAACACGCTTTCACATAAGAAGAGATAACGTGGCGAATCCATCGTCAAACTTGGATCAGGCGCGAATTGGACGCGATACCCCGTGACTTGGCGAATAGTGACATGATGAGGCTTGCACGGCGGGGACGAGACCGCGAAGTAGCCACGAGTCGCGTATCAGACCTTTGATTTGTCCACTCTGAAATCACCAAATAAACAATAAGGAGATGATCCTAGCTTGTATTCTTCTTCATGAGAGAGGAGTCGTGTTCCGGTCCAAATCCCCCTGAAGTTTGACTCACAGTGCCAAAAGATGCCGAGCAGGGTACGGGCCCATGAAAAATATCACGTTTGTTTGATCCTTCGATAACACAATCTATGCATAAATTTCCATCATAAGCCATCGTCTTAACTACCGTCTTGCAATGCGAATTACATTGCCAACACTTCCATGTGGACTACATGAACATTCATTGGCCCATCAAACGATACCTTCTCGACCATGCTAAACTGAAAATACAGGTTCCTATTTCATTCTGCAATACCATCTCCAAATTAGCTATGATTTCAGGTAAACATATGTACAGCTTTTTCTCGCCGGGTAAATCCCGAACGTGATGCCGCAGTCGAAGTAGACAACCACCAACCCTTACGACACATGAAATTACAAATCAAGCTACAAAGGAATGTCATGGAATCATACAACAAGTCCAATCATTTCAAACACTGTTGCCTGCTTATTTTGGGGTCCAGTCCTATGCTGGTGGCAGGGTCTCCCCGCAGTAAGCAGGTTGCATTAGTGCCTGTTGATCGTGGACGACGTGGGGCAACGGAACGCCAGACCCAATAGCGGCCGTTTTTTACCTCGATCCATCACGTCAGCTTGGCGTTGATCGGATTTAATAGATGCTACATTCAGCGCTGTAACGCCGAATTGCAAAACTTGTGTAGTATTAATACAGGAAGCAGAATCGAGAGGGGAACTGTCGTCAAACGATTGGTTTTATTTTTTTCCCTCCAAACAAAGGCATCTTCACATCGTTCAACCTCCACACCATGGCTCCCAAAGGTCTTGCAATCTTGATCGGCGCTGGCCCAACGTCCGGCGCTGGCATTGCTCGAGTCTTGGCCAGCCCACAGCAAGGCAACCTTGCCGTCGCTCTTCTGGCTCGTAATGCAGACAACCTCACTTCCCTCGCTTCCGATCTCAGGACGAGCTCGGGCGGAGTGTTGCATCCTTTCGCAACAGATACGGACCCAGAGAACCTTAGACGCACCTTCAAGGACATTTTAAACCACCCAGAATTTTCAGGCCTAAAGCTGAAGCTTGCCATCTACCACGTCAAGAACAGCAACAGGAAGCCATTCCTGGAGCAGACGGCCGAGGCCTTCACCAACAGCCTGCAGACCTACACCACCGGGTCCTTTGCGTTTGCTCAGGAGGCTCTCAAGGTCATGTACGAGCAGAACGGCGGCCAGACCCTGCTCGCCGACACGGACGGGGAGAAGAAGGGCACCATCATCTTCACAGGGACTCTGGGCGCAATGCGCACGAACCCTGGTTACGCCGCGTACGGTGCGACGCGAGCAGCCTCGAGAATGGTGGCGCAGGCGCTCGCCAAGGAGCACAGCAAGTTTGGAGTCCACTGCGTACACGCCATCGCCAACGGAGGCATCATCGATGAGGTCAACCTAGACACAAAGACGGGCAAGAAGATGGAGGCAGAGGATGTGGGGCGAACATATTTGTGGCTCTCGCAACAGCCCAGTTCCTTGTGGATTCACGAGTTGGACATGAGACCCGCTCAGGAAGGCTTTTAAGACTGCCAGGAAGTAAAGCAATCTCGGAAGAACTCCGTCATCAGATCGTATGGGATTCTATAGTGAAAGCGTCCGTCTTCTCTCCGAGGCATCCAGCCAGAATAGTTGGAATAATTTGAAACGTCAATCTCGCTTTTTTTAGGAACATCAATAACTCTCGTTCTCTACGCCTTCGGACTCTCCTCAAGTCTCGTCGTGAAGAGTGGACTTGTCAATAAAAATGCGTGGGAGATTTCAGACGTCACCGTGTCAAGCTCCAGGGAGCCATTACTATATTGATAAATACAATTCATAAATACAGGATGATTTTCCAAAGTCTCCCTTTATTTCTCACTGTCATTAAAAAAGCGATTCGCCTCCCAGATCCCCTCGTATGATTAACTAGAGCTTGAGCATTTGCTCTTGACCAGGCTGGCATTCTTACCAGCCAGGCCATCGAAATAGGCCAGCAACGTCTCGACAGGCACCATCTCCATCAGTCCCAAGCTAGGGTTGGAGGACTTCATGGTCTGGCCGCTGAAAAGCACTCGCACATAGTAACCACTTTCGCTATCCTGCGCGCGCTTGGACTTGGAGCTAGAGTTCTCATCCTTGGACTCGGAGGATTCCTTCTGGTACAACTCAAACACGACCTCACTGCCCATACCAGGCCATACCATGACGTCGATTTGCAGAATACTGAGCAGTCGGCTGAGAGAGCCGTCATGGGCAAAGTTGTGAAAGTACAGAGGGCTGCTTTCGCCGTTAATAACAGCCCGCCAGTGGCTGGCAAGCTCAGCAATCCACACGCCGTACGAGGTGGCAGAGGCTTCCAGGGAATCGGATGCATCGCGGTAGATTTGGGAATATTCCCACTGTCCCATTCGATAGACAGCGTAGGCCAGGTCCTGGTCAACGCAAGTGGTAGAATTCTGGCCATCAACGAGTTTGCAGGGCAAGGGCTTGTCGTGGCACTGGCGTGCGGAGAGGTTGTCATAGTAGTGATCAAAACTCACGTGGAATCCATCGTCATCGGATGGCACGCCAGAAATGTTGTCCAAAGTGTCAAAAAGCTCCTTGCCCTTGGTCAAATGGGCTTGCCACTCATCGTTGGAGGATGATTTGATATCGTCGAACAAACCGCTGCCAACAGTGCAGGTGTACTGGGGCTCCAGACTATCGACGCCAGCTTGCTGAATCTTGAGCGGGACAGACTTGGTCGTGTCGAACATGCCGTTGACAAACATGCCGGCAACCTGGCTGGTGATCTGGTTGTTTGTCACCCGGAACACAACCTTGCTGCGCCAGTCCTCGTCGCGGCCGGGCAGGAACTTCAGCAGTTCATGGTAGACGCCGTACAAGTCATGACCGTGAACCCACGAGTCATCCAAGCCAGCAGCTGTGATTTGAGGGAACTGGCATGAGCCAACAAAGCCCTCAGGTTGAAAGGGGTTGATATCAGAGATAAAACCGCTCCAGTACCCCTCAATAGCCGACTTTGCATCCTGAGTAAAGGGCCTGCCAAAGTAGAAAAGACCCTGGTCATTGCAGTTCCACGGGTACGACTCTACGGGAAAGGCGTTGGCGGCATACGGTGTGCGCTTATGGTGTCTTTGAATCTACCTGGTGTTAGTCAACTCGAGACAGGCTGCAGAAGGCGAGGGCTGGTTCTATACTCACCACCTCGACATATTTCAACTTGTACTCGCTCGAGACCTTCTTGTATTCCGTCTTGCGCGCATGAGGCATGTTGCACCAGTTGTAGGTGCCATACTTCTCATCGGGCGTATGGGAAGAGTTGAAGATGAAGCCATAGACATCGTCGCTTTCCAGCACCGAAGTCAGGTTGTTCACGTTGGTGTCGCTGGGCGGATGCCACGACAAGTCAACAGACTGGCTCCCTGCGGCGGCCGTCGAGGACAGCAGGGCCAAAAACGACAGGTGCGGCAGAGACAGCATGACGAAATACTCCCTGAGGCTGAACAGACACACGGCGACGAGAAGCAGCGACACGGCGAGACGTTTGCCACGCAGTCTGCAGATGGAGAGGCCGCCCTGCACAGTGGGCATCTCGTCGTGCGGTGAGGTTATTATACGGGTGGCTCCTCAAGGTGGCCGCCCACGTGTTGGATGGACACCGGAGATGAACCAGTTCGAGGGCGGAATGCGCGGACTTGGCTTCTTGATGCAGCAAAGCGAAGGGATCAATTCATCGAACCAAGCATCACGGCTGGACACGGAAGCGACGCACGTTGTCAAGGGAATGGCGCCGAGTGGCTTGACAATTCGAGGCTGGTTTTGCCCCTGTCACCGTGTTTCTGGCCTGTCAAAGCGGCGCGATAAGGCTCTTATCGCCCGGAATGATGTCACTTTGCGGTCAAAATAAACCCGAAAGAAATGGACGTGAATGATGCAGGAAAATAAATGGATTAAAGTAAAATCTGATTCCGAAGGTTTTTACCAACGTTCTGCGTCATCCGGCGCATCCATAAAACTCAAGCGTGATGAAAGAAGGAGGACAGAGTTTGCTCTGACGCGAAAGCAATGCACCAGCCACATGGACTCAAGCCACATTGGGTCCCAGCCACAGGCAAAGAGCAGAAAGCGAACGCGAGCACGCGGGTGACAGAAAAAAAGGCCGGTCCCAATATGCGTTTTTGCTGGCAGCACCGGCCCTTTTTTCTGTCACCCGCGTGGCGAGGTTCTCATCTTGCCGGTGACCAAACACGTGACACATCCAAATCCCATGTGTTCCCGTCCTCAACAACTTTCAAGTTTGGAGGCGGACATGGCCCCGATTATACTTCTAGGCGCCCTCTGGAACATCGGGTGTCCCTGTCACTCTGTTCGGTGGAGAATGCCGCCTGAAAGCCAACCACAGACTCGGCTGGACATTCAGCCGGCTCCTCCGAAAAATCATCAGACACATGAAACGCCCAGACCAACACGATTGGACCATCTGAAATAAACGCGAAGATCGCGGATGCATCAATCGGACCATCGGACAACGCAATGGCCCACAATTGAAGAAAAAGAAAGCACACGCGTTGCGCTGCGTTCGGGCCGCCTACGGTGGCGCCCGACATGACTAAGCAAGAATTCCAAGTGCTCGCTTACCCTATACTTTTCGAAGAACTTGCAACAATCATCATCATTGTTTTGTGTGTACTAGTAAAGAAGTGTGAATTAATTAGTGAATGAAGTTTTTTACGTCTCATATTCCACTATTCCTGGGAATATGGCGATTACCTTATCACAGAAGCAAGAAATTTGCTCAAGTTACCCAAACGTTTAATTGCTTGGTATAGTTGGGTAGCCGCATCGTAGTTTCGCAATATCGTAGAGAATCTAGATTGAAGCTTAAATCCCTTTCTAGCGTATTTTCACGCTTGGAATCTAATTTAAAGTTCTTGGGCAAGCCCTTGACTGAAAACTATTCCCAAAGCCACTCAAACTACTGCGAATCTGCTTCAACTACTACCTCTGCTTCCACGGTTGAATTTTACCGTCGGGTTTCAGCCTCACATGGACAGTATCCGCATTGAGTTGTGGCACAGCATGTTATTCGTCAGATTTCATCTGCTCCGGGTATGTGTGCTGTGCCCCAGATCGCCGAGAATCATGATGGATCGAACTGCATACGAGATTACGAGCGTTCGAAACGGTAGGAACGACCCCTTATCTATAGAAGACCGGCATTATGCTTCTAGATCCGTTCATGAGATCTGAATGACACAAAATCAAACTGCATGAGCTCATTGAACTGGAATTTGACGCTGCCCACAAGTTGTTTTGGAGAACAACGCGTCCATTTGGCAAACCCTTGCATACAGTTCGACAAGTCACGGCCGTTGAACATGTCAGTCTACAGAAGAGCAGCGTGAAAATGACTTTATATGCCAATATTTAACGCATCTTCAATGATTGATGCCAAACATACTATTTTTGACCTAATCGTCCTTTGTATGTCGCTGCTTCATCTCGGAGTTTGGCAGACCATTCCATTACTCCTGAACCGGTCAATTGACACCGGCGGTCAACACATTCTTCCCGACGGCCTTTCTCCTCCGCCTTCTCATCACAGCAAAATTGGCCAGGAAACACCCGCTCACAGTGGGCAGCTCACGATGCCCATCTGAGTTGTCGCTGTCGGGCGGACGGCTCCGACGACGCGGGACCCCACATTTTCCCCCAGCCCACAACTGTGCGTATGAGACGGGCCTCAGCCGCCACCGTATACAGGGATGAAGCTGGTATCAACAACATGTCGCAATTTTATAACGCAAGATGCGACGAAAATAAACAGCCTGGAAAAAAACAGAAACCGAATCAGCTAGGCCCAGAGACCAAGGTCATGCGGGCGCTAGGAGGTTTCGAACTATGTACAATACCCCCCTGTCGAGGCCAGATGGCCATTCACACCGGCCCAATCACCGGAGCCCAGCCTCCGCGAAGGTCGGTCTACACCGAGGTTTCCCGATTGACGCCCGGAATCGAGGGCCACGTAGTGGCTGATGCGCTGCAAGACAGACGTTTTTCCCAGCCCGACAATGGTCCAAGATGTGGTGTGCATGAGTGGGCCAATATTCCCCACACGACATTATCGTGCCACAAGCCACCCGGCTGCGCGCGCAACAGAAAAAGCACTTTGTCTATTGCCACACGTACGGGCGCGCGCAAGCAGCCGACGATGTCCAAGGTCCGGGCGGACGAAAACCCCGGCCGTTGGTGTGCATACGAGTGAGATGCGCTGGCAAATCTTCCCGGTGTGGAGCCCTCCCGTCTAGCCATTGCCGAATCCCCTGCCTGCAATTTGCGGGGGACCAGCCTTCGACGGAGTCTCTCAGTCCGGCGTCGACCGAGAAGGCAGTTGTGTCCACCGGGCCGGGCAATTCATCTATATAAGGGGATGTCGCTTCGAGTCGAACTGAGGAGAATCATCCAGATCATTCATCACTCACTTCCAACTCACTCCTCAAACACCACTCACAACAACTTCGATCTTCCGATCACCTCTTTACAACATTCAAAATGTCTGCTCCTAACGCGTAAGTGCCTCCTGCCACTTGGCCTTCCCCAAGTACTATCTGCAATTGGCACAAACCTTTTGCGAATACACACACTCGATGGAGCAGCAATTGCTAACACACTTGAACAGTACCGTCGAGGGCCGCCAGTTCGTCGTTCCCCTGCCCACCTCCACCGGCCTCTCTGCCCCCGCTGGTAAGTCTCTTGCAAGTCTCACAATAGCCTCGGGCAGTTCTAACATTCCTCTTCAGGCCAGCTCCTCAAGGGCGCCACCGATGACGAGGGCAAGAACAAGTCTGCCGCTCTCCTTGTCGGCATCAAGCTCGACCTCGAGGCCGAGGTTCACTTGACTGCCCGAGTCAAGGGTGATCTTACTGTCGGATTGTATTAGATGGCTTTTTTGGAGTTTGGTGATGAGGATTGGCGCGAGGACATGATTTGAGGATTAGGGAAAACCTTTAAAATACAACCACCCAGCGGCTTCCTAGCTGTCTGGTGTTCTTCACAAACCATGCCCATGAATCGAGTTGTGACTGTTGCTTAACTGGTATAATGCTTTGCTAATGAAATGCCAACCAATTTCAAAACTATGCACGACATTATGCTTCTCTTCCTACATCTCTGTCTGCCATCCATGCCCCAAAAGTGCCCACATCCTGTATGTGAACCACGTGCTAATCTCCTCTTGTTTCGCCAATGCATTTCGTGTCAGGGAGGAACAAGGGACGGCATTCAACTCGACGTCCGGTGTGAAGGTGAGGATCCATCTGGTCCTTTTCGTTATAATTGCGGTATGGATCCCCCCACCCTCTGGGGTTAAACTCAACCCCAATGAAATCGCCTGCTGCGTGATGATTGAACCTGAGATCAATGGCAGAAAAAGTGACACGAGGAGAGTCGCGATATTCCTTCTCCCAAACCTGTATACAGTTTGATCCGCCATCACCCGCATCCCGATGCTCATAGTCGAGGACATTGAATTGAAATTCGATGTTGACGTCATCCCACTTTTGCATCAAAGTGCCCACATGATCCGACCAACAGTCATGATCGGCTGACCACTCCGGACCAGAAAATGAATTTGACTTTCTTTACAGAAGGTAGGTGTTGCTTCATCATGAGTAGCTTTTGGACCAATCTCCGTGCGAATTCACCGCCTCCGCGGGGCTCATCCCAGAATTCCCAATCCCCTTCAGGGTTGTTTTCGTAATCTTCCTCCTCATCATCATCATCTCCGCCTCGATACAAGACTGGATTCTTTTGTGTGGCCTCGACAAGAATTGTACTCGTCTTATTCTTTCTCATCTTGGAAATAGTTTCCCAGTTCGGAGAAATATCTGCTTCGCCCAAAGTAAATTCTTCCGCCACTTCGATGGGGAAAACTATCGCATGATCTCGGTAGCGGCGAGGTTGGCTTCTTCAAATACCAAGTCGTATACCGTGGATCGTATGCTTTGGGGAAGACGCAGAAACTAAGACGATGATGCTTCAGCCATGATTCCAGATGTGATAATAAGAGACAAAACTGAGACAGCTTGTTGGTGATTGTCTGGTGGGTGAGTAACTGTGTTCTGTACCAAAGGCGACACGGTTCTTGAAGGGATGCAGGATTTTAGGCAACAGTGAGGAATGAGCCAAGGTCTGTTAGGTTTTCCATCAAGCACGCGAATATCGGTAATTACACTGTGGGCCAATTGCATGGGTATTTGAATGCTAAGGCAACCTTTCATCTCACCGACCAAGTTAGCCGACGCCACCAACATCTCTTCGCCAACAACTAAGATTCAAGTATCGGCTCATCAATGAATGTAGAATGAATTGCATCCACGAAGACAGATAGTTATTGCCATCTGCCGTCACTTTGTCGTGAGCGATGTGCATAGCTTGTTGAAGCTAATGACTTGAGATGCAAAAGATGCCTTCCTTTTATGGATTGAATGTCAACATCGAATGTTTTAATACTGAAGAGACCAAAAAAGATTGAGATATGCTTTGGGATTAGCTGAATTATGAGAGGCGTGCAAACGGCCAATGGAGAGGAGCCTGTGCATATCGTACGTCAGCTCCTTCAAGCATTGTGTTGCTATCAGTTACCGATAGGTCTCCGCGAATGAGCTACATATGGTGCCTCGATTTTTGAGCTTATACGGCAGCCTGGCATCCTCGAAAAAGTATGATAAAACCCTGGGAACATATGTGATTCCGGACAAAGTCGTTGTCATCGGATGTGGGTAAGCGGGACAGAAACGACATTTTTGGGCGCTATAGCCGCTTCGGATATATTTTATAATTTCTATTTAGCTTTTACTTTCATGACACGTGGAGGCTCTCCTATCCTGGATATACTTACAATCAATAAACTCGATCTCTAACGCGCATCCCATCAGCCTCGATGTAAAATCCACGATAAGTGCTGGCCACGGTGAAATATTGACCAGTGTAGTTGAATGAGACGCCTTATTTACCAAAACCTTGTTAGACATTAATTATACGTGAACACTTGTTTCACTAACTGACGTGGAGTAGAATCCGAGGAAGCAACGAGGCGGCTCAATTGATTCAAGTGAATTGACTGGGATTCACCGGCACTTGAGGTCGGGTAATTTTTTTTCGCATCGAGGGATATGAGAGCTCTGACCTCTCACAGTGCATATTTTCAATCCGTCCTGCCCTGGCTTCTGAAAGGCTATATTTAGCCGTCGCTATTGGCTAAATCCTATCCAGGACCGGGGCTAAACCGGGGACATGGCCCGAAACCTCCTCTTAGTAATAGGAGTTTTCCGGCTTTGCAAACCACCAACCCAATTAAATAGATCGCATTCGAACTTATGAAAGAGATGGCCAGACAAGATACAGCTATTTGAAATCACCACAATAACGAATACATTTTTCAAACTCCAAGTTACACATACTTTATCATGGCTGGACACTTTCGTTCTGCGCTCGCCCCGGTATCCAAGGCTTTCCAGGATCGCCCTCAATTTTCGGGCTTCATGAAGCCCTGCCGCTTCGAGGGCGAGGTCCGCAACCTTGAGATTACTGGCACGATTCCTCCCGAAATTGACGGCACATTTTATCGGGTCATGCCCGACCCCCAGTTCCCACCATTTATCGACAATGATCCGGTAGGTTCAGAGCCGCCTGGTTATTCAATGCTGCCGCAATTGGCATTGCGTATAACAAACATGACTAATGCATGGGCAACTAGTGGTTTAATGGCGATGGCAGCGTTTCTGCCTTTCGCATCCACAACGGGAACGTTGATCTTCAGCAGAAATACGTTCGAACGGAAAAGTTTGTCAGAGAGCGCGAAGCCAACCGTGCTCTGGCTGGTAATTATTTTGACAAAACATGTTTGTATTGGTAGACTTAACACTGACCATGCAAAAACCTATAGGTGCATACAGGAACAAGTACACAGATGCTGTCGAGTTCAAAGTTCGCACCACGGCCAACACCAACATCTACTACTTCAATAAGAAGCTGCTGGCTATCAAGGAAGATGCGCCGCCTTACTTAATGGACCCCATAACTCTGGAAACAATTGGAGTAACCGACTTTGACGGCCAGCTGCCCAGTGTTACTTTTAGTGCCCACCCCAAGACGGACCCTGAGACGGGCGAGTTGATCAGTTTCGGATACGAGGCCAAGGGAGACGGTACTCCTGATATCTGTTACTATAGCATCGATGCGGATGGAAAGTTTAACCAGACGGTGTGGCTCATCTCTCCGGTTGTTGGCATGATTCACGATTTTGCTGTTACCGATAACTGGGTAGGTTTAATGGAGAGAAACGACAAGACGAATACTAACCTTATATGAATAGGTGCTGTTCCCTATCATCCCGCAAATTTGCGACATTGATCGGCTAAAGGCTGGCGGAGAGCACTGGCAATGGGACCCAAATGTTCCATTCTACCTTGGAGTTTTGCCTCGAAGAGGTGCCCAAGGAAGCGACGTGAGAGTACGTATCCCCGAGATTCCGCTTGCGATTTACTTTCAAGTTTCCTCTGACATGTATTTGGCGACTAGTGGTTCAAAGCACCCAACGCTTTCCCGGGACACACGACCAACGCCTACGAGACTGCTGATGGGAAAATCGTCTTTGACCTCCCGCTCACAGACAAGAACGTCTTCTTCTGGTGGCCCGATGCTGAAGGCAACTCACCTGAGCCGAGCTCCATCAAGGCCCGATATGTGCGGTACGAGTTTGACCCGCGCGCTGAGTCGCTGGACCTACCCACGCCGCAGGTTATTCTCCCGCTCGACATGGAGTTTCCCCGCATCGATGATCGCTTTGCCAGCAAGAAGCACAACCACAGCTTCTTCACCCTGATGGACCCCACGAAGGGCACCAATTTCCCCGCCATCATGCCTGTTCTCGGAGGAGGGCACCCGCTGTACAACTGCTTGAGTCATCTTGACCACAAGACTGGCAAGCATGAGGTTTATTTCCCAGGACCCACACACATGGTTCAAGAACCGGTTTTTGTGCCTCGCTCAGATGGAGCTGGCGAGGGTGATGGGTTTATCATCGCTCTGGTGAGCAACTACAGCACCATGTGCAGCGAGTTGCACGTCATCGACACCAATAGCTTTACCAAGCCTCAAGCTGTTGTCAAGCTGAACCTCAGACTTAGGGCGGGATTGCACGGTAACTGGGTTGATGCCAGGGAGTTGGCATAAAGACTTTTCATGAATGGAGAATTATCGAAGTGCATCATAACACCACGGGTGGATCAGCTTGTGATTTGGCCACTCGTACATATACACACATACACACACACACTCGTACTCATAAGCCACTTTTGAATGCATTTGATTGGGAATCTTGTATTGAATTTGATATCAAGTACAGCATATTGAAACATCGCTAAGTATACATTTACAAATCACAGCTTGGGAGTGCTGGGCCTCAGTCCCAGGTCCCGAATAATGATATCCGCCGCCTTCTCTCCAATGGCCAGGGCGGTGCAGTTTGTGTTGGCCCCCACGTTTACCGGGGGCACACTCAGGTCGGCAATCTTGAGGCCCTGGGTGCCGTAGACGTTGAGGTCGGCGTCGACAACGCCGTAGTCGTTGCGGGGGGCCATCTTTGCGGTTCCCAGCGAGTGCCAGGTGGTGTTGAGGTTCTCGCGGATCCACTGCTCAATGGCCTTGTCGTCCTCGGCCGAGTACTCAATGTCCTTGACGTTGGCGAGGGCTGAGTCGGTCTCGACGCACGCGGCGGCCGAACCCGGAGCGAAGCGGGGGTGGCCGAGGCTGACCTCGCCGCGGTACATCTTTGTGCGACGCATAATCTCACGCTGCTTCTTGTACGCCCACACCTGCTTCTTCAGGTCAATGTCGTGCGCGTCGGTCAAGAAGCCCGTCTCAAAGTCGAGCTCGTTGTCAAACTCGGGGCCCGTGACGTGCATGTGGCCCCTCGAGTACGGGTAGCCGGTGTACGTGCCGGTGGACACGTATTGGCCAGGGGGAACAGCAGCTTGGTCGCCGAGGAAGCTAGAATTACACATGTTAGCTTCAGGGGGTTGGTTGAAACCGGGGGAGCCAAAAAAGACCGCGAGTCATGAGGTTAAACTGGGGCTCAGAGCAAGAAGAACTTACCACGACACTAGACCCATAAGCATCAGGGGTCGGTCTGGGGCCGGCTTGAAGTCGCGATCCCACGCGGCTTTAAACTCTGGGCCGAGAGCCGCCACTTCTGAATCCGTTGGGCGAAGCTTTGCCGAAATGTCGATGGCGTTCCACCCGAGAATCTTGTGCTTTTCCTCGAGCAGCTTGGCGGCGTCGACGCGGCCGCTAAGGATTCCATCAATCGTCTCGTGCGGCTCCAGGTTTGTTCGGTAAGGGTATAGCACCAGGTGGTGGTCCTGGTAGTCTCGACCAACGCCGGGCAGATCGACTAGCACAGGCACGCCGGCGCGTTTCAGCACCTCGGGGTCGCCCAATCCAGATCGCTCCAGAATCGGTGGCGTGCCGCAGGCGCCAGACGAGACCACGACCAGCTTCCTAGCCTTGATGGTCTGCTTGGGATGCTTTGTGAGGCCCGTGGCGGCTTGGAAATCGGGGTTGGGGGTCCATTCAACGCCAACCGCCTTCTTGTTCTGGTCAAAGAGAACGCGGACAACCGACGACTCCACTAGGACGTGGAGATTGGGGTGCTTTCCATCGCGGAGAAGGGGGTGCAGGTATCGGTGAGCCGTGTCCTGGCGCTTGCCCTCTGGACAGACGAAGCGCTTCCATCGCTGGAACCCGTTGTTGTCCCTGAGGTTCTGAAGATCCTTGATCTCGGGCCAGCCAATTTCGCCAGCCGCGTTGATGAAGTCGCTCTCCGACTTTTCAGCACGGAGTGTGCCGTCTGAGACATGAATCGGCCCACTGTGGCCGTGGACGTTGTCTGGATCCTCGCCGTGAAAGGTTTCGAGCTGAAACGGGTTAGTCCGGAGGGGAAACGGTAGCGGGAGGGAGGCGATTGGGCTCTCGAACAAACCTTTTTTAGATAGGGCAGCATCTCGTTGGCTGACCAGCCGGGCGTCTGCCACGAGTCAAAGTCAGACCTCTGGGCCCGCGTGTACATCATGAAGTTGATGGATGAGCCACCGCCCAGGGTGCCGCCCGAGGGCACAATTGGCTCGCGGTCCGCCAGCTGCTTTGATTTGTTGCCCTTGTAGAATAGCGTGGTTTTGCTGGTGGGCAGGAGATGTGTGAGGAAGAGAGCGGGATTGGTCACGTTGGGGACATTGTAGTTGTCCTGTCCACGCTCAATGACCAGCACGGACAGTGTTGGATCTGCCTCTGCCAGCCGGGCAGCAACGATACATGCTGCCGTGCCACCTGGGAGGGAGAGGAAACGATGTTAGAACCGGTCAATTGACAAGCAGAACAGCGAGGAGCCCTTACCACCGGCGATGATGATGTCTACTTCGCGAGTAGCATCGGTGACAGTGTTGGAGATGCTCATGGCAAACTCTTCGGTTTCCGGCAAAAGCGAGGCGGGAAAAGGTTGTGGGGTATGGGGAAAATGCGGAGTATGTGGAGGTTAGATGGGAACGGCGGAAATGAACTGGACAGGGCAAAGGGGCAAGGGTTGTCACATTGGGTTATATACTGTTTTCCCATCACGTCCGGCGCCCTCAGCCTCACAGCATTACCGCGGGGTGCCCGCAGAACATAGCCGCGGAGGCCGTGCCCCTTTTGCCGAGTTGGCGTGGGGAGCGACTCGCGCCAACAGTTGGAGATGGAGATGGGCGCCCCTTGTCTTCATCGATCGCCGCAGGGTCCAACGACTGACAGCTCGCCCGTCTTCAGCCCTGTCTATTCTTGGCTCTGCGGCTGCAAGGACGCGCTCTCAAAGTCTGTTTTGACGCCGCAATCCGAAATCGTCGTCGTCGTCTTGAGACATGGCGTCGAATCAGTCTCAGTCCCTCGTGTGGCCTCCTCCCCATCTGTCCTCTGTCCAGGCCATTGTGCTAACCCCGCATTTGGTGATGGGGCCTCGTGGCTAGCTCAACAAGGCCCGCTCCCACACGCGAATCGGAAGCGTTTCCTCCAACGGCTAGCCCAACGGCAGTGCCGTATTCTATGCGGGGTCCAGGCCTGGGCAGAGTAGCATGCGTAATTGCTATCCCGCCGTTTGATGCCATCTATCCGGATTCTGTCTTAGACCCAATTGGAACGTCCCTGATTCAACCGGAGTCGGGCTTTTTGGAGCAGCCAGTCCTACCACACACTTGTTGCCCCAGACACGTATTTGGCCACTCGCAGGGAATTGACTCGCCTTATCCCATGCTTCCCCTCTCCTTGAGCCCAAGTGGAGAACCATCAGGGTGCATTGGCCAGCATCTCGCTGCTATCGCGGCCGACGTAGCACCCAAGTGTCATGCGCTGCGCCACCGGGTCCATGATTGATGGGTCTCGTCTCTTTTCTCCTCGTCTATCTCATCGCTTAACCCAGTGCCACCTTTGTGGGTGGCCACTTTAGGTAGGTGAGAGTGTCGTGTGGGGAACGTGGTGAAACCGGCGAGAAGTTACTTTGTTTACTCCGTATACGCACATCGAGTATCCACTTCGCCAGCATACATACCCGAGATTGATCAGATTTTGATGATGCCTAGAAGCGGGGTCCATCGCACGTGGCTGCATTATGGATTGCTCTTGGCATGATAGATTCGCTCTGTTCTATCCATCGTAGGACTGGATAAGAGCTGAGCAGAGATACATGTGGAGTGAATTGATTAGACTTACCATGTTGGGACTCCGACCGTTTCCCGCAACATTTTATCAATGCCCCGCGTCTTGACTAGCCACAGCCATCTTTGTTGGGTGCATCAATATTGTTGTGGTGTCTCCACGACGTGCAGCTGCAGTGTTGATCGCCCCGTCGCTCCTTCCGGTTCTCCGAATTCTTGTGTATCCTTTGTGGTGCACTCTTGGATGCCTGCATTTGCTGACGCGGAAATACGCATCCTTTAAGCTGGACCTGATCGGGATTAGTCGCACAGCATCAGTGAAAGTGCTGGTGGTCAGCCAAAGAGCGAATAAGCAGGGAATAAATCGACCTGGGGGTATAGCAAAGAGCATGATGGGCGAATTGCAAGTTTGGAGTGGGATATTGATTCTTATAGAGGAATAAAGTTTCAATGCTGTGAGCAATATAGAAATTGGGAAGTCGTAAGCTGTATTACCTCATCCATTCTATTTTTGTATCTTCCTTGGCAGTCCCTATGAGCACCGTTGCGCTGCATCTGCCGTAAGCAAGGTCAGTCAGCCTGTGTATTGATTGGATTTTAAATATCGTATGAGTTGAGGCGCGTAACACGACGTACTCGGTGACTGTTTCTTGATCGTGGTAATAACAAGATATGCGCTTGTGACCTTGAAGACTGATATGCAAGTCAAAGTCTAGCCAGAATATTGAATGTTTCATCTTCAGTTGCTCCATTTACTGAGTCTCGTTTTGCTCGATCTTGGAGAATATGCCACCGCCTCGTTACCAAGATGTTGGGTGGAGCAAATAATTGCCCGGAAAGCTTGGCGGATGTCGGGCTCCGACCGGGCCGGATTAGCTCCAGCTCCGGGCCACTTGGTTTTGCCGGCGACTTCGGAGATACATAATGAAGAGAGCTGAAAAATGTCCCCTGTTATCATACTGTAGCTATAATCTCTTGCTGCTAATTTATAAAGGCGGCGGCGAAAAGTCGTGAAGAAAACCGGCAACCCTTTCTCGGCGCTTAGTGGTCCAACTGAAGCCATTATTGTTTTGTATTCTGTTCATCAAACAATTGGAACCGACGCGAGCTGCATACGAACCGAAATAAAAATGACTGAAAATCGAAACCCCGTCATTTGGACTCCATCTGAGAGTGATCTGAAAGAATCGGCGCTGGCACGTTTTCGAGACCATGTGAACGCTAAATATGGTTTGGGATTGAAAAGCTATGATGATATTCATAATTGGTCAATTGATCCGAAGACATCTGGTGACTTTTGGATGGAGCTTTTCGCTGCTCTGAATATGGGTGCAACAAAATATCCCACCCGGGCTTTCGATGGGGTAATTATCAATCCAGATGCACGATGATACGCCGAGAACTTACGAATCCTAGACTAGCCGAAATATGTATCCCAGCCCGACCTTCTTCCCCGATGCGCGAATGAATTTTGCGGGAAGCATCCTCCAAGACCACGATCCTTCAGATATTGCCATCTATGAAGCCGCAGAAGGATCCCTGGAAACGCGAGCTGTAGCCTGGGGGGAATTATATCGCCAAGTAGAAACACTTGCTGGTGCCATGAGAGCATTCGGAGTCACAAAGGGCGATAGGGTTGCTGCTGTCGTTGAAACCTCTGAGCGCTCCGTCTCTCTTTGCCTTGCAACACTGTCAATTGGGGCTATTTGGTCCTCCGTGTCGCCTGACTTTGGGACCAAGGGCATTCTTGATAGGGTGCTCCAGATTGAACCAAAGCTAGTATTTGCAGATACGTCAGTATTATACAACGGCAAGGTCCGAGACCTGACATCTACCATCAAAGACTGGGCAAGTGTGCTCTTGAAGCAAGAGAGTTTGGAGAATATCGTCCTCCATTCTGGTGGGACTGGCCTCGAGTCACAGTCTAGCAAAATAATTGACCTGGATACCTTTACTTCGCATGCAAAAGGCAGAGCATTGGAATTTGAACAATTACCATTTTCACAACCTGCGTTCATTTTTTATTCTTCTGGGACGGTAGGCCTATCTCATCAAATCTGTTTTGAACAAATGATTAACTTTTATATAGACAGGGTCACCCAAGTGCATTCTGCATAGCGCTGGTGTAAGTGTTGCAGCCCTTACGCTCATTCAATCACTCACATACCGTCAAGGGAGTCATGCTTCAAACAAAAAAAGACTACATTATGCAAATTGATGTTCGCCCAGGCGACGTGCTATTCCAATATACTACAGTGCGTACTTGACTTTTTTCACGGCATTCATGATCTCTGACATCTTTCCATAGACGGCATGGATAATGTGGGCATTTTTGGTTACGGCGCTTTCCACGGGTGCAAAGGTTGTCGTCTATCGCGGATCGCCGTTGTTTCCTACTCCTAGATTTCTGCCCCAACTTTTGTCCAAGCTAAGGTAAACATACACATAGACACTGCAATATGAAACATCACTAAGGAAGATCAACCTAGGGTATCAGTATTTGGCACCTCAGCAAAGTATCTAACCGATTTGATGGATAAAGGAGTAAAAGCAAGTAGGTGATCAACCACCGAGCAATTTCAACTAGTATGTGTTAATACTTGATAGGAGATGAATTCGACCTCAGCGCACTACGACGAGTTAATTCAACTGGCTCAGTATTACCTTCAGATGTCGCCCAATGGTGCTATAATGTCGGATTCCCTCCTCATGTGCAGGTGATTTCAGGTAGTGGCGGAACCGACTGTTCATGCTCTTGTAATTTCCACTCAATTGCCGAAAGTCCCGGTGACAGAAGCTGACTTTGGTATAGTTGTGGTTGGAAACCCGTTGACTCCAGTCCATGCCGATGAAATTTCAGGAAAGTCGCTCGGTATGGCTGTAGATGTGTTTGATCCTCTTCACCCTGAAGGCAAATCAATCGCCCATTCCAATGAACCTGGGGAATTGGTTTGCACACAACCCTTTCCAAGCCAACCATTGACATTTTGGGGAAAGGGTGGCGAGGAAAAGTACAAGAGTGCCTATTTTTCAACCTTTCCTGGTATCTGGACCCAGGGCGATCTGATTCGCATTAACCCGGCAACAAAAGGAATTGAAATGTTGGGGAGATCGTGAGTTGAAGTGCCAAAAAATGAAACAATAAATCGTGCATGCTAATAAGCGTATAGGGATGGAGTTTTGAATCCCTCGGGTGTCCGTTTTGGATCTGCAGAAATATACAATGTGATTCGACAATTTACAGACGTCGAGGATTCCGTTTGCGTTGGTCAAAGAAGACCCCAGGATCGGGATGAGACCGTCGTACTTTTCCTGAAACTGAAAGCCGGGAACAAGGCAACATCCGCTCTTATAAAGAAGATCAAGTCGCAGATAGCCGAGAGCCTGAGTAAAAGGCATGTGCCTAGGTATGTCTTTTATGTGGACGATATCCCCTACTCCGGGGTGGGCAAGAAGCTGGAGATCTTGGTCAAAAACATCATCAGCGGGAGAAAGGCTGAGTCGACCGTCGTCGCAAATCCGGAGAGCCTTTCCATCTATGAGAGATACTTTGATATTGAAAAGGCCGATGAGATGGAGAGAAAAGAGTTTGTTGCGAAAATCTAAAGCGTTAGAAATGGAAATGGATGATTGTTGATGGGGCCAGATATTCGAATTCAGAAAAGATCTGGATGTCGATCTGACTAAAGTGTTAAAATTGACGTAACAAGTTTCCCGTTTTCAATTTGTCTTTCCATCACTCACAGTGAGGGATAACCTTTGAGAGATTTTAGTCAGGATCAACATCGAGAACACATCAAAAGCTCGCACTTTGCGAGGTCTTGAGACAGATATTGTGCCAAGATAATATCGATAGTAAAAGCCAATGATGTCTCATTTTCATCTGTCACCAGTTTTTATTTTCCAGAATCTTAAATAAAATTGAATAAAGTACAGTAGAAAAAGATACAAAAAATATTTCATTCCTGTGACTGTCAAGCGCATGTCAAAGATCCTTTTTAATCATGATTCACCATCTTCGCCTTTGCTTTGGCCGCTTTGGCCTTGGCCTTCATGTTCACCTTGAGCTTTTTCGGGACCGAAGCAATCTTTATATTGCTGGTTGGCTTGCACTGCATGACGGTCGTCGTGGTTGGTGTTGTCTCCAGGACTGTTTCGGTGAAAATGACGGCTGGTCCGGGGCCAAATGGCAAGTGTGTGGTTGTTAGTGCCTTGCAGGAGCCGCAGTCGACGAGGTGTGTCACCGTTGATGTGAGAGTCCAGATTGTCTCCGTCGGCCCCTGCGTGAAGTCGGGCATGACAGGGATGGTGGTGGTGCATGACCCTGTGATCGTGCTGGTAGTAGCTAGAGGCTGGGCCTGCATGCCCTTGGGCCTGGGGAAATCTCGAACATCGACAGGGTTGCCTAAGGCAAGGCTGGCAAAAATGGAGACAGTGGTGATGGCTTTGAAAAACATGGTTGATTTGGTCCTGTTTCCCAGTCGCGTATCACTTCTAAGCTGTTTGGAGATGGAGAAATGAAAGCGTGGTTGAGCCGAAAGACTGTAGATATGTGCAGCACAGGTTGCCGAGCACACAGAGTAATATATAATAACGACTGCTTTGCTTGCGCGGTTTGTTGGTATGAGTGCTAACGAGGCGCGCTCGGACTTGTGAAAGGATGATTGAATCTCCTTTTATCTCAAGCGGTGCCGTTGCATCCGTTCGGGTCATATATAGGATCTGCATGGATGTAGCTCTACAAAGTTCCCTCGCCA
Source organism: Calonectria leucothoes (assembly GCA_002179835.1). Taxonomy (NCBI): domain Eukaryota; kingdom Fungi; phylum Ascomycota; class Sordariomycetes; order Hypocreales; family Nectriaceae; genus Calonectria; species Calonectria leucothoes. Next base: position 263,799 of record NAJI01000045.1, read on the forward strand.
GGGCTGTGGCTTTAATGTCTAAATTCCTTTTTCGGTGGCGTTCATTGCTGCCTCGATCAGCCTTGCGTGCATGCACGGGCTGGAATGCTTCCAGAAGCATATTTGGCCAGCTACTTGGGCTGAGAAAGATGACTGTCTAGACCTGGCCAACTGGAGCAAAGACTTTGTGTCCCAAAATATCGCACTGTTTCGGACGAACTGGGTGGTCTTTGCATTCCAAACCATCACGGGGCAGCTGCTCTGCGACCGAGCGGGACGGGGATGACCGAATGGCAGACGGACCAAGTCAAGCATTAAGATGCGCGTGTGGTTACAATGCTGCCATTAAACGGAACGTGGTTGTGTTTCAAATCTCGACCTCGACAAAGGGCAGCTCGGGTCGATTAGTGGATTAAGCTTTCACCGTCGCTTAAAGTTGAACCATGACATATCATCTCCTCTCATGATGCCTTGATCTGTGGGCCACTGACGGCATTTGGGAGTTAGCGTGCCGACATTGCCGAAGAGCGCGGCTGAGACGTCAGTGGCACCAAGCGCATGCTTCACGTATATTGGCAGCTAATTGATTTTCGAGAATCTCCCCTCAGACACAGCAGCATCTCAATGATTTGCGGCACAAATTCCCCAGTATTATTACGGCTCTTGGGTATGCGGAATGATCGTCGGCGGGAATACGGCAAGATCGGAACATCACAACCCAGCACCCACTCCATCGTGCTTACGCGGATAATGCAAATGAAACTCTGGTCACAGTCGCTATCATTTTGCTTCTTAATCGGAACGCGGTACATTTTTAACAGGAACGAGTAGAATAAATACAAGCAGGGTTTCGGTGAGTCCGTTGTCACTGGAAGCGAAACTCAAATCTGAATCAACAAGAATTTCCCGACAAGCCTTCGGGACTCCAGGAATACTCATATGGGGAAAGGTGTTGGAATGATGCAGAATCGAACCGAAATCACAGGGGAGAAAAAGCAAAGGAAGAAAAAGGAATGCTGAAGAGAATTGGAAACAACCACCATTTCAATAAATTTCAAGCCGACAGGGCTCCGTAAATCCCCCACATTCTCGGATCTCGGGTTGTACCAACTCCGGCGGATGATATCATGATTTCTCCCGCGGAAAAGGCCAATTCCGTCCGGACTTTTCTTAGAATCACCATCTCCACATATACTACTTGTCCACCAGGCCCGTGACTCCCGGTGCTTTTCCGAAATGGGGTTTGGTGGCTTTCGATTGTTGGAGATGGTTTGGGTGTGTAAGCATTCCAAGCCCCACGCCCACAAAAGCTGGCCTTTATGGCAGGGTGGTAAGACATGCCAGTCGCAGCAGATTATGTGCAAGTCTGACAGAGGTCGGGCTATGATGCGACGTGCAATATTTTAATCTTTGCATCGCGTGGTTCTAGAAATATCAGAAACCAGGCATTGGCATGACGAAGCCCACTCAACTTTATTTGGGCTACCCTGCTGCCGAGAGGTAGAGACGAACTCGAGCCGCTTTGACATTCTGCACGGGTCTTTTCTGAGGCAGCATCACTTTGATACCGTCCTTGCGTCATGTCACACTAAGGTGCACACGCCTGTGCCGCCACTCTGATAAAATTACGACGGATTTGCGATTATTGTTGTACCGGCGAGCTTGTTCTAGAATCCAACTCTGTTCCTGGTTCCTTTATTAAACACCATGATTCAATTGTGACGCAACACTAGTCAGGTCAGTCCATCTATAAAAACGTTTGTAGCGGGCCGCGAGGCAATCTAAAAGGTAATTTATGCTGCTGGTATCATATTTGGAACTTATTTGTCCAAGAACGCCTTACGCTGGTAATGACTTGGTGCCTCTATTTTTGCTTTTGCATTCTGACAAGTATCATTTCCGCGCCTTTGGCTGAGGGATTTGTCTGCCTGCCCGGTACCGGCCAACATGTGCTCATGACATGAATAAGTCACGATTCAATGCTGCTCCCTTCACACCGAGGAGACTGAATCAGCATTCAGCTACCATGAAAATACCCCCGGGTGTGGTTCTCCGATGATGCAAAGCCGCATTCCATTTCAGTTTACATTCGGGGATATATAGGAATGGGGAAGACGTGTTGATCCTCGCAAATAGCCCACTAGATTTAATTATCATTACCACGTTCGTTTCCATCTTTCACAACTCATAATATATAATAAGGTGGTCAACCTCCAACGCTGCTATACTCCATGTTCCAAGCGCCAATATCATGCCAGGGATGCCCCTAACCCCTGGATGAACACTCATTTTTATCTACCCAGGATTTTGCTGAGTCTTTTCTAAGCGAATCAGCGTCTTCGCTAGTCGCGTGGCAAGCCACTGGCGTGTGTGATTGATCATGATCATCTCGGTTGGCATCTATTATACTTTTACTTTTGGTGGTCTTTGTAGGTACAATTTCAGTCCTTGTTACAGGATCGTGAGGCCACGGGTCCTCGGATTGTATCGTGCCTTGCCATGACTCTGTGATCGTGTCATCTCGACTATTAAAATACGGGCGTAAAGTTGGCAGGCACCCAATTATGACGCAGCTGTTGCATTCGAGAGTATTCCAGAGAACTGTGTCGAAGTAAATATAACTTGTCAGTAAACATCTACCAAAATAGAAGTTCAACTCATTCGAGTCACTTCAAGGGTTAGAGAAACTTGCGCATGATGCTTAGAGAAACATTATTTCCTTGTTGAGAAGTCTCGACGGTTACGAGCCGAATGATGCATATTGCAATATTAATAACCCCTAAGAGAAATGTGCAGCACACCCCAATTCTGAGGGATTTTGTTAGGCTCAAACTTGGTACGATGAACCAGGGTAAAATGAAGACTTGCAGACCGTTAGCTCAACTACATGGGCCCCATGTTTTGAATCTTACCAAGGAGGTCTCCAAGGAAATGGAAGGCCCAAGTCGAATGAAATATTATGTCACCAAATCTCAAGAGGCACGTAGAATCAGGGCCGAAATGCCTTTTTAGACGTATCAGTGAAGTGGTATGATATGCTAGGGTGAAAGTTGAAACCCTACCAAGTTTTTTCCACTGGCTTGCACACGCAAAATAGCAAAAGTATGCTAGCAATATAGGCCACTATGTTATATATAATGGTTACTCGGAGAAAGATCCTGCACTTGATCATGAATTCAGGAAACAAGTGCATGTAAATGGACAGCAGTGCCGCTTTGCAAAGGTAGAATGTCGACCATAGCGGTAAGTGTGATAACCAGTATATCTAGCGATTGGTTTGGTTAGTCATGCTCACCGCATGTTGCCAAGTGGCTCTTCATTTGTCGTACTTTGATGATTGTGGGAATATTCTTGGGATTTCCGTGATAGCCAACCATTGTGGTCATGACAGTTCGTTCAATCGCCCCAAGCCGAGCTGCAACAGCCACCAACGAATTTGTTATGATTCCTGAAATTAGCGCCATGCATATGAAGTAGTCGCTATAGCTCAACCTTCGCTTTTGGATTCGAATTCGGAGGTTGAGACGCGCACCGATGGCAATGGCCCCGATGGCAGCCAAAAGCCATCCGGCACTCTGACTTTTGGTTTCAGCGACGGCTCAGCTTGCGAATGACTGGATGCATGTCGTCAGAAGAGAGGCCTTACCAGAACTGCCACCGCCCCTGGGGCATCCGGCCCCATGACTCCCGGCTAATATTGCAAGTCAAGGCTTGATTCAAGAAGCAGTGGAATGAATAATGACCTCGAGTCGATGGGTCAAATTGTACTTGTTGTTTTGGGGGCACGCCGCGGCATGAATCATTCGTGATTTTGGTATTTTTATAAACTGAGAGTCGGGATGATCTCGGACGGAGAAGACCGAGAATTTTAACACTGATGTGTTTGCGGGGATTGAATCCTATTTCTATTTCTGAGAGAATTGGATGCAGCCACAAAGCAACTTGTGTAGGTTTACTCCCCGTGAGAGCTTGTTGGTTGGGTCTAGCGCAGCCCATATTGACGGATCGATGGCTGCGAATAATTTAATCATGTACTATAATAGCCAGCCACAACAAGCAAACAATATTCATTCCGTTGGTTGCACAAATGAGAGGATGAACCGGATTTCCCGCTCGCATGTACTTTTTCAAACTCGCCTACCTCGATCGTAAAATTATAAATTATATAAAAAAGAACAAAACCATGGCCATCTTTGAAAATCGGAAGATGAGGGACAACTCAAATACACGTCGCGTCATGACCATCGCGTCATGAATAAATGTGCCACCGGCTATGTGGCGCATTCTGTAGATTGCAGCGAGCTAATCTAGCTAGCGCGATACTTTGAACGGATTGAATACATTTTAATTCGAGTCGATAACATAGCCAACTGCCGTTTGCTTCAACATGCTGACAAACAAGAGACAGTTGGACAAAGACTGTCGTGAATAGTGGCTTGGCGCCTCTTCTCCTTGCAGACGGTCGCCCCCTCTTCGCGTGCCCTAGCGCGCTAGCGTCGTTCCTCTCCAGCTTGGCGAGTCCAAGTGACATTTGGTATGCAACTCCGAGCATTCGGACGAACCGCTAAACGCGTACCAAAGGACCCTGGTAGATGAACCCGACACGCGCGGCGTTCCAGGCACGCACATACGGCAAAGCTCGGCATGCAGGGGTTTCTCCTCTCACTTGTGCAATTTACTGACTGGACCCATTGCCATGCACGTAGTGAACGGGTAGATTTAGCAAATAGTGTCTCTCCAAAGCTCCAACATGGGACAATGCCACCCATCCATCGTCTTTATGCTTCTGAGTGCGTAGGCTCCTCTTGGGTACGCTGCATCATTCATCCATGCAAAGAAAAAGAATACGTGGCGAAAGGTGGTGTAGATTCTTATATATTAAATGATTATTATTGGCAATGATAATATTCCGACATGGAACTAGAATGCATCGTAGTTCAATCTCGGGCTTCGTCGGTGACGATGCGCCTGGATAGGTTGGCTGTCTAAACCCACGGCGGATAGAATTTGCGTTCCTCTTTCAATTCGGAAACCTTTATTATAGGCATAAACTCCATGCCAACATCTTGGTCATCCCCGGACGACAGGGAGCCCCTGCAGCCCTGAGACGAGACGCTTTGTATGATTTCCATCCAATGGCTGTGGATGATTTTTGGCTGACATCATGCTGCTGAAACATTTGCCCCGGTCGCCCATCGCCCATTAATTTCCCCGTCCTCGTGATTCTATCCTGTCTTAGCCGCGTTGGGGTATTTCTCGGCGGGTTCGCACTCCCAAGGACCTATTCCCGTGGGAGATCCACCAGCTTCGCCGCAAGCTAACCCGATGCCTGGGAACCGTTGACCTGTTTGGGAAGACCAGTTTCTCCACAGCAGGCACTTGAAGCATGGAGGCTCCGCCAACACATCTAGATCTGGTTCAATTCCACAAATCAGGTAGATGAAGTTTGGTCACAACGGTGAGCTAAGGATGCTGGGCGTTTGTCGGAACATAGATCAGAAACTTGCTCACAAAACCTGAGAGGGGGCAGCTCATTAAATATGCTGTTGGGATAGCCCGTGGGTTTTCTATGCTTAATCCTTAGGTTCTTTTTTATTCCATCATCATTTTCATCATTTCCCTTCATTCGTTTTAACACAAGATTGCTGTGCAACTCTGTGTATTTCATTCTTTCACCAACACTCAGTTTTTCGCTCAACCATGAAGTTCTATTCTACCTTGTTGGCTGGTGTGGCCAGCTTTGTGCACCTGGCTGCAGCACAGGCAGTCGTTGGCTCAGCCGAGGGCTTCGCTGCCGGTGTAACGGGCGGTGGTGACGCGACGCCTGAATACCCAAGTGACATTGATGAGCTCACGACAATGTTAACTGACGAGACGCCCCGAGTCATTGTTTTAAACAAGGAATTCGATTTCACCGACTCGGAGGGCACCACTACCGGAAACGTCTGCGCTAGCTGGGGTACTGGAGATGCCTGCCAGAAGATTATCCAAGATGATTGTGGCGACTCGACAGCTCTGACTGCGACTTGGTACAACGCCCCGCAATCACCCATTGACATTGCATCCAACAAAACTCTCATTGGTATTGGGAGCGAGGGAGTCATCAAAGGCAAGGGTCTGAGGGTCCGAGACGGCAACTCCAACATCATCATCCAAAACATCCAAGTCAGCGACTTGAATCACGAATATGTATGGGGTGGTGATGCCATCTCATTTGACGGTGCCGATCTCGTCTGGGTGGATCATGTTACGGTATGGAACAAATGCCCGATAATTCTCATTGCTTTCTTTCGCCGTGCTGACAGCTTCATCAGACTGCCCGCCCTGGTCGCCAGCATTATTGCTTTGGCTTTGGTACCAGCACCCGCATCACGCTCTCAAACAATTTCGTCAATGGCGACTCGACATATTCGACCGGCTGCAATGGATACCACTACTGGGTTTTTGAAATGGTTGGTGAAGCCGATCAGATTACCATGAAAAACAACTACATTTATCACACTGCTGGTCGTGGCCCTGCTCTCAGTGGTGGCACTCTGCTGCACGCCGTCAACAATGTCTGGGAAGACATCAACGGACACGCTCTGGAGGGCGGAGAGGCAGCTGCGAAGGGAGTTTTTGAAGGAAACGTCTTCATCGACGTCGACACTCTTGTCTCAGACTACCAGGGAACTCTCTTTAGCTCTCCTGATGCCAGCACCAATGCTGGATGCCAAGACGCGTTTGGACGATCGTGTGAGGTCAACGTTTTCGAAAACACGGATAGCTCATCATTCACAAGCTATACTGACACATCTTTCTTTTCCGACTTTTCTGGTCTAGAGATTGCTAGTGCCGGCTCTGCATCCGAAGCAAAGGGCTCAGTTCCTCAGAATGCGGGCGCCGGAATAATTGACGTGTCGTCAGGCAGTACCTCTGGAAGCGATGCAGCTGCGTCATCCAGTATCGCCACTCCCACATCAGATTTAGTTTCGGTGTCTTCAACCCCGCAAGCTGCCGAGACTACCACTGTTGCCGTCACACCTGAAGCTGTAGCTGAGTCGACTTCGGTTGCTGCCGCTAGCTCTGCATCTCCTTCGGCATCTGCATCCACTCTTCCCCATGTTGGAAAATGCGGCGCCTCTCGGTAAGTGTGCATTGCTATTGTGCTGAAGGTTAAGATTAACAAGGCTAACACCATGGGTAGTGTCTCAAGAAGATCATCGTAACTCTTTTAACCCTTGGATGAGCAGTGTATCCCACTCTCCGTGGCCATTGTTCACACATTTCTGTGTCTGGGTGGAGAGCACTTCTGAGGGATGAAACGCAAACAACTTTTATACCTACTTGGTTATGAAAAACATGTATATCTTTTCTCACCCGTTGCATATTAAAAACAAGGTCCATATTCCCACATTAAACCGCACTTGTCTGTATGATTGGTCTAATCGCACACATCGAGCTGCCATGGCTGCCTTGCAATGACTGACAAATGAGGCCCTTCTTTCTTTTTGGAGACATTTAACCGAGCTGTGGTTCCGGATTAGGTCTGAGGACTGCTGCGCCGCAACTGGCCTGCTTACGCTGTAGCCTGTGTCTTGTTGTTAGGGCTGAGACATTATGATCTTACCTTCTTCAATTGCGATTTTATCTGGCCATCGGAAAATTTCCAAATGGCTCCAAGAGTTGTTTCTATCGTCTCGTTTGGGGGTATTCTGTTGTTTGCTCTGCAGGCACTAGCCGACCCCCAACCTGATCAGAAGCCTTTGACCGATCTCCAAGATGCCGAAATAGGAAAAATCGAACCTGCGGATGCCTTGTATCCAAGCAGAAAGGCAGAAATGACGATCTTTCGCGAGATAGAGTATGCCTGTGTCTCGAAGAAAGATCAACCAGTCTCTGATGTAGAGATTCCTATGGACACCTGTGCTTCGGCAAACTTCACGCTGAACCAACACGTCTTTTTGCGATATCACGGATTGTGTGACGGCGGGAGTAAAAACCCCTCTGTAGTTGTTTATCAAGGTGCAAACTGCTCTGGCTATCAGAAGCGTTTGTCATGGCGTTCTGCAGGCCTCGGGCCTGGTCACTGCCTGACGAAATTCATCTGGGATGAGTCAATCAGAGAGGAGATGGAGAACTTGACTGACTGGTCGATAATGTTTCACTGCAGCGACGATCAGTCAGTTACGAGCGAAACTCCAACAATCAACATCACCGAGCCGCCGCCGCCGCCGCCGCCCGAAGAGAAGCCCGAGCAGCTCCGACTAGAATTCGCGTCAGTATCCGATTCGGCATGCCACATGCCCGAGCTAGGCGCACAAGGCCGCCCGAGATCTATTTTACAACTGCCCATGCCCGACATCTGCGTAAACGTTGCGGCTTTCCACAAGCTCAAGATTTACCGAAACGCGCTTTGCCCCGACGGCACCGAAGCCACATTTTCCAAGTGGCGCAAGAGCGGATGCCACGGGAAGCCCGTCTCGGTGCAGGACGTGGATGAATCGCTGATATCCAGCAACACGGTCAACACATGCATCGAGATGGGAGGGCGAGACAAAAGCGGCTATGCGTTTGTGTGCGAGGGCAATGCAAAAGTTGGAACGGTGGCAGAGATTGTGTTTGATCAGCCCGACAATGACCAGAATGCTACTCGCTTCCACCTTCTCGTTGGAAATGAACAGACAGAGACCGATGATGAATCTGGGGCAACAACTCACAAGATATGGCGTCTGGAGTCTCGTACTTTCTCTGGGCTGGCTGGGATTTCAGCTCATTATCTAATTGGGTTTCTTGGTAGATCTGGAGTAGCCAGTTGTGCAGTTGTTAGCGATAATCCCAAGCAGTCATCTATCATAGTTGACGGCTTCTCATTCCGGTATCATGTCTTTCTCCCTAGCTCCCGAATGTCATCGCAATAGCTTTCAATTTGTATATGCGCCCAATCATACGTGCCACAACAAAAAAGAAACGAATGGTCTCTCGTGTGCATCTGACAAGGTCTTTGATTGGAAGTATTCGCTTTACTTCACTCTACGATAATATCCTCCGAAAACATGATTCGATTCTATGTCCCGTTAACAATGCTAGCCTAGAAAACATGTCTACATTTTGTTTGCTTGTCTACAAGGGTCATTCTCCTTCCTGCGGTAGCGAACATCCAATCCTTGTTCATATCCCGTCGTTGCATAAACCTACACAAAGATCGCCCGTGTCACGCAGTCGGCAATCTTCCGCTTCGCCAAGTGAAACAGTATCCCTGGCTGCATCTAAATTCCACTCCGGTCGCTTAAACTCAGGTTTATTCTTATTGGAACATGGTGAAGCCAGCCCGAAATGTTATGCTCTTGACGTTGAGCCTTTTGATAGGACGGTAGACCCCGAGATTCGTCTCATGATACCTAATTTGGATGCGGAAGGTTGGAGATCATAGCACAGTTTCGAGCAGGAGAGACAGGATGCGGCCTGGGTCCTACAAGACTGCCATCAGGCGGTAGCTATGTCAACGCCATGGGTGGCGGCTATCTGTTGAATATGGTCTTTAGGCCATTGTTGAGTTGTCGTAATCAAAACCATTCAATTCAAACAGCCAACCCCAGATGTATATTGCCGGCCCTCCAATTGGATATTGGTGGACTCTGCAGGTGATTTTAGACATCAAATTCCCTGATTGAGGCATGTCGGAACTGGTCACCTTGAGTTGTATAATTTCAATGTTGGAGCTCGTTCCAAGTTTGCAGTCTCGGACTCCTATTGGTAGCCTTCCACTAAGACTGACATGTGGTCGGATGTCCAAGCCTGACAGGAGGTTTCTCTCCCATCAGGAGAATATTGAGTTTCTCAAATCAGTAGATACTTGGATGCTTATCAACACGCAACACAGCAATTCTAGGTTTCCCCGTGGCCTGGTTGGAGGTGGTCATGGAGACCCCAGCCCCGCGGCCACTTCCACTGCTGGACGGGTTTTATCACGGCGCTTATCACTGGACGAGCTCTCGAGACCTCTTGAACCGTTGCAAATCTGCTCACTCGGTGGCGAAGTGGTTAGAGGACCCACAAGTGGAGGCGGCAACACGTGTTTGGGCCGGTAGACAAAAAACACGAGACATGGAGGCGCTGGATGCTGCCCCCGGCGAGTCTCGTGTGTTTTTATCCCCATAAAACTCCACTCCGAGTAAGCTGCAATTTCCCACCCGTTGGCCCGGCGGGATCCATGCTTGTGCGCCTTGTCAAAACTGTATTCTGCATGTGCTCAAACAAATGAAAATGTGCCGTCGAAGCCAAATAACACCAGTGGTACTTGGCATGTCCGCGGAGGCACACGAAAGAGCCAGGTATCCCAGCTGCTTATCGGTCCGGGCCGGTACGTCAGTCCTCTCTCATCCAATAGTTCGATCCATGCCGATACGTAGTGTGTGCCCCTTGACCAGTGCTCGATTTTTTGCGAGGGCGGAGCCGCATTCGTGCTTGCACATGCACATCCATTGAGCCGGCGGTTGAACGAGCTTGGTGACAGAATATTTACTCAGATGGCCAATTGGCTCCTGGCAATTCCGTCATTTGACATGCTGCACCCCAGTTCCATGCCGGCAGGGCGAAGAAAGAGAGCAAGTGAAACAACCAATGCTTGACCGCTAATTAATCCATCTTTGGCCGAAACACAGTCGGGATACACTCTCGACGCCCAGATAACTGGATCCCCGGGCTCCGGGCTCCGGGGGGGTCTTGTGTCTACTGGCATTGTGCGATATGATCTGATGCAAAGTAAGGTTTCAGCCAGAGCCGGTTCCATGGCACTACACGGATAGGGAATGGTCCGACTGATAGCATTGATATAAAGCAAACCCAGCTGCGGATTTGTGACCGCATCACAGTGAGAAATCACGACAATTGCTACGGATCAAAAGAGAAAAAATGGTACCAGCAAGCAGTCTAATGAGGAGCAGGGCCCTCCCTATGGTGAGGTTGGCCTCGCGCAACACACAGTTCGTTGCGCGATCAGCGGTGGTCCGAATCGGTAGCCGAAACTTTACCAGCACCCGACGATGTCTCTGCGGTGGTTGTGCGAACTCCGGCGGCAAGACGTGCTCCCGCCACAACACCAACAGACTAAGCGCCAGCACCAGCAGCATCGCCAGCAACATAAACGCCAGCAGCAAAAACGCGACCAAGGCCGCAGCATATGCCACGACAGCGGGCCCCGAAATCCCGACCGAGCAATGGGCACAGGTGTTGGAGAAGACAGGTGGTCGTAAGTGCTGTTCCGCAGCAAGCAACGAGTGGCATGGAGCCGTGGGCTAATTGCGCAACAGCCGTCGTATATAAGCAGATTCCTGTTCCTACGCCAGCGTCGGATGAGGTTTTGATCAACATCAAGTACAGCGGTGTCTGCCACACAGATCTACACGCCGTCAATGGCGACTGGCCAATCCCAGCCAAGATTCCTCTTGTCGGAGGACACGAAGGCGCCGGCGTTGTGGTCGCACGAGGTGAGCTGGTTACCGACGTTGAGATTGGCGACCACGTCGGCATCAAGTGGCTACACGGCTCGTGCATGAGCTGCGAGCAGTGCCGACAGTCCAACGAGTCGCTGTGCTCATCGGCCTCGCTCTCCGGCTACACAGTCGACGGCTCATTCCAGCAGTACGCCGTAGGCAAGGCTGCGCACGTGGCTCGCATCCCCAAGGATTGCGACCTCGCAGGCGTGGCTCCTATCCTTTGCGCCGGCCTGACTGTGTACAAGGCACTCAAGTCATCCGGTGCTCGACCCGGCCAGCACGTGGCTATTGCCGGAGCCGGCGGTGGTCTTGGTGTTTTCGCTATCCAGTACGCCAAGGCCATGGGCTTGCACGTCACTGCCCTTGACGGCGGTGATGAGAAGCGCAAGGTCTGCCTGGAGCTCGGCGCTGATACCTTTGTTGACTTCAAGACATCCAAGGACACCATCGCCGACATTCGCAACGCGTCAGGCGGACTTGGACCCGACGCCGTGCTGCTGCTCGCCGCCAGCGAGAAGCCATTCCAGGAAGCTAGTCAGTACGTCAAGAGCAAGGGAACCATTGTTGCCGTCGGTCTGCCGGCCAATGCATTTATCAAGGCACCCGTCTTTGACACTGTCGTTCGGTATGAACCACGCCCAATTTCCTGTTTTTGACTTCTCGAGCTAACAAAAGAATGCAATAGTGAAATCAGCATCAAGGGAAGCTACGTCGGTAACCGACAGGATACCGCCGAGGCCATCGAGTTTTTCAGACAGGGCTTCATCAAGGCACCGTACAAGTGAGTGCTTTTCTACTCAAGCACAAGATTATACTAACCCCTTCTCCTCTAGGATTGTCGGCCTGTCAGAACTCTCGGCAGTTTACGATTTAATGCAGCAAGGCAATGTTTCTGGTCGATATGTGGTGGATACTAGCAGGTAGTGGCCAAAATACTACCAAAAAGTCTACAATTCTATTTCCAGCGTCGAATATTGAGGTCATGGTGTCAAACGGAGCATACTAGACTGGGTGCAGTTAATAAAACAAACTTATTTCTGTTTTTCCCCATCCACTGGCCCCCAAGGCGCATTGATCACCCGGAACATGGCCTTTCATTGTAGTCTTTGACTTCTCAGGTCACACACAGCTGCTGAAACTGCTCCGTGTGCAAATTTCTCGGAATAACCGGCCGGCGTGGCGATTGGGTTGGCAATCAGATACGCTGTGCCACAATCTCTCACAAACACTAAACAGAAGTGGGATAGCAGACCGGTTGATCAATCCCACCACTGATAATCTAAATATTCGGATTAGCCAATTGTTATGGAGAACTGGTGGCGATCAACAGGCATTTGAACCTTAAAGCTCTGACTTTGGGAAACCCCTCAATAGCTATCTGGCCATCGAAATCGCAAATTGGTTCTCTGTTCGTACGGCGGTAGCTTGGACCGTTTATATTCATTCTAATCATATTTTCCATTCATTAATATTTAAGTTTTGCCATCCAAAGTCCCCTGAACACCATAATTTTGTCCCGCGCTCTCCGGTGGAATCTTAGCTGGTCGACTTCCAGATACCTGTATCTGGTGCTAATCGGGCGATGACAAGAACCAACCCGCCACCTGCAATCTTTAAAAATGCGACTGTACTATATTAATTAAAATCCAAATTGAAGTCAGTGTTTAAACTTACACAACGTAAAGGCCCAGCCAACGCCAATAGCATCAACGAGAGGAACAATCACTGCAGACGATGTCGCTCCAAATACATATTGGAGCACATACTTACTAGTAACAACTTCTGCTCTTTCGGCAGGAAATACCTCTGTTTTTTGTTAATATAGACCTGTACCAAAAAGAATAGTCACTTACCGGCCGAATATGTATTCAATCCATTCCACGCCCCCATCAAACCAGTTCCAATCCAAAACGCCATGACCATGGGTAATGCAAGGCCTCCAAGCTTGTGTTGCAATGCCCATCCGTAAAGAAGCATTGAAACAGGCAGAACAGCGAACAGATAGAGCAGGCTACTGTTCAATCGATCTTTTGGCAACCGCACGCCGCCACGCTTCCGTATATACCGTTTGACAGTGTAATCTGACAAACGGCCTCCAATTATACTACCGACAATAAACCCCATGCCTGGTGCCAAGTAAAACAATCCACTAATGAGAGGAGTAGTGAGATTAAATCGAGGGTTGATAATGTGTCTGACGGATGTGAGAATGCCGTATTGTGTCACAGCTAGGAATCCACAAGTCAAGTCGCACAAAAATACTTGAGGTCGTAAAAACTGCTTAAAAGTATTGATCGGGTTGAATCTCTGAAGAGCTCCGAGAGCTCGATTTTCTGCCTTTGGAGCATCTTCGTATAACTGCCTGACTTCACTCCTGATGTCGGGAATAAAAATGACTGACAAAACCAGACCCAAGCCGGCCATTCCAACTTGGAGCCAGTATATGCTCCGCCACTTGCTATAAGTGACGATGATGCCGCTGATGGAAGGTCCTGCAAATCCTTAGCGTTAATAACGGCCCGAAAACAACACAGATCAGATTTTACCTAGAGCTGAGCCAGCCACACTCCCAACCTGAAGACATCCAACAGCAGTGCCACGAACCACGGGCTCGAAGATGTCGGCAATGATTGTTTGGCCGGCTACCATGAAATAGGTTCCTGTGAAGCCGGACAAAATGCGCATGACAGTAAAGACGGCCATATTTGGAGCAAGTGCAGTGCCGATGGATGCCCCAGACATGACGACGAGGGCTGCATTGTAACTTTTTCTTCGACTAAATATCTCGGCCAGCGGTGACCAGATCAACGAAGAACACCCCATGGCAATGAGAACACCGGCATTTGTGACGTTGAGAATCTCGGATGTCGTTGACAGATCGGATGCGATTTCCGGAGTGGCCACGAGCAGAGACGTGCTGAGAAATGTGACAACCAGAGTATTCCAGCTGACTATGAACAAAATAAGGTACTTCTTCCCGCTTTGAAACTGATTGAATCTGCTCGTGCTGGATGTGCTCCGGGTAATGGCATCTGGGGCCGTGGCCCCGCTGGCGTGGCGCATCAAGGATGTCATTTCCGCATCCGATTAAACATACGGACGAACTATCTGGGGAAGGAAGCGAGAGAAGAAGAAAAGAAAGAAAAAAACGGCAAGCGAACCCCTGGGGCAAAAGGGTTTGCATTGCATCAAGATAGCCCGAGTGGGCCTGCAATCTTTTCCATTCTAAACCCGGAGCTTGGTGCGAGATGCCGCCCCATAAAATTCGGGTACTCGAGACCTTCACCGTCATCCCACTGCGACGTTGATAGGGCGTAGGCATGGGTTTTGCGTCATTTTGGCTACCATGGTGCTCTTGGGGGACGCATGCATCGATTATAATAACATGTAGTGTGATTACTCCATCCATCATTCCCGTAAACATTCACATTGAAGGTTCAGCCATGTTATTAGCCGGCAACCAGCAGCCTCGATTGCCGGAATCCGATGTCGGGAGACCAGCCCCACAAGGCGAAGAAAAAGTGCCACTCTTTTGCGAGCTTGTAGGGGGCAGAAGCATAATAAAGGAGGGTGCTACCCAGGAGGCTAACAAGAACTAGTCGCGTGAAAGGGCCTTTGTACCGTCACGCAAATCACCTGCATTCAAAGGGGGACCCTGCTGGTATCCTGATGATCAAAGAGTCTCGAATCGGCAGAAACGATATCATCGGCGCTAGTGATGGACAGCCGATTCACAGGTAGCCAATAGGAGCAAACCGGATGTCACCAGTAATTCGGAAGTTCCAGAAAAGTCAAAGCCGGAGGAATATGGCCGTTGAGAATGCAACAGAGCTCCCTTCGGTCTTGCGGTGAGGGATCTTGCCCCCGGTATCGGAATCGGCCGTTGCTCTACGATGCCGAGCTTTTAGTCGGCTATTTACCACCGGCGAGACAGCGCCAACGCCGACCGGAATTAATATCATGACGACATGGTTAGTTGATCTTGCCGCGAAAATGTTGTGAGAGAACAACACGAGTACAGTTAGCAAATATATCACATCTATAAAATCGGACACAAGAGATGAGGTGCAAAAAAAAAAAAACATACAAAGAGTTTCCGAATTCGATTTGTATGATGGGATAAAGGAAAGATGTAGAAGTTGACAACCAAATGCTTAGAACTGTGTTTATGGTCGCGGGTTCTTGGGGGCTTCATCGTATCTCGATTGAAGGACGAGACCTTATGGCCAAATCATTAGCCAACCTGGTGTGGCCAAGTAGGTTCATAGGCTTGCTTAATGAATTTAGCGGTCAAAATTATTCGCTCTGTATTGACTTCAGAATTGGTAGCCAAGCTGTACTCTAAACTGCCCTACTCAGTGCTGTCAGCCAGAATAATTGGGTAAGATGATAGCTAAATAACAGGGCGATACCTCCAATGTGGCTATTATTGTGCACCAGGCTAAGTGTTTCGGCATTCAAACTCCACCCGCAAATGCTTTGCAAAGCCTAGTTCTTGGTGCGTGTTGCAGCCTTATCTAATTCCAAAAATAAACGCGGATTTTTCGGCAATTGCAAATTGTGGATTGGCAGCGTTGCATGCGGCTATTGCTCTGTCTTCAGCCGTCGGCTTCCACGAGGCTGTGCAAATCAAGGTACTGTCAGCAACGCCCACACACTTCATCTCTGATGGCTGGGCCAATCCCAGCCAGCAAGTGTGAGTCCGGTTGGCGGGGGAGGGGCCGTTGCGCATATCTCGTCAGCCGCAATAAAGCCTAGGCGCGTAACGCTTCAGCGCCTGTATGCAGCCACTCGTCAACGGCATATAGTTGGTCGCCGACTTCCGGTGGGCTGCAGGCTCGACTCAAAACGATGCCGCCTGCGTATGCTGGTGTATGCCGCGCCCCAAGCCACCAGTAGTTGTGAAAACTATCATCGAGCCGGGCTGTGCCATAAATAGTGGATGACTGGCCTACTCTAGCCCAGTGAGCTTATTCTTTTTCTTTTCAAAAATACTTGGACCCAAATCTCCCAAGCAGAAATGACTGACAATAATCATCATATTGCGAAACCGAAATAGTCCCAATGGAAACTCCACCGCCAATTCTTGACTCTACTTTTCGGCGACAGCGACGGGCCATCACCAGCTCCGCAGCAATCGAGGTTTGGAACTCCAACCGGGGGTCAGACACATGCGGTTACATCAGAGACGAAGGTGGTGAGTTGTGGCAGTTGAAAATCTGTGTATGGAGGAAGCGAAGCTAATACAGCTCCAGATGTACCATGGACCTGCCCAAATAGCGGAACATGCGAGTACAATAGTAAATCCAAGGTGGCAGGCTGCTGCTATTCGGATTCATGCACCGTTGTATCTGTTTGCTTGGACTACAGTGCGTACCAACAAGGTGCATGCGATTCTAGCAATATTGGTCCAGGCACGAGCTGTTGGTCAGTGTCTCTTTCTCTATTTCCTGCAACGTCACCGAGGCTAACGGGATTAACTATTAGCGAGATTTCAGGCTTTCCATATTGCCAAACGTACCAGTACCCGGACCTTACTGGTGCCAGTCTCGTGTGGTGCGCGGAAGCATCACCAACCGCTGACAACAAGATATGGAACAATGCTGCAAATCAAGCGATTGAAACGCACACCATTACCTCCACAGGTAACATTGCGGAATATGCATCGACTGCCACGCAAACTATGAGCACGACATCCAAACCGCATTCAAGTGGGCTTTCGCGATCCGACCAAATTTCGCTGGGTGTTGGAATTGCCTTTGGCATTCCAGGGCTTTTGGCTACTGTCGCTACGGTTGTCATGTGCTATCAGCCATTTCGTAGGAGACGTATACTGGAAAGAGTGCGAAACTCGCATATAACACATTAGATTCGTCCGTGTGACTGGGTTTTCTTTATGATGTCTATGACGATGGTATATGATGAATGACACGAATGCATGGCAAGGGCTTACTTTCTTTTCTTTCTCTCCTTCTTTTAATCACTGATTTTAATGAAATCCAAGGCTAAAACCTTTGTCAAGCTCACACGTATTGCATTGACCAAATTTTTGCATTGTACTAGACCCCCAAACTCTTCGCTTAAACATAATTGCAGCCATGTTTCCTCATGCTACAGGCTTAGAAGTCCCGTAACTCCTATGATCTAATGCGCCTGTACTTCGAATAACACCAAAATCACCGCAGCAATCCGTTCCTTTCCCCCAGCTGAACTTTTAGACCCTAGTACACGTATCTAAATCCGGGGGCCGCCCTTATATTGCTCGTTTCAATCTCTGTTGTTGGCTTCTCACCCGAAACGGCCTCTTCAGTAGCCTCCCTCTCGGCTCGCTCAAGTTTCGCATTCTCCTACTTGTGTAGGTACCTGAGAATCAACGCCAGCAGAGCGACAAAGACCGAAATGGCGGCATTGGCGCTACCCCCAGGGACATACTGAGGGCCTGTGGAGCTGGGGTACATGTATGATCCGTAAATTGTTGCTGTGTTTCCAATCATGTTTCCAATCGCAATGCACGCAGAGCGTTTGACGAGTGGTCGAGGAAATGAGTTGGCCAGCCATGAAACAATAATTTGGTCTAGAAAAGGCAGGTCAGTAATGCTCTTGATTATCGTGCAACCGGCAAATTGGGCGACATACATGCTGATATAGCACCCATAGGCATCAGGAACATGGCGAAGTAGCGAGCGCCAATACTGGTGCTGCCAGTTGCGATGGCATTTCCGATCGCTGCTACAATCATCAGGACAATAATGTGTAGAGATCGATCCTTGGATCTAGCTGATGACCATGTTGCGCCAATGGAGAACAAAAAGGTCGCAAACTATTTGAACGCACAGTCAGCTCATCGTCAAGCAAATAAGGAACCCCCCATTCCATGAAATACATACCCATACTGGTGCCGTGAGCCACAGCGTCGTGATCTTTCCATAGCCAAGAGTGCCAACAATAGATGGGAAAAAGTACTGAAATGTCTGCGAGAGAAGCGAAGTGTGCTGCATAAGGGTGAAAATACCCAACCGATAATCGCGAACAGCGAGCTTGACGCCGTCCCACATGGAGATGTCTCCATACGTATCAGCTTCGTTGAAATCGCCAATCAATCTCCAAGCTGCAAAGGCCTTCTCTTCATTACTAAGCCAGCGCGTTGTATGGGGATAGTTTGGAAGAACAAATATGGCCAGCAAGGCTGCTGCAATGGCTGCTACGCCCTCCTGTGCACGGCTTGGTTAATACAGGGGTCAAATGCGACTCAACTCGCCTTGGTATCGATCAGCAGGACACTCACAATGATGAAAAGCCACCTCCAACCAGCCAAGCCCTGCGCACCATCCAGCCCACCAAGAATGGCAGCTCCCAAAAGCCCTCCAAACATTTGCGCCAGCGCGTTTCCAGAATAGAACCAGGAGATGCGCCTGGTCAGCTCGGCGCGTGTGTACCACGAGCTCATCAAGAAGATGGCGCCAGGGAAGAAAGGCGCTTCGACAAAGCCGAGAAAAAACCGAATGACAATAAGATGGCTGAAGGAATCTGCTGCCGCATTACAGGTCGAAACAACACCCCACAAGCAGCAGGCGGCTCCCAGGAAAAGCGACGGTCGAACCTTTGTCAAAATCATGTTTGATGGAAGCTGCATCAAGAGGTATCCGACAAAGAAGATGGATGTGGCGAGGTTGAAATCGGTGCCCGTCATGTTCAAGTCTTTCTCGAGTGAGCCTTGTCGGGCTTGGGCAAGATTGGATCGGTCGAGGAAGTTGAGCAGATACATGAGAATGAGCATCGGGAGCAGGTGAGCGTCCACCTTGCGCAGGAGACGCTTCTCGAGCTGGCTTTTCCATTCTTCGCTTTGGCCAGCAAAGTGCGTGGCCCATACTTCGGGCGTCGGGTTGTCGGATGTTGGCTTTGGGTCGAGGTCCACTGCAACCGGCGCAGACGCCGCCGTCTCTGCTTGCTCAACAGCCGCCTTGGCGTTTTCCATGTTGCACAGCTGGAAGAGATTGGGGGAAGAGGTAGAATTGCTCTCTGGAGAAGAGAGAGCAAGAAAAGTTTCAGGCTTGAAATGAATCGATGGCTTGTCGGGCTTTTATTGTGCCAAGTCTTCCTTCTCCATGACGGCCGGTCAATCCAACTGGGGAAATCGGCCGATTGATACCCCGACCTAATCTTCCCCGCACTCCTCAACAACGGCTTGCATGTCGATCCCGCTTTCCCTCGACGCAATCTGCCCTTGTATCGTGTCACACTCACCTGTAAGCGACCGCTTCTCGTAGCCTTATAGGGCCCGGATTGGCAAGGCTATCCACTCTCCCCGCTCCCCGCATCTGCTCGGCCCTCGGGGCCTAAAAGAGGATCCCGGAGTGCCAATGGCAAGCCAGCAAAATGCGATAACCCTGCCCTTCTCCATTTCCTTGTGAGACCTTGACGTATCCGTCCTCCAAGGGTGTCGTCAGCCGAGACTCCGCGACGGAACATGCATAAAAAGATTACTCAATAGAAGCATCACGATAACATCAGGAAGATACAGCTTCTGCAGAAACGAGAGACCAGTTGAATGAGAAACAAAGCGTGAGTCTTAAATGGAATGAATGATTATTCTTTGAACACAGCTCACTGTGACACCTGTTTAAATCTGAAATCCACAATGTAGTTATGTTTGTGTCTCAGATCAAGTGTGGGTATATCTATTTTTATGCTTGAATAAATCGTAAAATCATGCGCGTCGAAAGTCTTATTAATACTGTGGGGCGTGTCATTTGCGGGACACGACTCGTTGGTGTGTCCATCATCGTTCTTCACCAATAAGGTTGTGAAATATCTTGATCAGGGTTAATATCACGGACCATTGTGGATGAGACTTTATACGATAATGGACTTACCGGAAACGGGAAATGGGTATTCATCGGGATTGATAGTCACCATGCTGTCTGTCGGATGAAACCCCGAAAGATGATTCAAGAGCATCTCGTCATTCAACGACTCCTCCATGCTCTGTTCATCAGACGGGCTGCTTCCCCAGCTTACGGTTTCCGCGGTTTGGCCCTGCTCATCGCTCTGTTGGTCACTCGGCGTTTTTTCCAGTGCTGTTGTGATGGATCCCGACACGCCTCCTATTGTCGCTGTGATTCGATCCAGTTTAGATTGCACCTCGACCAGTTGCTTCCGTAGCCGGTGGTTTTCTCGGCGCAGTTGACTTATTACGACATCCTGAGGCACTTCGTCTGAATCAAGTCGGTCCCGCAGTTGCCTGACATATTCCGCTTGTCTGCGACGGAAGGCTTGTTGAGCGAGGCGGTTGCGCAATCTCCTAAACAAGCCAATAAATATCCCCCCGTCTTCAATGATGTTCTGGGGTCCATCAGCCCTCGTTGATTGCTTACTTTTTATCTTGATGGTCGCAGTTCACTGCATCAGCATCGTCGCTCTTGGAGGCTCGTCGAGGCATTGTTGCTCCACAATTAGATGGCCGAATGCGGTTGGCTTCCTTCCAGCGCCCGAGGCAATCGCGAAACAAAAAAAGGGGGGAATCAAGGTTCAAATTCTGGATTCAAAATTGATAGAAGGAATGTTCTGTGATCACAATCCCTATAAATCATACGACAGCGAGTAAAATTGTTGGTAATGAAATCATCCAACGGTGAGGGTCCAGTGGTTTTGTGCTGAGAATTGTGGGGGTCTAGAAGCAGATTCATGGCGACGCTAAGATGAATTGGGTATCTCGCGGCGAGGCGCTGCTGGATTCCAAATCGTCTCACGGCAGTCATGTAGCGCCTAAACCCTTTACAGAATCTCCGAGCGAGGCTGCAGTCATGCCATTCTAAGGGCGTGCGTACCTTTGCAGCCAACCTATGATCCAAGCGGTAAAGCCCACTGACCTTCGCAGACATGCTTTGTAATTCGCTCGCCGCGCCGTGGAGATGCAAAATCGGTGTGGGTAAGTAGGGCCTTGGCTGTTACTGAGTGCGCCTTCCAACAACAGGTTCAAGGAGAAGACATTTGACTCATGATTGATGGAGTCTGGCTGTGAATCATTCTCAATCACGAGTCAATCGAGGAATAAAAGAGAGAAAAGAAGTATTAAACTTCGATAAACGTAACGGAATCCACAAGTCTCGGGTTCCGCATTTCGACAGCATCAGCTTGGCGCAACCCATTTCCGAAGCTGTGGTGGTTCCTGGAGCGCCTGCGGATGAAGATTCACTGAATAAAACAGCAGATTTCTGATTTAGGGACCTGGCAAGTTGAAATTGGATGGTGGTGAATCTGAAAACTACTCCGGTGATGGGGAATACTTGAGTATTAATGTGATTTGGGTGTGCTCCATCGACAACAAGAGCGAATAGGTGGCAATGCTGAGTGACAAAGAATTTAATTACAAATTTAAGCATCACCGACTGCATCTATCACATCTCCAATCCACTTCCTTGACCCTCGTCATGAGCGATACCGAGAAAAGTCGACATTTATCAGAGGATCGAGCCCCCGGCATAGCTCCTTCATGAGCTTTCCAAAAATTTGAGCCTGGGATGTACGAAAATTTCACTTTATGCTGGAGTTCTTGAGAGTAAGTTCAGTCTGAGGGGGTAATCGCAGGTGATAGAGTACCCCCCAAAACATGCAGCCCGCAAATATCTGCACGACAAGTTACATAGAGGCAACGCAAACACGAATTCCTCTGCCAATAATTCCAGTTGATTACAGGTTTATGTTTGGCGCAGCAGACCTACAAGCCGTTGGAATGGAGACTAAGGTTCAAGATACAGAGCATAGGAGGCAGTCTCTTGGCTACAGATGCCCCAAGCGAACTGAGGCCATACTCTGATGAATCCTTATTCGCTTCATAAATTTATGCAATTTCTATTGACTCGCCACACAAATCCTTCAGCCCTTTATCATCGTGACCCCATTAATCGCAAACGCGGACAGGAGAGTTTACGAGTTCGCAAAGGTCCAGATGAATAGGATTAACAATGATGGGTTTGTTTTCCCTGCACCCCAACCAGCAGATCAATTGACCAATCTTACCCTGGATTAGGATGGGCATCTCGCTGGGACATGCCCAATGCGGAATAGCGGCTGAAGGCGTGGGTCAGACTACAAGCGAGCGAGTGAACTTGGCACACCTTAAATACCATGATAATTTCCCTCGCCGCGCAAATGCCCCAGTTAGCCTGAGTCGATCCACGTATGACATGAGTTGGTGACGTGGATTAAGAGAGATGGGTCGTAGCGAGGATTGCCTATCCTTGGTTGATCATAAAGGTTAAACATGGTATTGAAAGCTTGCAATAGCAAGAAATTGGACAACTTAATTTAGCACCAAGTGGCACATAAAATTACAGCCATGTATAATTGGCAGATAGTATTTGAAACAAGGCTAAAGAGAGTTATTTTGCGCCCGATCGTTCTTTTTTTTCCTTGGACGGGATATTCAACTGGGAAATTCTTGGCACGCTTCACACTCGTGGTTATCAGCCGAGCCACGAATGCTACTGCCTACCATGTTTGGGAAATCTGTCGGCATGCCGATGTCATCTTTTTCAATCTAGCCAATGTGTGATTTTCGCGCCATTGTGTCACGGCGTGCACTGTCTTTGAGCCATGGTGAAAGCAGAAATCATTTCTCTGTACTAAAAACACCAGCGCCACAGAAAATCACGGCTGATGACTCAAATGCGGGAACAACCCTTTCAATAAATCTCCAGCCCTCTACAAGATTGAAATTCTAGAGCATCAGTGATGTTGTTCACAAATGTGAAGAGCTGGCCCAAAGCTATCGCTCTTGGGCGTCGATTCATGTTATTCACATATTTGACGAGAAGGCGGTTCTGTTTTCCTTTCTTTAGCCTCTCGTTTCCCTCTATTTATCTCGCTTAATAGCTCACCAACATCCCATCCTCTACCTTACCCTATAGGCGCACGAGTTGGACTCTTTACAATCGCAAAAGGAGTCGTGCGCATTTCGGGATTTGGGGCGACGAGCTTGGAGGTCAGGTTGCTGCTCGGATACACGGGTTGTATTATTTGGGGACAATTGGCGCAGTGGGGCTTCTCGACCCTTTGGACATGCTGAAATCGATACATTTGCCGGGAAGGAAGCCTTCAGAGAAAAAAGATCCCCATAGCCTAGTGCGAAAGTTTGTAGAGCCATTCCTGTGATGATCACTCGTGCTCGGAACGTACAGAGTCAAGTAGAAAAACCCGAGGGCCCCACAGAATTGGCGCCACGATGGAGGAGAAGAAATTGCTTTTGAGACAACATGTTCTCAAATATGGGCAGCAGGTTGCGCAAGCTGCACCCCTGGAAAATTTCGGTTAGTGAAAGAAATGGTGCATTGTTGACCCTCTGCAAGGGATACAGGGCTTATTTGTTGAATCGCCCAGACTGACTTGGTGCTACTGTACTACAAGCCGCGTGGCGCAACACCTAGACGACTGGATCGCGGAGATAGTTTGGTTAAGCCCGGTGAGGCGGATTTAACAGCGGCCATTAAAATTACCACTTTGGGATTATAGATGCTAGGTACTGGATGCGATTTGGTATAAGTTCAAACACCGCCCTACTGGATTCACTTCAATCGCAACTTGAGCAAGAAGGCAGTGCCGGATTTAATTGCGACACAAAGACATCGAAAAATCTTTGACGAAACCATGAGCACCTCGAACTACATTAAAAACGTCGCCATTGTTGGTGTAAGTAATACATTGTTGTGGTTCTACCTTGTTGATTTACTCACGGACGAGTAGGCTGGGGGAAACAGTGGCAGTTTCATGGCTAAGTCTTTACTCGGAACCGGGAAGCATAATGTTACAGCCATATCGAGGCATGATAGCGAGAGCAAATTTCCAGAAGGCATCGCTGTGAAAAAGGTTGATTACGGAAGACCCGAGACACTGGTAGATGCACTCAGAGGCCAGGACGCACTGGTCATCACACTCAGCGGCCACACGCCCAAAGAGACCCAGATTGATTTGATCAAGGCGGCCGGAGAGGCAGGCGTCTCTTGGATCTTGCCCAATGAGTGGTCCCCGGATACCGCAAACGAAGCATTGGTGAAGGATGTGTTTGTCTTTCAGCCAAAAGGTGAATGATGACACTCTGGCTGTGCAGAAATTGGCTGACAATTGATTTTCCCAAAAATACAGTCAATGTGTGCAAGACGATTGAAGATCTGGGCCAGAGCTCATACATTGCTGTTTCTACCGGTTTTTGGTACGAGTGGAGTCTGGCGATGCCCGCCGCTTTCGGTGTAGACTTTGCCAATTGCAAAGCGACCCTTTTTGACGACGGCGAGACCAAAATCTGCGTCTCAACATGGCCTCAGGTACGTTGCAAGATTATGACATCTCATTGGAATGATTTGCACTAAAAATTGCCAGGTTGGCCGTGCTGTTGCGGCTCTCCTCAGTCTGCCCATCAAGCCAGAAGGCTCCAACCAGGAGGCCTGCCTGGAGAAGATAAAAAACCAAGTCGTCTACGTCAACTCGTTTACTATTAGCCAGAAAGAAATGCTCGAGTCCGCGTTTAGAGTCACCGGCACAACGGCGGCTGACTGGACAATCATCAAAGAAGCCGCCGAAGAACGATATGCCAGCGGGCTAAAGAGCATACAGGAAGGACAGAGGATTGGGTTCGCCAAAATGATGTACACGCGCGTGTTTTACCCCGATGGCTGTGGGGATTTTGAGCACAGCAAAGGTACGCTGAATGGCTTGCTGGGTTTGCCGAAAGAGGATATCGATGGAGCAACTAAGGTGGCATTGGAGAGATCCAAGCTTCCTTCCTGGGCTTAGGAGCCGGAACCGACCTCTGCAGTAATGTTTACCGAGGAATAAATGAAGATGTGGTTATTTTATTCTTGCGGTTCTTATTCTCAATTCACTGGCTAGCCAGATGCGCCCACACTAGCATGACAATGGCACTGGATCCATGGTCTTCCTTTTAAACAAGAAATGCAAGTTACTGGAGAGAAATGGTAATAGCCAGGCATTTCTATTCATATATTTTATTCTAGACATTTATGTTGTGGAATCTCGCTTCTAACTTACCACGTAGCTGACCTTTGACTTGCCCTTACTTCTAGAGATCTTTCTCACTTTGGTGTCGCCGCACAAGTCTGTAGTATCGACGTGAGTGCCTCCGCACGGGTAGACTTCAGCACCGACGATTTTCACGACACGAAACTTCTCGCCGGGCGGCGCAAAGCTTCGGTCGGGAATCAGGCGCTCCAGCCCTTCCTTTCGGAAGTCCTCCTCGTCCCACCAATCCACCTCGACGGGCATCTTTGCCTTGATAAACTCGTCTAGTTTGCCCTGGATCGGATCCTTCCACTTGCCATCTATCAAGCCCTGGAATTCGCACGACGCGGAATCGGGAAAGTGCGAGGCCTTGAGCTCGTCAAATCCCTCAATCTCCGTCTCGAGAAGATGTCTCACGGCGGAGCCCAAGACGTGGCCAGCTGTGTGCAGCCGGGAGTAGAAGAGGCGCTTTTCGACATCAATGGCCTGCTCAACTGCTTCGCCTTGCTGGAAAATGCCCGTTTCCGACGAGTTGAAGCGTCCGAAGTGCAAGGCTTGTCCATCACGGACAGCGTCCATGCGGACCGCCGACACGTCAAAGGAGGCGCCTGATGCTGTGCCGGTGATTTTGCCGACGTCCGAGGGCTGTCCACCTCCCTGCGGGTGGAAGATTGTTTGCTCCGTGACTACAGCGTACGCATCGTCGCCGCCGTCCTTGAACAGTTGTCGGTTGTCTTCTTCAAGGCTGCTGAAAGGGAGCACCGAAATGACCTTTGTTGAGAGATTATAGAGCTTTGCATTGTGCTGAAAGGCAAGAAAAGTGCGCGCGACTGAAGCCATTGCTTGTGTCGCCAATTCGAGACAGATACGATAGCTTGGTGGCGAGTTGTGATGTGTTGTGGAAGCCTTGAAAAAGTCGGCGAGCAACCAAGATTTAAGAGCCGTCACTGGCTGCGCCCTTCAGTAGACGGCGCCCTTATCTGACGCCAAAGGATTCTGCCGATAATTCTCCGGCAGGAATCTGACTGTCGCTCGGGGCGGGTTTTGGCCATTTAGGCGCGTTTTGGTTAGGCTGTGACTGGTTTTCCACGGCGGCAGATGGCGGAAGAAACGTGTTGATTGTAAGATGAAGATTCCAGGAGATTCTCTCAGCTTCCAGTCATGAAAAAGTGCGACCGGTTATTTTAGCCCATCACTCTAGTCTCTGCAATCAATTGCGGATTTGGCCCACGCGAAAGCTTAAATGGGAGGCCAGTCACGCATTGCATTGCGACCGTTGCGATCTTTGGAAATTTATTTGACCGTTCTCCTAGTGTGGATTCAGGCTAGAAATGTTCATTCCCTCAATATTGTGTGAATTCAGTATTTGGCACATGTCCTAATGATTGCCATTGAGCGGACAAGGGAATTGTCACCGCCCGGTTTGTGGAGTTTGGCCATCCAAGGGAAGGGCAGGCCAAACAGGCAATACGATGCTCCTTCCAAGAATCCCTGTTGCGCAATCAATTTATTTGAATTGGCGAAACTTTCCCAGATAATTCCCAATGTCATTCTGATTCCATGGCTGAATACTTTGTATTCTGAATTGCAATAACAACCTGAGCTGATTGGCATCCAACCCTCTCATATTGCATTCGTTCATATTGCATTCGTTCATATTGCATTCGTTTGCCTCGGGACATTTTCGAACTCGGGATACGATGCCATGTTGTTCATTAAATTATGCCTGTGAAAATCAAAGTGAAACGGATGACATATTTGCAGGTTTGTACAATCGACTTTTAAAACTCTGCAAAAATGAGCGAGTGAATTCTGTTCAAACCAGGAAACAGAACATGGTGAGAGTGACAATGATGATCTGGAATATGCCAAAATTATCGCCTCCTAGCCTTGCAGCAGCTCCATTGGCATCCGCTGAACTGCGAGCCGAGGAGGTCTCGGATGTCTTGGTTGCATCTTGTGTCTTTGTTGACTCAGCTATCCACCCCCACGCATCCTCGACATCGCGATGGGCACTTGAAGCTAATTCCATTCCCTTGCTAGCCCACACGGAACCAACGGAAGTGACGCCTTTGATGTAGTCATTGTAAGCATTGCCATCGGTCCCAAATACGTTCTTCCAGTGGCCCTCCGCGCGTCGAGCGTTTGGAGTGATTTGGGCAGCGGCCGCGGCGACGTTTGATTTTGCTTGTTGGGTTTCGCGAACGCCGGTATGGCCCGGGAGCGGTTTGCTATCCTTTTTAGACGGACAGATGTGCATTTTGGGGGTATTTAAACACTCACTCGTAGTACTCGTCTACACCGGCAGCGATACTTCCGACAAAGAAACAAAGAAAGTAGGCGGTTGTTATTAGCATCTTGGTGAAATAGTCTGAATTCATAAGTCCAAATATTCAATGAATGAATACATGCGGCCTGCTGATATTTAGATGACAAATATTCTGTTGAGCGAAAACCCACTTTGCAACTATGCGACATCACGTCAGTATTCTTTTGCAGGATATCACGGTGTGATGTCCTGGTGTGGTGTGGTCTGAAGGTTCTCACAAAAATGTAGTTCACCCGAAAAAGGCACTGGTCACTCGCAGCCAAGACAATCACGACTATATTTTGTAGGCGAATACCATTTGACATGGCGCTGGCCACTGGGTGATGTCACCAATGACTGGAAACTGACATTTGACTAACTTGTGATGGAAAAGGACCGATCTTTTTAGACATTGTGTGTGACAGTTCAACACAACAAGACGTCACTCACTAGGCGCAGCCGAAACACCAGACCAGCCTCGACCTAAAATAATCGAATCACTATGTGATTGTGTTGATTATATCATAGAATCGCATGATAAAGGCATTGATGTATCTCATCACCAAATCCCCCACTCGCAACTCCACCAACATGCATATGAGACAGGGCGATGCTATTGATAGCGCACAAAACCCCTTCCAATAGACCTCGGCTATTTGAATTAGGGCCTCAAAAGTATAAAATCACTAAATTATTCTCGGGTTGAATGGTCCGGCGTCGAAATCTTATGCAGCGAGACACAAGTTATTGAGCTGCAGCATTTTCGACTCGGTCAGACTGGATCGCCTTGTCGTAGCCAAAATATCCAACATTTTGAGCTGCACGGCTTGCTGTGATCTCAGCAAGCTTATTCTTTGAGCCAGGTCCGATCATCCAGGTAGGGTTCATCTCGAACAATACATCAATATCTTCTAGTGAGCAGCTAGCGGCGGCTCAAACTAGGAAGAAACAACATATATTGCTTTTTTCCAACGTGAACATCTTTGTCGTCCATCATTCCCGTTTCCTTTTTAGTAGGCTTCCGGCCCATTGAAGCCGTGTTTTCTCTGACAGCAGCTCAATTATATCCACGTGACCATTTGCCTTTGCCCATGATAATACTGTCCTCCCATTGTCGTCTTGCAGATTTGGGTCGGCATTTTTGCCAAGTAGTAGTTTAACCACTTCTGTGTATCCACTTTTGGCCGCCAAAGACAGCGGTGTAGACTTGTCGTTATGATATGCAGAGGCAGCCATGCCCGGATTCGGATCCGATCCGTGGTCTAGCAATATTTCGACAATCGGCTCGTGTCCCTCTGCTGCGGCATACTGAAGTGAAGTCACTCCGACATCCCATGTGTGTTCGTCATCCTCATCCCAGGAGGTATGAATGCTTTGCAAATCTGGGACCGATCCTCTTTCTAGAAGTAGCTCAACTACTGCACCATGTCCATTTCGTGCTGCAAACGATAGCGGCGTTTGTAGATTTATCATCCTTCTGATGCTGACGTCAAGTTCTAACTTTAGGTCAGCGCCTGCCCGGAGGAGGAGCTCAACCACTGGAACATGTCCACCGTTAGCTGCAAGGAATAGGGGTGCTCGTATAGAATCGATGAACGGTGGTAGATCAATCTCTAGTTCAAAGTTCGGATCTGCTCCATTCTGAAGCGTAAGGTTGACCTGCGACTCATTTCCTCTGCCCGCTGCAATGGATACCGGTGTTCGCCTGTGGTACCGGTCTATTTGTAGTGGGGAAATTGATACATCTGGGTTAGGTCTCTTTTCCAATAGTAACATTGCTACATTCTGATACCTGTGCCTAATTGCAATACATAATGTTGTTTCCACGAATAGGGTCACCTCGATTCCGTAGAATGATTTGATATCAATGAAATGATTGAGGTTAGCTCTTTTTTCGACTAGTAGCTGCGTAAGAGTGTGATTTTCATCATTTAGAGCCATCCCCAATCCGCTGTCCCGAAACGACCCAACAGATGACTTCCCATCCCGATCCGGGATCTTAGACTCGTGAATACATCTTGACGATAGATTGGAGCAATTTCGACATATCAGAATATGAAGGGCGAGTCTTATTCTGCTTGTGTCGGTCAAGATCCTGTTTGATTGTCCCTTGTAAAGGACATCGCCTCCGAGCAAGTTGATTGAACAGACAGCCGAGCATATCATCGGCCTTTTGGCTTTCTTGACAATTAAATTTGCAATAAATGTACGCAATACTAATATTCGAATTGCTTTGAAAGTTTGACTGGAGGTGATCAATAACGATTGCTGTTATGGGTGTCTTTCCTGCTCTGGGATTTCTAGGGCCAGATATGACCATTGAAGTATGTAAGTTAATATATCATAATAGTAATGCAGAGAATTGTGGTCCCGTACAAATAAGTATTATATTGTTTTAAAAGTTAAAAGACGGTTGCCTAATTACTGGGGCTCCCTGTAATGTCGCAGAATGTCGTTGCGCGTTGGGGCCGTTGAGTCTCCCCACCAATTCACCAAGTCAAATTTCTCCTCATCACGTTCTACCACTGACTCCCAGTCTGGCGGCGATAGGCCCAAAGGACGAAGGAACCATACGCGCGGTAGATCAGAAATATGGACCCGTACCCACGGCTCGAAGCGTCTTTCTTCAGGATGTCCATGAGGCATAAGCATTGCTTCATTTCCAGATGCGAAGGCTTCAGTATATTTCTGAAAGTACTCGCGATCTAGCATCCAGACCCATGAATCCATGAGCGGAGGCTCCAGAAAACAAGCACAACATTCTTCCTCAATCTCACCACACTGATCTAGAGGGGGCAAGTGGTCGGGTAATGCCTCTAAGGTGCGCAGAGCCTTTTCGTCAATAATGAGGCAGTGATCGTTCCGTACATAACGATCCGATGTATCCAGTGCATTCTCCTCGGCCCATTTCGTGAAAGCATGTCCAACAGCCGCAAAGTCCTCATCACCATCCTCACCATTCGCAACAATACTGCCCTTTGCTGGGTAGTCCTCGATAATATCAAGCTTGAAGCGGCGCGCGAGATCGTGCGATGGCAGTACCTTGCCCCCAGTAGGCCGCGCATCGAGCTGATTGATGTCTTGGTTAGGGTCGAGCGTTACGTAACGCTGATTTAGCGCCCAGTGGCGAATCCAAAGTTTGAGTCTTGCAATGCCTACATGCATCCGCTCGTTTGATTCGGGGGTCAAACATGCGCTGTAGACTGTAAAGCCCCAGGTGCGAGGGTCTTTGGAGCTCCGGGTTCCCCATTTTTTGACTTCTTCTTCAAGCTTTCGTAGTACGTGATATTCATTATTGTCCACCGTATGGACTATCTTGGGGTTTGAATTGAAGCGCTCTGGCATCCAATATGCGTCCCAAGTGATGGGGCCCAGCTGCTCTTCTGTTTCGGGCGCAGCAGCCATGGCAAAGAATGAAGGGTATGAATGAGGGTTTGTTGAGGAAGGGAAGTTGTTTGGAACTAGGCTTAGTGGGATGACCTGATTTTAAATCAAGGTTAATTTGTGACTGCAGTGGACCGACCCACTACCGCTCGCTTAAAACTTGGCAAATTTATGTGCTAACAACAAATGCTACGCTCTTCTTGCACATAACTAAGGGTGGGTACAATCAGCCTAACTAAGTTGAGTAAAATCAGTTATAAAGAAAGGCTTATGATAAGCTCATCCGAATTTGGTACTGGTTTTAGTAATGCATATTTTGGCTCATACCTATACCTTTCGCCGTTGACCTTTGTACATACGGACTGGTCTTATATCAGATAGCCCTGAGGGTCATCTCAGATAAGATGAACTCAGTGGTAAGCACGAGCTGTATGCTTTGAATTTACTAAATTCAAGCTAATCACACCCTGAAGGCTCTTATCATCTCATATACAATTGCCTCTCGCGCTCAGGCGCTTGTAGCCGAACTCAATGAAAGAACTGCCTCTCACTTTCCTACTGCTGTATCTACACCTGGTCATAAAACCCGGCCTGGTTGAGCGTCGTCCTGAGCGCCGTCGCCTCAATTGTTGCAATATCAGCGAGAATTGATATATCTAGCGCGTTATTGGGCTGATTCCATACCGTCCGCATCCGAGTTGCCCAGGTAGTCACAAACGTCCTCATTCTACGAGCGACGCGCGCATAAAACGAGGGCATATACTCGTCAAAGTGTGCTAACAAAGGGATTGCGTTGCCGGTGAGAATCAGGTGTGCCTGCTCTGCGACGCAGAGCTCGCGGCGAAACTCCATCATAACAATCGCCATCGAGTTATGCACCACGGCGTTGTTGGTGTAATGGAAGACGTTGATGGCCTGAATGAGCATTGTGAGTAAATATCGCACTCGAAGAAGGCTGTGGTAACTTACATTCCGCATATTTGTCATCGCCGTGTCTGCGTTGACTCTGCTACGAGTCATCAAGGCATTCATAGTGCGCTGCCCGACAGGATTGGTGTCTCCCCAGAGCTACAAATATAATAATTAGCGTTAAATAATTCGCGAAGGAATTAAATCAAAGAGTTAACGCACATGCAATTTGAAGCAATTCAAATTATTCATAGCAATGACAAAGACGTCAAAGTTCCTCCAACTGCCCAGAGAATTCATGAGACGAGTCTGAACAGTCGCCAGACTCACACCAACGCCGTCATATCCTCGAGGTATCCTGAGCTGATTGATTT
Source organism: Calonectria leucothoes (assembly GCA_002179835.1). Classification (NCBI taxonomy): domain Eukaryota; kingdom Fungi; phylum Ascomycota; class Sordariomycetes; order Hypocreales; family Nectriaceae; genus Calonectria; species Calonectria leucothoes. Next base: position 296,243 of record NAJI01000045.1, read on the forward strand.
GACCCAAAACAGTCGTATCCTCCAAGGTTTGCGTGAAGAAGCTGGGGGGGATGGTGTTTATGGCAGCAGTCCGATCCGCAAGCAACCCCTGCATGGCGGCCTCAAACCACTGTTTAATTTGCTGGAACTCGACCAAGTGTTCAGCTTCAGATTGCAGTTAGTAAATAGCAAGTCCAAAGGTTTTCTGTTAGAACTTCTTACTTGCAGCCCCAGTTAAAGTTCCTGCCCGAGCATCCGCTAGTCTGTCTGTTGTAACGATAGAGAAGGTTGTGCACCCGCGTGCGGGGAAACCAAAAATTTCAGCATAAATACCTTCGAGCAAATAGTTATCCGGGTTCCACTATATGGATGTTCATGTTAGCGAGTGAAGTCCCCCTTTGGGGCCCTTGCACAGAAGACGCTTACCTGGCTGAGAGAACGATACTGTGAAGTTGTCAGCCAAGGCTTATTAGTGGTGTGAGTTAGACACCGGAAGAACACTTACGTCTTGAAATGATATTGTTCCTCGGTATGTGACCCCGTTAACAGTGGCCGACCAATCTAAGCTCCTTGACCTCTTAACGAGATCCGCGGTATCTCTTTCAGCGATAGTCTCGTCGTCGTCGCCTTCCACACAGATTGAAACCGACACGCATGTGAAAGTATCGTCTCCATTTCCGTTGAGACCACCGATGACAGTGTTCATCGCATTAATATTGCAGAGGATATAGTCGATGGTGTATGCAACGCCAATCGTAAATACCATGTTCGTCGGATCCGCAGCGAGATACCCAGCAATGTTTGCTGACGACAAGTGCCCCCAGACCGGAACGATGATGCTGTCCCAAAGATCCGTGTACGAAGAATCAACGTATTGATAACCGTAGAACTCTTGTGCCAACTCACTGACGGTACTCACAGTGCTCGTCTCGGAACGGCGCGATAGGGCAGCCAGGGTCGAATTATCGGTTTCTAATTCATGGAACTCTGTATCTGGGTTAGATAATGGCGTATAACTATTTTAAACATCGTCCATATGCTTACCATGGCCCAGGAAGCTCCGGACAACTAGTGATCGTGGCTCAATATTACTGTAGTGCTCTTCATAACTAGCAGGACAGGAGGGACCAGCAACAAATTCCTCGAGCGCTTGTCGGTATATATCCAGCATTGGATCCGCTCTCTTTTCAATGGTACGAGCCCTTGGAGTACAGCAATAAGCTGATGATCCCTTCTTGCAGTCAGTGCCATCCATGGCAATGCGTACTTTACCAGCTGGACATCCGGGCTTGCAATCTTTGCTCCCACTCGGACCATCTCCCAAATTGCTGTACCAGTCGCAGTCCTGCCACTGCCAGTTATCGTCGGCATGGTCACAGCAGTAACTTCTCTTATTGGCCATGCATTGTGCTGCCCCTGATCCTTGGGTCGACAAGGCAACCAGATCTCCAGTTTGCGCGTTGCTACATTTGCTGTCGCAAAAAGGCCACTCTCCCCACCCGCACTGGCCGTAGAGCTTCATGTTGTCGAATGTCTCCTTCCTAGACCCAACGCCCACTTTTGTTGAGCAACAGGCGGCCTGGTAACTCTTGAAACCACCAAGACCTGCGCGATAGCAGTATTGGTTATTGCCACCAACCTCAACCCAATCATCATATGGGCAAGCTGGTGTACAGTCTCCGTTGCGATGTTTGTACCAACCACATGTGGGGACGCCGTTGCCAGAGGGGCAGCACAGGGTGTGGCTACCATGTCCATCACAGCCCTGGCCATCTAGCATGATCTCGCCCTTACGTGCTCCGTCGTCATACCTCTTGATGGTGGTCCAGCCAGAGGGACAGCCCTCGCCACAGTTGGTCCATTTGCACTGGTCGTAGTTTGTGATGTCTTTCCCACTGTCCTCATTCTGCTCCATAAATACGGCACCAGCGGGGTTAAACTGAGGGGCGTGTTTCCCTAGTGCCTTGGAGTACTTGGCGTCTTGAGTGTCATGAGAGATGGCCCAAACCATGACACCGCCAAGACACCTCTTGTGAGCAAAATCTGTCTTGAGCTCGAGTGTTTCCTCGTCATCATACGCCACCCAATTAACATCGTTGTATGTCAAAACCTTGACCGCCTCCTTCTCGTAAAACGTGGGCTTAGCACCAGTATTGTTGAGGATATCATCAATCTCCGAGTTGAGAATGATGCCTGCTTCGTTGCTACATTTGTTTTTGGCAGATCCAGAGCCGTATCGACATCCAGGGTCTTTGCAAGAGGGGTCCTCCACCCGGAAAGAACGACCATAGAAAGCAAGGCCCATGACAACCTTGCTTGGGTTAATGTCATTGAGCCACAGAAGATCTAGAGCTGAGTCTATTTCCGTGAGGTTTGTGTGGGCATTGAGATAGGGGCCGACCCATTTGTTGGTCAAGTCCCACGAGCCGTGCAGGTCGTACGACATGCTGTGTAAAGTTAATAGAGCTTGCGAAATGTACATGAATATGATTCTTACATGTTGAAAAAGTCAATATCTGGTTCCATGGACACTATATCGAAATGCTTGAGGTACCCTGGAAATCAAGAATTAGTAAGTAGATGAATAAGCCTGGCGCAGAGTGTCTCAACATACAGAGCGATGCGGGAAGTGTGATGCTGATTTCATCTCTTCCTGTTTCCTTCAAGCTCTTCTTGATGTTCTTGAGCAGGGCTGGGAAATTCTTGTAGTCTTCTTCGCGCCCATTGCGATCCGTGGCCGCCGGATACTCCCAGTCAAGGTCCACGCCATCAAAGCCGTGCGTCGACATGAAGCTTACAAGGGACTTGATGAACTTGTCCTGGTTTGTCTTGCTCCTCGCAATGTCAGAGAATACGTATTGCGTGGGACCGGGGTCGTTGAACGTCCATCCACCCAGCGCAATCATGATCTTGAGGTTAGGGTCCAGCTTCTTGAGGAAAAAGAGACGCTTGTATAGCAGCGCATCTGCATCACTCTCAGGACGCACCTCGAACGTGCTGGGGTCAATTGTCGCAAAAGCAAAGTTGATGTGTGTGTAGACTCCCGTAGGAATACGCTCCGGGTTGAAGCTATTGCAAGAACGTGCCATGGACCAACTCTCGTAGTAGCCCACGACGCGGTTGAAAGCTTTCCTGCCAGTGCATTCTTTAGGCTTTGGAATAGTGAAGTCTTTGCCGCAGTGGTCTTCATCTGTGCCACACCAGCCATGCTTGGAGCAGCAGATGTTCAGAGGGCACTCATCGAGGTCGACAAATTCTCTGCCAAAGTCTCCAGGGTCACACTCAGACTTGCGATCGCAGTTATTGACGCAATTGTCGTTGCTGCAAACTGAAACACAATATCAATAACAATAAAGGAATTGAGCCTCCTTGGAATGTAGCACACTTACAGTCTTTTCCGTAGCCACAGAATCCAAACTTGCTACAGCAGCCCTCCGGACATGGTGCGGCTGAGCTGCATTCTTCAGCGAGTACAGGTGCAATCAAGGCCAGAAGCAGGCAGGTCTGCAGAAAAGAGATCAGGTATCTCTTGAAGTCTCTCATTTTGAGTTCCTTGCAGCCCAAAACTAACTGAACTGAGGACTCATCTGTTGGTGGCTTAAGAAGGGTAGGATGTGAAAGAAATCATCAACAAGAAACATGAGCAGCACACGGCTAACAGTCAAAGGTCTATGAAAAGAAAATCCCATAAGCTACAAGCTCCACGTCCTACTTGCCAAGACCAAGATTAGTTGACCACCGCATGCCATACACCGCATCTCATGATACCCCAGTACACCGGACTGTGCCGGTTGCTTCGAGCCGAGGCCGCTGCCAAGACGTGTTGGTCGAGCCAACAGCCATAAGGCCCCTGTATGACATCCTCGCTCGGCGCATCAAGGCCTGTAAAATGGACTCCCGATCCACTTCCACCGCTACCACCCACTTAAATTAGGCTGTAAAGGTGTTTACCTCCACCATCACGGCGTGAAAGCCCCAGAAAGCCCCCACCCCGTTGCAAGACTTTCAACAAAACGAACGGAAGCTGAACAATGTCGCCAATCACCAGCCCTGTAAAGCTTTATCGGCTATTCAATCGGAAATTAGGTTTGCAAAAGGTCGCGGGTCGTCGGTATGTTCCGTTCTCGGCATCAAATGGGGGACCGCGCCATCGTTCAACACAAGGTTCCGTTAGGCAATATTTGTCGGAAGACAGATCCTGCGAGATTTGGACTTGAACGGTGATTTACAAGTCAACAGCACAATCACATCTCGCCACTGATTGAACACAATGAGGCACCTCTCAGGGCACCCAAGGGGCTCTCTGTGCCTGATACTGTTGGCAATTTGTCTTTTTGTTACAATAGTTTACGCCCATGGCCATGGTCACGCCCAGCTTCATGCTCACCACCGTGAAAGGGGAGAAGCGAGTGTGTCGCAGGTTTCAAACCACAAGAATGAGACCTCTTCCACAGAATCTGAGAAGTTGCTTTCGCAGGCTTTGGTGGCTTTAAGACAGGCCAACAAGGCTCGAGTCGAGAATCCAGCATTTAACAAGGACACACTCTCAGGGAAGAAGGAACCGTCAAACCCTGCGCCGCCCCTAGACTACCGCAATGATAGCTCGACATTGAACGAGCGTTCCTCCGACTCCAACAGAACTGCCAACACCTACAGTGTCCCGGAGGAGATTCGAGAAGCAGCAAGGAAGGTTGCTGAGAGCACGCCTCAAGAACCGAAAGGCAATCACAGTGACGTTGCCATCGCGGCGAGGAAGAAATACGGAAGCAAAACCAACGACACCAACACTCCAGAGCCATTAAAGGCCCCCTGGGGAAAGTTGCGTGAATGGGCTCCAAATGTAGAGCAATCTGTACTGGCGGAGCGTGCGAGTAGTTACTGGATGGTCGACATGGCCAAGCTCGGCTCCAGCCCATACGCCCAGTCTGGCTACAAGGTATGTTACACTTGCAGCATCGCTTTTTCTTTCGCACATGGAAATGCTAACTAAATACCATCTTGAAGGTTTGGAGAAATATCAAGGACTACGGAGCCAAGGGAGATGGAGTCACAGATGATACAGCTGCCATCAACAAGGCCATCTCTGATGGTGATAGGTGTGGAGCAAACTGTGGTTCCAGCACCATTCGTCCAGCTACCATCTACTTTCCACCCGGAACGTATCTGGTCAGCAGCTCCATCATTCAGTATTATAATACCGAGTTTCTCGGAGATGTGAGTTGCAGCCAACCCATTAATGACAAGTCTTTAAGCTTACTTTTTCGACAGCCTCATTCGGTGCCCACAATCCTTGCCGCGTCTAGCTTCGTTGGTCTGGGTGTGATGACCAGCGACGTTTACGTCAGCGACGATGAGGAATGGTACCTCAACACTAACAACTTCCTACGAAGTATCAGAAACTTCAAGATTGATATCCGAAATACTGACCCTGGTGCTTACATTTGTGCCATCCACTGGCAGGTCGCGCAAGGTACATCGTTGGAGAACATTGAGTTCTACATGCAGTACAACGGTGACATTCCCAGCAATACGCAACAAGTAAGTGGATATACCAACTCAGTAAATGAGGGCTCTTACGTTAACAATAATGCCAGGGAATCTACATGGAGAATGGATCTGGTGGCTTTCTTTCAGATCTCACCTTTGTGGGTGGCAACTTTGGGTGCGCCAAATCATGCTTTCCCCAAACCCCAAACTAGTATCGTATGCTAAATCCCAGACTAGAGCTTACTTTGGCAACCAACAATTCACCACGAGCGGCCTTGTCTTTGTGAACTGCAACACTGCCGTCCAGGTGCACTGGGACTGGGCATGGACAATGCATGACTACGTGATTGAAAGCTGCCAGACGGGACTGGCCATTATCAACGGTGTAAGCATTTGCTTCCGAAGTGCATCTATATTTAATATCCAACTAAACATGACACTAGGTGGCTACTGGCAATGGTAACTCAGGTCAGGGTGTCGGCTCTCTCATATTGGTGGACAGCCTCATCGCCAACACGCCCATCGGTATCTCCACCTCTCCCATAGTGAAAGATTCTACATCTTTCCTGGCACAAAACGTGGGCTTCTTCAACACCAAGACAGCTATCCAGCAGAAGGATCTGGAGTCGGGCAATACCAAGACAATCGTAGAGGGGGGCAACGAGGTTGTTCTTGAAAGCTGGGGCTTTGGCAAGATCAGCGACACACCCTCTGATGGTTCCGCGAGCGAAGAGAAGTTTGTTAGCGGCTCCAATATTGCGACCATGAATCGTAGCGAAGTTCTACTGGGCAGTGCATATGACCGCATGGCCAGATCCTTCTTCACGAGGCGACGTCCGACATATTACGATACCCCAGTCTCACAGATCATGGACGTGAGAGCTCTGGGTGCGAAGGGAGATGGCAAGACGGATGATGGGCCCGTTTTAAATGGTATCCTGGACGGTGCCGCCAACACATCCTCTATTGTGTACTTCCCCTATGGCTCCTACGTCGTCAAGGACACTCTCCATGTTCCTGTTGGCTGTCGAATCATCGGTCAAGCTTGGCCCTCCATCGTCGCTCAAGGTTCCAAGTTTGAAAATGAGACGAACCCGCATCCCCTCATCCAGGTAGGTAAGTCTGGCGACAAGGGCATAGTCGAGATCCAGAACATGATGTTTACTCACTCGGGTGCCACTGCTGGCGCTGTCATGGTTGAATGGAACGTTGCTGAGTCCAGTCCTGGGTCTGCAGGCATGTGGGGTAAGCGTACACACGGCACCTCTTCCTCTCTTCATTCTTGCTGATGCTCTCTTTGCAGATACACATGTTCGCGTTGGTGGTGCGATTGGCACAGAGATGCTCTCTAAGAATTGCCCTAAGAAATCGGGTAAAGTCAATGACAGTTGCAAGGGTGCGAGCATGCTGATGCACATGACACCTGGCTCAACAGGCTATCTTGAAAACATGTGGCTCTGGGTCGCTGACCACGATCTTGAGTATGGGCACCCCCCCGGAGATGCCTCCTAGTATGTGATTCGCTAACAGTACCATAGCAAAGTTTCGCAGGATCAGATTGATATATATGCTGCCCGTGGGCTTCTTGTGGAAAGCGACCACGCCTGGCTCTGGGGAACGTCTGTCGAGCACTGCACATTCTACCAATATCAGCTCACGGGCGCCAAGAACATCTTGATGAGTATGGTGCAAACAGAGTCGCCATATTACCAGCCAGTCCCAAAGGCTCCGAGCCCATTCAGAACCGGTTTGTTCCCTGATGATCCAACCTTTTCGAACTGCACGGATTCGGGAGAGAAGGGTTGTGGATCATCCTGGGCGGTCCGCATCCTTGAGTCGTCTGCCATCTATTTGCTCGGCGGAGGGCTATACAGCTGGTTCGACGACTACAGCCAGGAATGTCTTAAGACTGAAGACTGCCAAAGGCGTGGGTTTGAGATTCGGCAATCCAAGGACATTTGGCTCTACAATCTCTGCACCAAAGCCATAGTTGAGATGATCTCGCCTTTGGGTAATGCGCCGACCTTGGCCGCCACCAACAAGAACGGATATGTCTCGTCCATTCTGGCTTGGCTTCAGGGCTCCAAGGAGACGATTGGAAACGGCGATTTTGAAGGATTTCAGGTATACACAGCCGAGGAGATTGCAGCGCTACACACCAAGCTGCCTTCGGTGTGCAAGACAGCGCTGACAGAACGTGTCATCTGCGAAGACACTGTTTCCACCTTTGGCCGCCTGGAATACCGTGGACCTCTCTCCAACAAGACAGTTACAGATGCTGTGTGTGATGGTGGATGTGAGAAAAGCCTCAAATCGTACTTCGAAAACGTGGCATCTGCTTGTTACGGCTACACCATGGACGATGGTTCTGTTCCCACTATGCTCGGCGGTCGCCTTTACTCAGGCTACAACGAGACGTGTCTAAAAGATGGCTCAGCTGACAATTATTGCAACGGTGTGTTTCTTCTCATTCATCCTAATTTCACCTCCTACCTAGATACTAACTATTGGTTCTCGCTACTAGACATGATCCTCGACTTCACTACCGTTGACTCGTTTGAGGAAATGCCCAAAGAGGAAATGTGTTCGTACTGCTACGTCGAACGCAATGCCATGATGGCGCGCAATCCATACTCCGTTTACAATGAGTTCTACCAGGAACGACTCAAGTACATCTTTTCTCGGTGTGGCCAGTCTGGACCCACAGATATCCCTGACCCCTTGATCCCTCAACCCGACCTGAGCAGCGCCTGCCTGTCGGGTAACAAGTACATCACATCCGAGGGTGATAGCTGCGACTCGATTGCCAAGGCGCATTCCTTTGCTTCCGCATCTCTCCAGATGGGGAACGTCATGGTCCTCCCTAACTGCACTGATATCGATGAGGGTGTCGAGCTCTGTCTGCCTTTGAGTTGCGAGAAGACGCACGTTGTAAAAGAGAACGACACGTGTATCCAAATCGAGTCCAGCGGCTACGACAGTGGCCTGCGGCTGGGCGACATACGCCGCTTCAACCCCTGGGTGGACAGCAAGTGTAGCAACCTCTGGTCCGCCAGCGAGCACGTCTACGGCCACGTCATCTGCCTTGCGCCCCAGAACGGGGTAGGTAACTCCACGACCCCCGTGACGGACCCGCCCTCTCGTCCTGGAGGCAATAGCCGCGCTCACTGGTTGCCTACTGCTCCGCCAGAGGGTGCAACGAAGGCGAACGGGACGACGGATACGTGTGCCATCTGGTATGAAGTGCCAGCGGATGACAACGGTGCGACGAGCTGTCCCCTGATTTGCGTCTATGGCGGTTCCACGATTGATCTGCTCATGGAAGCCAACCCTAGCTTAGGCACGGACATTTCCAAGTGCAGCGACAACATCAAGTCGGGGAAATTATACTGTGCTCTCCCAGCAGCAAACTGGAAGTGGGTATTTGACGAGAACGATAATTTGATTTCTTGGTAGAAAGGTGATACGCGGCAGCGTGACGTGGATAGGATAGCTACGATACGAGGGAAAAGAGGTTCAGGTAGATAGATTCTTGGCAGCTTCACTAATATTTATTAAAACCATGTGTCGGCTCTGAACTAGTGGGTACCGGGCGCTTCCAAGGTTGATACTCTATCCAGGTTTGAAAACATCTGCCACGTACTCTTTTCCATACAAGGCCTGACATTAATAAATTATTTAATCTCTAATGCCTGTCAGTGTAAGGTAAGTACGTGATAGAAAAAGACCTCGGTATAAGAAGATGTCCATTTTTCATATCCTATGTAGACTCGTTGGCTGGCGAGGGCACCTTCTATTTTTCAAGACTACTGTTTATGTTTCTGTTTGACTGACCTGCTTCACCGCCAACTAACAGCCCCCCAGATATTGTTCTTACTATTCCGCTCCACACTATAACGTCACTCTTCGGCCAAACAAGTCGCCACCAACGATGACACTCAGCGCACAAATTGCGCATCCGATTTCATACACCGCGACCTTTTCCGCATGAGATTTTAGAACCGTACATTGGCGGAGCTTGATGAACACGTACCGTAAACCCCTGCAACGTCGTGTTGCCATTGGAAATCTCGGGAAACGTTCGCTCAAATGGCGGGCTAGTGAGGAAGCCGCCCACGCCACCCTGATCGTAGCCAAACAGCATATTTCTGCCAGATCATGAGCGGTCAGTATCAAATTCACCATCCCAATTAAAATGCCATGTTTTGATTTCACTTACCCGAGGCCGCAAGTGGCCGTGATCAAGTACTCGATCCATGCCGACTGTGCACCTCGTCCCCTCAGCCGATTTGTAACTAAAGTGAAAGGTGTGCTAAAGGGCTTCATCTTCAAGGGGCTGTGCGTTCTCCACCCGTACTGTGCAGAGCTCTGTCACAATTTTCTCCCACGATGTTGGCTGACATAAAGGGCTGTGTCGATGCTTTAAATATTGCTGAATTTCTTTCATTCCTCCCCATGTCCATTCCTCCCCATGTCCATTCCTCCCCATGCCCACACGCCCATACCCCGGATTTGCAGGGGACCATGAGCATCATTTCTGGGGTGAGTTAGTTAGTGGAGTTCGGCAATGGGGAAACCCCGTCTCGCGGGTCAAAGGTACCGTCTCATTACTTGGTCTGCATATTTTCTGTGCAGTGCTGGAAGAGAAAAAAGCGTCATTCTAATTGTCGGAATCGGAAAGTGGATAACCAGCACGGCATCGTATCGAGTCATTTGACTCATGACTAGACGGCCGTACTATATCTGTCATGCAGCATGCAATCAATTCCAGCAGGCTGCAGATCACATTGATTGAGAGTTATTTGAGTCAATTCGTGACGCATGATTTCTTGGTCGACTTGGTCTTGGGGATGGGAAATTGTAATTGAGGTCATGAAGACTATGAAATGGAGCTGAAGATTCGCAACCATTTGATTATTTCATGGGCGGTTCTAGGCTATTCGGATGCCGAAGATGCTGCCTACTTGCGCTGATAATATCGCAAATCGCGGCAAAGGACGAAACCCATATGCAGGCTCGTGCCGAGTATCCGTTCTAATGCTACATACCCCCGAGACCGGGCTTGCTAAATCCCCAGCAAAGCTCCACGAACGTGGGACCCCAGCTGGGCTCTCCATAGCTTGTGCTCATTGAGTAGGAACATCTCACCTTGGCGACCGAAGCAGAAGTTGGCTGCTCCCCCCTCAACAGCGATCCGTCCAAGCAAGACGCCACCAGGAGACCACACATTCACTCCGTCCCAGCAACCACTGTAGACATTTCCATCCATGTCGCACTTGATTCCATCCGGGATTCCGACATCAGCCATGGCAAATAGTCGCTTGTTGACCATGAACGGCTCGCCATGATAGGTAGCCACGTCGTACGCGTAGCTGAAAACATCAACATCTCTGCTGTCAGGGACCGCAAGTCTCTCCTGGGCACTTACATTGTTGAGGCTTTTGAGTCATCCGAAGTACCTCCACCATGATACCAGTCTGTATCTGTCACATAGACAGTCTTTTCATCTGGAGAAAAGCAGACGCCGTTCGGATGGCCAAGTCCATCATCCATGGCCCGGATTCCCTTGGTTTTGGGATTATAGCGGTAAACTTGGCTGGGGAGCCGCGGCCGGGGCCGATAGCCCTGTTCATATCCATATGTCGGGTCGGTGAACCAAATTGAACCATCGCTGTGGATGACAACATCGTTGACCGAATTGAAAGGGCGGCTGTGGTAATGAGAAATCACTAGCGATACTTCGTAGGGCGGCTTCACATCCATCTTGTAGAGTCCACTTGGTATTGCCTGCGAGCCCTGTGCGCAAAATAACACGCCGTCTTCGCCATAATTGACACCACCGTTACCCATGGGCACTCTGCTCGAATCAATTTCCTCCAGGGTTACATTTGTTTTCCTATCGCCAAGGAGGATTTTGGTGATTTGGATCCGCAGCTCATTTGTATTCTTGTCATGGAAGCGGCTGCTGGTGATGAATAGCTCGTCCGAAGCATCGATAAATACACCGGCTTCATGCGCAAAAGGGTATTCGTCGTTTTGTGCAATCAAGTCCATTGTCGGTTCTGGACCGATGATCGATTTGAACCGCTCATCATGAACAACGAATCTTTCTGTCATGGCTGCTTGAAATTGGAGCAATGATTCGGGTTAGACCTCAGACTTGATGCCAAAGAGACGCATCAAGTATGGCTACGATTTGGTTGGCAAGATGCAGATTTATTCATCCATGCGATCTTCACCCGTTTAGCCATGACCACCTTGGAACTAGCTGGAATTCAGAGGATGATGCGGAGTAATCAAGTTGATTGATGGGTGAATCGTGCTGCCCAATAAGCAAAGCATGACTCTATCACAACCCCACCAATTTGTCGCATCTCCTCATTCCCCGCATCTGACCGCAGAGAATGTTTGGTGGAGCCAGATGCCGCGACACGGGGTCGATGTGTTCATTCCTGCTTCACAGTGACTGAATGACCGGACATATAAAAACTTTTGCGTGTGAAAAGATATTATTATTATACACCCCTTTGCCCTCATGTCTCGCATTCGTAGAAATAACTTCGTTCGCGGGATGTCGCTTTGGGCACATTTCTGGCCCACAATGTCAAGCCGATATCGCACTCCAATGGTAGAATTCGCATCAAGGTACACAAAGAGAGTGCCATTCAGAACGCATCATCCATCTTTTACCTCCCTCACTTGAAATAAATTGAAATCGATCTCATAAAGCTCTTTTTCCCCCCAACGAATATGTGTCGGTGAGGCAAGCCTTCGCGGGATTACCTGGTACACTACAATTTGTTCCGGCCAATATTGACGTTGGTGTGATACAGATGCAGAGTAATATTAAAGCAGATGGTCAATCCGAGAAGCGAATCTATTCGAACAAGATGTACCAAGTGAGGATAAAAGGGCAGAATTATCTTTTATCACACTAAAATTCACCGAGATACGATGCAGCGCGCGATTGTCAGGAACACGTCTGAGCATGACACTATTCCTGGCAAGGTAAAGCCGTGATAACATGGTGGGAAAGATCGCTTCCTGATTGGCAGAAGGGCAAGATTTCTCCAACAAACTTCCACTTTTGGCTAGCTCGTAACCTTGTTGATTGGTGGCGCTTGGTCAGTCGCCACCTTGCAGGGTCATTGCCATCATGAACTTTTCAATCACCGCCGCTGTTTCTTCAGCACAGTGTTCTTTCAGGACACAGATTTCCCAGTCTTTACGGGAATCATTATTTGAATCATGATTTTAAAGCGAATTCTACTCCTGGACCTACCATTCATTCACAGAGACGGTTGATCGCCCCGCTAATTTCGTCCACCATTCACATAACGGTGTAGATAGGAAGTTCAATGCTCTCCTGATAGGCCAGGTTTCTTGGTATTTGTTTCGAAAAAAGTTTCCGGACAACGCTACATTGGCTAGGCGAAATTCCACCGCCTTGGTAATTTGTGTCGACTGCTCTGGCCGGCGCGACCTAGAGCGCTATTCGTCTCAACCCTGTCCTTGCGATGGGCTTGGCCGATCTCCCACAGCCAGCCAAGAAAGGCAAGAAAAGACCCAAAGTGAAAGGTTTGCCAATTTTGACCTCTTTGTTTCTTTTCATTCCTGATCAACAAAGGCTCACACTGTATCAGGATGCTATGAATGTGCACGACGTCGAATTGACTGTGACCTCCAACAGCCAGCGTGTCGGAAATGCGTGCAAAAGGGGCTAGATTGCACGCCATCTACAATCCGGTATCGCTTCAATGATGGATTGGCAGCCAGGGGGAAGATGGTTGGAAAGTGGGTTCCAAAAACACTCTCCTACAAACGGACCCCTTCTCGCACTGCCGGACCACAAACAAGTCATGACAATAGCGACAATCCTCCTTCACCAACACAGTATCATCTTCAACCCATGAATGAAAATAAATCTTCCACTCCATTGAACCGATTAGATATACAGCAGGAGTTGGATGAAGAGCTTCCGTGGCTATTACTACCATTTAATATTGAGGAAAGCGCTGCTAATGAATTTTCTCTCTGCCCGACTCACTGCAGTACAGAAGAGAATTTTCCTGATTCTGAAAGACAAATAGTTCAGGATCTTTCTGCCATTGAATACGATGGAAGCCATACACCTGAGTCTGCCATGCCAGAAACCAACAGTCAGGATGCCCTGGTGTTGTGGGTTGATCCAGGGCTTGATCATGTGGATGGCGAAACACGATGGTATCTTCAATATTGTTGGTCTTTCGCTGGATTGATGTTGCCATTATCATGATGCTAACAGGTTGCTATAATAGTTTCCGATCACGTAGCTCCCATTACCGCCGTCATCGATCTAGGATTCAATGGGTACCGGGATTTGATCTTGCCCATTTCAGAGGGTGACCCCCTTATGAGAAAAGCAATAAGGATAGTGGCTGAGCAGCATCTATCGCTGCAATTTGGAATGTCCGAGTCACCCAGATCTTTTCTTTACTACTCCTTGATCCGTGATCTCATTGTGAGATCAAAGGAGTCACCTCCCCATCAAGATGAATCATCCATGACAGCCCTGCTTCTTCTGCACATCCGGGAAATGATTAGCGGAAGTGAAGACTTCAAATTGGTTTACGGTTCATTGAGGGCCTTGGTAAAAATGATGGGCTCCAATTCAATAGGTCTCAATTCCACGCTGGGAAATTTTGTCAGGATCCAATTGCTAAGGTACGTCTGTTCTCAACTTTGTGAATAAGATGGAATCTGGTCGTCAAAATTATTAAAAACGCTATTAGGGTTTGCTTATTCGGGGAGGCCCTTTTTGATGAAGTTGAGGGCGCGCAGTTCCTTCTGACGCACGGTGAGAATTGCCTGGAATTCTTGAGGTTCTGTTCAAGCCTTCATCCAGAGTTCCAGGAGCTCATGACATATCTCTTCGACATGATCAAGCTAGCATGCCAGATTTATATCCAGAGGGTTGTGCACAATCCTAAATACGACGAGACCGTGTCGCAAGTGGAATGCTTTAAAGAGTTGACATCGAAAGTAGATAGATATGTTGACACCCTCGGTCGCCATCTATTTGCATGGTCTTATTTCATTGTTGCCTCCGAAAGCTCAACCGAAGCTCATCGAAATTTCTTTCTGGATAGATTGGAGTCGCTTCATCGATTGACAAAGTGTGGGAACATACGAAAGGCAGTCGAACAAGTAAAGAGAATATGGGCTCTTCAGTCAACGACTCGATGGACTAGTTTGCTTGGGGGTTCGACGCAGGCGCTTATTATGTAATTATGTTTTATCTTTTTCTATTAATGTCGATTTGGAGTCAACTCCGTTGTATGGGTGAAAATATATACAAGAAACAGAATATGAGCCAGATTGCAATTCCCGTGAGCAGTCGCCCTTCACGTTGTCCATCTCTCACAAGGCGACATAATTATTGCAAAACCCATTCCTCCACAATACCTAAACAATTCCCCGCTCAAAACATGAAGCAAGGATCTTTTTTATTCCGCAAACTTTATCCTCTTGCCTTCCCGGCTCCGTTGTCCCTGACTGTTTTGATACTCCCTTGCTTGATTCTTGGCGGATCTTCCACCCACGAAGAAAAATCATACAAATCATAGCAGCCAGAAACATACATCCGGTGAATAATTGTGCCCCGACATAGCTACCTGTCTGGGCCACTATCTGGAGAGCGACGGGAGCGCCACAGGTCGAAGGTAATGCTAGAACGACCCATAGAATACTCAGGCCAGATGTCAAGCATTTGAGCCCCACTACGTCGGTCATGAGAGGTGCTACTGTGACCCAGAAGATGCCGGCTATGGTCCCTTCTAGTATAGCAAAGGCTATCAGCACAGGGTAGCTTTTCGCAGTTATCCAGAGACCAAGTGGCAGGATACCAGCGAGAAATGTGGCCGTCGTGGTCATGTTTATGCATCCCACGGAATCGATAAAGTGACCCATGATAGGTCGCCCAACTGCCTGTCCTAGGCTGAACAAGGCCGCCACAACAGCAGATTGGGACCTGTGGAGACCTATCTCATCCCCATAATTGGCCAGAGTATAAATCAGGACAAAATAGCCCATCATGCTCAATGACGCGAATGCCAAGACGAGAATATACTCCGGCTTTTTCAAAAAAGAAAGATCAAAAGCCGATGAATCATCTTCAGCATTCTGATGTCGGCTCGTGATGCATAGAATGCAGCAAACATTGACCACCAAAGTGACGATACCCAAGACCCTAAAGGTCCATCCAAGGCCCAGGTTACGAATAAGTGCCTCCGAGCAAAGAGAATAGGTGAGACCCCCGAGGCATGCGCCAGCAGAGGCAATACCATTCGCGAGTCCTCGCGACTGGCCCGGAAACTGCTGGGCGATGATGGTAACTGATGGCAAAAAGAGAAGCCCCAGGCCTACACCGAAAAGAGCACCTTGCGACAAAAAGATTTGCCATAACTTTGTGGACAGGCTGGAGCAGGTCAGACTCAATGACAAGGTGAGGGCTCCACAAAACATGACTGGTTTGGCGCCGCATTCTCTAACAACGACGGTTGAGAGAGGTGAGATGAGGAGTGTAAAGCCAATGCTTGTCGACGCCACAAAAGCATATTGAAGGTGCGAGGTGCCAGGAAATGTGTTGTTGGCCAGATATTGGGCTAAAAACACAGCATATGCCGAGTTTATGCCCCAGGAATGCGCGTTAATCATGGCAACGCAAAGGATGCATCGCCATTTCGCATTCAAGCAAGGTTCTGGGCAGGGTGTCTGCGATTCCACTGACTGGAGCGGTAAGGTTGTAGAGGAAGCTTTTTGAGAGGATCCGGGCAGAACAGGGCTGTTTTCCTTGGCCATACTTTTTTGTGAGACAAGAGTAGCTTAGTGAGGCCTCAGGAACAATTGAGATTGAAAATTGAAGCACAGGCTGGCGAGGGAGGGAACGAAGAAAGATGCTTAGAATGGTCTGCCACATTATATAGCGCGGAAAGTAAAAATGCGACATCGGCATCTCGACACTGATATGGGACGCCAAGTGTTCGGTCTGGCCATCTTGCACTGTCTGCTGTCATTTCACAACAACCCCAACGATTCAACAAGGATGGAAATATGGGAGCTAGGGAAAAGACAAGTCATCACGAGGACAGAAGGCCCATTGTGCCCTGAATACGACGGTCTTTCTTGTGCTACACATTAAAGGGAAACGTAACAGGTATGAACCAGACCCAAAATCATGACCATGGACAGCTAAACTAGCCCTAATGCAGAAACTCTGGGTCATCATCGCGAGCACAGATGGCAGATGAACAAGCTTCACGGAATGCGTGAGTGCATAAATTTTCTTTCGCCCATCAAGGTAGCTCTCATGTAAGAGCAAAGTCTGACGGTTCGTTTGACTCATTAGGTTGTATTGCTCCAAATCTTACCAAAAGTGGAAGGTCGGCTGAGTGTCCGTTGTTTGTGGCTGATGGCGTATCGACACGTTGGACTTTTTTCTTCTTCTTTTTTTCAATTTCAATGTGTCAGGTTAGTAAACGATATCCGCTGCCGTATTTGGTGGTTGGTTTCGGCCATGTGACTGCAAAAGTATGGTTTTAGTCGGTGAAGGGCATCGGCTAAGACGCCGAGGCCAGTCCAGAGTGGCGCGCTACTCATCTCCAACAACTTTCCCCTTTTGGCAGTGGAGCATCTTGAGGCCCGCCTGCGTCACCGACTTCATTGGCAGTCCAGTAGATGAATGTGAGTTTAAATAGCCCTTCTTACTAATTGAATATAGAGAGGAAATAAAAATGGCAAAAGTCGATGGGTTTATCAAGTAATCAGCCGTGTGGCTCGGTGCCCGCTGTGGTCGAGTGTGAGCTGGACTTTGCCAGCGGACATTAACATCTCGAGGTAGACTTATATCTACGACTAGATGCATGGGTTAACGCGAAATTTTGGTCAATCATTTCTTGCAAGACCGGCATGGCCTGCAACACAGGTTCAATCACAGCAAGCTGGGAAAAGATGAAGACGCATAGCTTTTTTCCTCTGGACAATTATTCGTAAATTACACATTTCAATTACAACAGCGCAGGGGCTCCAATAGAGGGCTGCTCTGGCCATGAAAACAATAAGATAAGCATCCTCATCATGGCCCGGACAAGCTGGGAGCACCAATGCGCGGGCAAACTTCCATGTTGTAGCATTCCCTGTTGACGGAAACGATGCACCTGTTGGTGGTGGAATCGAAGGCCATTCCCGTACCACAGTCCGGCGGGCCGGGACGGATACAGAGGTCGCCCTGTGGGATAAGGCCTTCGTCACAGGCAGGGCCGTTGTCAGCGACACACTTGTCACCTTCCATGTGGGTGTGCTCAGGACAATCCGGCATCGCGTCAAGGACACAACGTCCGTTCTCCAGGTGCGATTTTTCCGGGCACTCGGGTTGCTTTTTGGCAATACACTTGCCGCTAGCATCAGGCTCGTGATCGTCGGAGCACTGCGGCTTGCCCTTGCCTTGGCATTTGCCGTTGATGAACTCGGTCTTGTCCGAACACTTGGGGCCTTCGGTAGAGACACACTTGCCCGTCGGCACATCGAACTTGAGGTTCTTGCCCTCGCACCTGGGATCCTTGTCCGAAATACACTCGCTGCCGACGCGCTTGTGGTTCTCAGGACACTTGGGGCCGTTGAAATCAACACACTTGCCGCCAACACGCTTCAGAGGGGCCGTACATTTAGGCTCGGTGCCGATCAGAACGCACTTGCCCTCGTGAATCTTGTATTTGCCATTGCATTCGGGGAGCTTTATGGAAACACACTCGCCGTCGACGTACCTCTCACCCACTTCGCAGTCAGGGCCTTTGGGGCCAACACACTTGCCATTGTGCAAATGCGTGGGACGATCGCACACGGGCACGGCGATGTGCTTGCAGACACCGCCCTCGTAATAGTACCCGTTCTTCTTGCACTTGGGGGGCTCGTCGGCGATGCACTCGCCCTTTTCCATGTGGAAGCGTTCAGGGCAAGTCGGGTCATCGGGGGCGACACATTTGCCGTGGAATAGCTTGCTGTTGCCAGGGCAGTTGGGAGGCACCTCAATGATGCACCTATCTCCCTCGGGGGTCGTATCTTCAGGGCATTCGGGCTTGTCATCGAGGATGCATTTGTCCTCGTGAGCCTTGCCCTTCTTGCACTCCGGGTGCGTCCTCACCTCGCACTTGTCACCAACTAATTCCATGTTGCCGGTGCACGTCGGCAGAACCGGATCGTAGTAGCACCACTCGCCAATCCTTTCGCTACCCTCCGGGCACTCGTCATCTCCTTCAACGCCACTTCGGCATTGGCCTCTGTCATACTGGAGATCAGGGGGGCAGCACGCGTAGCCACTGCCGCCGAGGTCCTTTTGGAGTTCCAAGCGTTCGTCTGCGCAGGCGGCAACGTGTGATTTCTTGCACCACCCGTCCTCAAGCACGAAGCCTTGGGCGATGTCGCACTCAACCTTCTTCACACATTGGTCGCCCTCTATCTCTCCGTCCGTGCACGAAGGCTTTTCTTCGCTCACACACTGGTTGCCGACAAGCTTGCCCTTCTCGCAAGAAAGCTCACCCGTGTGTCGACACACTCCACCGTCAAGCTTGTAATCAGTGTCGCACTGTGGCCCGCTGGTGCCAACGCAACTGCCGTCGCTGCGCGCAGTGCTGTTGGTGGGACATGTTGGGCCAGCAGGGTCGATACAGGCCCGTCCGTCATAGACCAGATGCTTCTCTGCGCATTTGGGATCCTTACGGGACCAGCACTTGCCCTGATCAAATTTATATCCAGGGTCGCACTTGGGATTATGCTTAGCCACACACGTTCCATTTTTGAAGACGAAGTTGTTGTTGCGGCAAGATGGCTTGAAAATAGAAACACAAGAGTCCCCTTCAGGTTCCGTGTCTTGTGGACAATGCGGACCTGTGACATCGGAACAGTGTCTACCATCCCATATCAAGGTTCCTGAGCAGATTGGCGCACTGACACAGACGTTCCCGTCGAGCCAGCTTCCATCAGGACACACCGAAGACGCTGGAAAGACACATTCGTTGCCGTTGTTGATTGTTCCAGGAGGACAGCAACGGCTGTTGCCCCTGCTATCCAAGCTGGGTACGATGTCCTGGAGGGAAATTCTCCTCGGCTTAACACCAGCGGGAACTATGTCGGTGTTATTGTCCGAGAAGACAACCCCCGCCATTGAGCCAGCGGCAAAACGAGGGGCGATTTGTTGCATTGCAGCTTGCTCAATTGGTTCACCAGCCTTGACACCAAGTGCAAGGCTCGAGACGAGCAGGCTCTTCCATGAGCGCCCCATATTGACAGAACTAAAAAGAAAGGACAATTTCCTTGGGGTGTATTGAAGATGAGAGGAGATGGTTGGGAAGTAGTTATTTCTTTTCGGCAACGACCACGGCCCTTTTATGCATTGTTGACCACGCATCACAATCCTGAGACAGCTCTGGCAACTCTACAAGTTTCTCCTCCCTTCACCATTGTCCCGCTGAATCCTTGTGAAAGGAATCCTCCACCATCAAGTTCAGCACCGCCACAGACGCTGCTAGGGTGTGATTGCTGGGTTCGAGGCCTTGCACCGTGGGTATTTTCATCAATAGTTTGGTCAATAGCTGCCAACCCTGTCTCCCAAGTTCCGCCACTGAACCCTTTCCGAGGCAATGGCATTCACCCTATCGGTAGGCTGGTATCCAAGAGGTAGGGGAAGCTTCAATAGTCGTGAACGCCTTGCCCTCCGTGGCGGCAAGCCACCTGTCATTGGCGGCCTGTTCCTGCGCACTAGCGCGTTTGTCGCATGGCTGTGGAGAGCTGAGGTCCTGGGTGCTCGCGCCACTCTGAGACTGTCATTTCCGGGAGTCTTCCCCCATGGAGCGGTGCGGCCCGCCGCTTCCAATAATTGTCCCGTTTGTGGAAGAGCCCCTGGCTGAAAAGGCGGTGCGCTAACGTTTTACAGCCCAGTGCTGTCACATTTCTTGCCTGACTCTGTTTTCAGCTACCAAAAAACGTCTGTGCCATTCCTCCCTTGGGAACATGGCCTAGATTGCTTGTCTTTTGGCGGTGGTCAACTCGCCTACTCGCGAAGCTGACGCGTGCTACCGCGCTAACTTGGCAAGCTCTGGGGAAGTCCCCGCGACCCTCCCTCAAAGAGATAGCAACCCGCTTCATCCGCGCAACTGGAATCTCAGCAAGTGGAGAATGATGCCAAGAAGGCTAGGACGGCTTACACGTCACGAAATAGTGCGACTCGTCGTATGGGTATCTCGTCAAGTCGCGATAACCAAAGGCGGTTTAGGGTAGCAAGCTGCATCACTTGCGAGCGGCATTCTATGTTGCTGGGAAGCAAATTTTACAGTAACGAATAAAAGTGAGGAAGCCAAGAATGACATTTTTCTTCATTTTTTTTTTCAGCAAAGGAAAAAAGGCCGTTACGCATTTGATTTTGGTGTGTTGACTCATTACTATGTCATATTCTTTGCGAATCGGAAAGGAGATTTCCGCAGGGGTCAAAATTTCGCTGCCTACTCATTCTTGTCACAAAAACTGATTTCTGTTGCGTGTAATGGTTATTCTCAACATAAATCTATACCGCACTTCGAATCATGATACCAATGAACACAAGCAGCTAAGAACCCATTTCAATCCCGTTTTCCAAGTGGGCTTTTTGCAAGATACATTATGTTATTAGTGTCGAGAGGGTAACATGAATCGGTTATAAAACATAACTGCTAGTTTATGGAATAGAAATGCATGCACTCCCAAGTCTGGACGAGGGGGTAAACAATTATAGACGCATAAATTATTAGAGCCATTCCAGACATGATAGTCCACCGTGCATCGAACGTGAGTTGAGAGGTATGACATTAATTCGCTTCATTAATTGGCACCAAGCCTTGGTTATTCATTCAGTTCCTAGTTACAATCCTCGTCATGTCCACTGCAGCCCTCCATTAAATCTTGGAGCCTGAGACAGAACCCGACGCGGCCGTCTTGCCCTTGAAGATGACGGGTTGGCCAGTGGTAAAGTTGGGAATGTCGCCCAAAACGATTTTACCAGCCTCGCCAGACGCGGCAGCGGCAAAGTGCTCAAGGCTCTTCCACTTGAGGTTGGCCTGGATTTGGTAGTCCTGGTCAGGACCTAGCTCGACGATTTCCCATGTCTCCAGTCCCTCCTTGTACCAGTGCCTGTGGGAACATGTGCGTTAGTTTCTTGGTTTCCTTCTCTCCTCGCACCCCACCCCCCCAAAAGGGAGTGGCGGCGATCCTAGCTTTTGTCCACTTACTCTCCGACAAGCGGCATGTGCTTGTTTAGGTAGTAATCGAGGTCAAACTTGTGACCCGAAGGGTAGAGAAGGGTGATGGCGGTTGTGGCCATGATGACTGACGAGGATATGAGTTTGCAAGGATTCAACGGGCACGGATAGATGGTGTGCACTCTCTGGCTGTCCGACCCAATTCCAGTCCAGGGGCCCTTTTATACTCGCAGTACCCCGCATCCAACGTGTCACCTCACGTGTCGAGTATTAAATATGGGAATCTACGCATATGGCCACCGCTCCGGCCGCAACAGAGACTCAACAAGACCCCACCCCGGAGCTGCAACTCAGTGGTTCGGTCGAACGGTGTCTCGGGTAAACTTCAACGAGGGAGATCCCTCCGCTTCCTCCGCGAGTGGGTGTCTCTGGCAGCATTTGGAGCCCAAGACTAAGCCGGAACCGGCCTGGGCTTATCAATCCCCGCACCTGGATCGGATTATGTTGTCATCTTTTTTTCATGGGTCGCCGGTTTTTCGGCGTGCTCTGTAGACCGGGAGTGTCAGATTAGGAACCAGGGGACGAGAAACGATTTCCATTGGCGAACCGATTTCTATCCCCTTCCAGCTCGGGACATTCTTTTTGCCTAGGCTTTACTCTGTAGCATGTAGCATGGCTAAAAGGTCCTTCCTGCCTCGGCCCCACTTTGGTGATGCGCATACCCAGTTTTCGAGGGGTTTGCGCATCTAGGCCTTTTTTTTGCGACTGACATGATTGACGAATATATGGAGGTCTTTGAGCTAACTAATTTTATGAGAATTCAATCTACAGTACTTGAATGAAACTTTTTTGGGGGTAGTATTAATCAGATTTGGCAGTTGCATTCGGCGTTGCGGAGATTAGCATCATAATTTCCCCGCCATCAGTGACGTCGACGTGGTCCATATCTTGGATACATGTAGCATACAAGCTGCAATCGATCCCAGCCATTATTGTAAGGAATACTATAAATTCATCCGATTATCAGAGATTCCAGGTTTGCCGTACCTCACTGACGGTGTCGTCAATACCTGGCCATCGCAGTGAAGACCATTCCTCCGGTTCTTCCAACGCTTCAATAAAGTGCTTGATGGCGAGGACCGTCTGATTCGCCCACTTTTGTGGACTAACATATCCCGTCCCAGTTGCCAGCGGTGTCATGAGAATACTTGTAATCATTTCTTCATTGCGCTCTGCTGCTGCCTTGTTGTGTTTGTCCAGCGCACAGAGCAGACTCCAAACGACTTCGTACACAACCTCCTTGTCCCACCGCACATCCTGGGGAACACGCATGGTGGGACAAAGCGCTAGGTATTTTGTGTCCCAGATATTTCCAGACTGATCCTTAAACTCTTCTGGGATACGGACTAGGGTACATGTACCTGGGGGCGCGAAGCCTCGCCATTCCTGGTAGAGCTTTGCTTGCGCTACGCGGGTAAGCGCCATGTAATCGTCTCTCGGAGAGAATGCCTTGGAGATGGCATGATCAAAGCCTCCGTCAAGGATACCATACGAGTTTGCTGGCGAGACGATGGTATCGAACTGGGTTGTGGATGGGAGTGCGGCAAGCGCACAATGGTGGATCGAGACTTCTACCGAGGTCGGAAGATCGAGGGTTTCAGCCGCCTCGTCAAACGCAGCGCTGAAGTCATCCGCAATGCAGAGAAGATGAATGTGAAGAATCAAACCAGAAGACATGGTGTTGGGATGTTAGGCAGTGGTGTTTGCAATGAAGACTCGTGAGCGTTCGTTGCCTAAAAGCTCACGGCCATCACGGAGTTGACTAAGCGTGCGCTGCGCCACTGCGGATTTAAGGCTCTGACGAACATCATCATCAGCTGAGAACCAAGTCGCTCTGTTTCCAGCTTGATGGTGGCGGCTGACCATTCATCACACTGTATTTGATTGTGGGTGGAATTTTTAAGAATGAAAAAAAATACAAGAAGCGGAGAAATATCTTCTGAAACGGGTAGCAGTGGATGAGCTGTTAAGTATGGTCCAACTCGTGCGGGAATGCGAGTAGAGACGACGAATGGCACTGAGAATAATTCAGGGGAGAAAATCTCATAGATATCTGGGGGAGACCCGAATGTAGCAGCTTGCATTATCTACTCTTGCGGGCGCACGCGGGATCCGCAGAATCCCTGATTGAGCGCGCGCTGATGCATGTTCTCAGGTAGTTTGGCAGGACAAAGCCCGATGGCTAGGGGGAAATCGGCGCTTTTAGTCGAATATACTTTGGTGTTTTAATTACAATTAATAAAGCCCGGATTGGGCGGGAAGACGTGGGAAATTGGGGGTCGCCCATTGAGCAGTGGTTTTAGCCCCCGTACTACAAGTGATGAGAATATGCACGCCTTTCCACTGCAGCCCCCAACCGTTTTGAGGCAAGAAATCCTATAATTAGCCACGGACATAGCATTCCCTGCATCAATCTTGCCTTATTTCTCTGAACACCCACGAGGCGCGTGGCACTTTTTAAATTTCAAGAGGTATAATTCCCACCCCTCGCCCTTGTGTAACGCTCCCAGCCTGATGCTCGTGTTGCGTACAAAGCCGCCCAAGGATGGCTGCGTCGTTGTTCGAAAGCACATGGACAAGGGTTCATATCCTTGCCATATCTGGAGTCAATTTCCTTGCTGCTACCATTCTTTTTGTTAATCGGCACTGGCGAACTCGAGGCTCGCTTTTGGCGCATGTCCACCACAACCAGGCTACGGTTTCTCTGGTCGTACAGCTCCTTAGCGCCATTGGAAGCGCTTCAAACATCTACGCGCTTCGCCAATCCATCAACTTTACGCAGCGTTTGCGACTGACACAGAAATGGATCCCTTTCAACCGGTTTATCTTTTGGACAATTCTCACATCTGGATCGCTCGATTTTGATCTTCCTGCCGTATACTCGGTGCTTCTTCTCGTAGGATTCAGCTTTAGATTTGCGCTTGCGCCACTGTGGGCTGCGGCATTGGCACCTGCATTAACAGATCGTCAATGTGATCTAATTACGGTTGGCGCAAGCTTCAATTCATCATCTCGAATCTTGTGGGACTCTCAGTTTACTATTCAAGATGGCAAGGTTTGGAATTGGTTCCAAAATTGTCAGTCTGTTTGGAGGGACGAGAGTCTCTTCTCAAACTGCCCTGTTCCTCAGCTGAACGGCTTTTTGCTTCGTGCTGCTGAAGCAAGCGCGGCAACTACGCTGCAAGTACCCAAGTTCGATACTTCTTGCCATAACTTCAAAGGACGATCATATGGTGCTGGTTCTGGCATTGGAATGACGCCTGGAATGAATCTCGAGGATTTTGACCGAGCTGGAGTCCAGCAGTTCTCATATATTGAAACTGGATACGAGGCATCGGTCAAGTGTATGAAGAACTCGTCATCAAACCTATACTTCATCGAGGATGTGCCGAAAACCGGCAACAACCCCAGGATTTATCATATTAATGGCTATCTTCCCAACTCATTTAAGGATAGCGGCCCTGAATATTACCCGATTACCACATGGAGGGACCCGTTTGAGAATATGACGGCATGGGCTGCTCTCCACAACCCTCTTGATGGAACAAACATAGTCTCTGTGGCAGCGGGGTCCAAAAAGTATTCAGTGTTCAATGGCACTCAATGCGACATTAGCTTTGAGCCAAGACATATGCAAGTTCGGGTCAACGTTACTGGTAAACTATTCACCGTTGAACCAATGAAGGATGATGCTGGCGTGGTTGATCCAGAGCCGACTGGAAACCATACAGCTGCGGTTGTACGATCAGTAAATTTGCTCTCGCGGATGACCAGTCACCTTTACGTTTCTGAAGTTGGCGAAGTTCTCCTCTCAAGCCTGGAGGGCCTAATGGCCACGTCAAATGTAACCAAACCAACAGAAGATCTTGTTATGGCATCGTCGAGCAAGTTCTTTACCAGCCTTATTGATAACGTTCTGTCCGCATATGCCATATCGCAGGTGTTTATCGCAAACGACACCCATTCCATCGACATTCCAAATGCTCGCTGCGAGGCAGTGAGATTAGGCACTGATATGTACATGGCAATTGCTTTGGGATTGAATGCAGCCATTCTTTGCTACATTGTGGGAGATTTCGCAATGCACCGAGGATGGAAATCGTTACCTGCGTGGGATGCAAGATCGGCCAAAGATTTGATTGCGGCTACTGCAAGGCGAGAAATATCGGAAGGTAGCGTGTTGAGAAGAGGAGATGCCAGAGTGTTATTGGTTGAGGAAGTAAGCAGGCACGAAGGTATTGTACAGCTGAATGACCAAGGGGAATGGCGCCTTCACGTATCCTCTGCTGAGCCTGACGAATACCCACTTCTTGACTCAAAGCCCTAGCAGAGCTCATTGCAGAGGCGAAGGCGAGAAGGCTGAAAAATCACGACTTAATTATTAAGAATGAATTAATGTATTTCTATTTTTGCAAGAAAACAAAACAAATTTCTGCCATAACCATCTGTATCCGGGTATTCATGCTAAAGGAAAACATAACAACATTAAACATAGCCGGATCTAATCCGAGTGCATCCTAGGCCGCAATCGGTTTAAATCTATAGCTCTCAATGGAGCGAATGTTCTTTATCGACCTTGTGCGGGAGCTGGTGCCGCAGGAAACCGTGAAGGAACTGAGCCGCCCTGGTTCTCACGGGTGAATGTTTGAATCGGTCCATCGTGCGGGCGCATTGCAACCTTGCGATTGCAGTTGGAGCAGAAGTACGTTGTGTTTTCAAACCAACCTGCCAGACAAGGGACGCAAGTCAAGCAAATGCAAAATATGCAGCATACCGCGCCAGCAACCCTGCGAGACCCTTAGTTAGCCACCTCTCAATCCATGCAATGCAGCCTGTTACCAGAAGTGGTTTTTTCTTACATTTGCATCCCGGTACCTTCCTTCTCCAGTCTCGTCTTAGTTCTCCGCTGGCAAAAATCGCAGTCGATCCATTGTGGCTGATCTCCTAATTGATTTAATGGGGTGACCTTGGCCTGCTCTGCGGCTGGACCCTTGGTCGTCATTTCAATTGCGACATCGGGCCTTGAAATACAGTTAGTTAATCGTATTCTGGGATTGAAGAGTAAAAACTGACTGATCGTGGATCACGTTTGCAGGCGCAAGCTTTGCTGGTGCTGGGCCCGTTGGCTCCTGTACAGTGGGTGTGTACGGAGGCAACTCGGCGATGGGCTCTTGGCTTGTCGGTGCTGCGGGATTCATGATGACGATGCTGAATGTCCACCAAATGTTGTTTTCTAATTATGATTTGAGCTTAGGGGGGTTCCCACTGTATTAAATAGCCGTGCAGTTTTTACGCGGAGAATCCTTCATGGCTTGGCATTGTCTGTTGGTTCTGACCTCTAGGCATCTTGGCAAGGCGCAGCAGCAGCTGAAGATCGGCTGTGTGCCAATGCGACCTGAATCTCTCCACACGTATAGCCCTATCTACGGGGCGACAGCGTCAGCCCTCGGGGTTTAAAACCTGATTGCAGCGACCGACACGAGGCACGGGCCTCTGGCTTGGGCTATCCTGGATTATTTTGGAGAATCAAAGAGGCGGAGCAGCACTACCTCTGCTGCTGTTGGTCATTAGCCTGTTTTAGGTCAGATGATGGGGACAGCAGGGATTAATCGCAGCCAAGTCCGACAGAAGGCACATTTTCTCGGCGGTTACTCGATCCATCACAAGCGAAAATTCAGGGGCCCTGTCCATTGCTGGCGTTTTATGAGCCATCGGGTTCTTTGACCCCAGGTTTCCCACTTGGCAACCCCCGTGTAATTTGGCCATGTCGGATTTTCTCTTCGTATGAGCTTTTTGAGGGTATTGGGCTTTAGAGAACACCGTATTATTGTGACTCATCTCAAGATTGAGGGCATTTACACAATTTGGCCATGGTCGAGAATGCAAGGATTGTTCATTGGAACTAATGCTGCTCAACCATTCTTTCTCCCTGGCACGTCGGGTACAAAATGCTTCATCAAGTTTTTATTCCCCTTCGATTCCACGCCGCTCTGCATAGCTCTCTCAGCTCTTCTCGCTTTGTCCAACTGCTTTGCCTGCGTCAACAGGATAGCCCGCTGTTGCGACGTCGGTAGGTGCATCAGACTGCGACGGTCATTGGCGCCAAGACGCGCAAGCTGCGTGCTTACAAAGAATGAATCTCGCTTCTCGGCTCTTGTCAAGGCTGTCGCTGGCGAACTTGACCCACTCGCGTCAGCCACCGGCTGTTGGTTGGTGCTGGACTCTATTTCCGGTGCATCTTTGTCCTGGCTCGCCATAGGCCTTTGATGATTGGTTCTTGGCTTCCTGGATGATCTGTTTGACAAGAGTTTGCCAGATGCGAGGCGGAGAGTCGTAGAGTCGGGCTGAGCAAGGCTCGATATCCTGCGTGTTCCCGCTTGCGAACCAGCATTCCATCCCGTATTTGTATTCTCTTCTGCGCTCTGTAAAACATTGCTGCTATCATCATTGGCGTGGGCAGGGGCAAAGTCGTAAAAATCCCGAAACTCGGACCCTTCATTGTACAAATCGAATTTGCAGTGACCTTTGGCCA
This sequence comes from Calonectria leucothoes, assembly GCA_002179835.1. Taxonomy (NCBI): domain Eukaryota; kingdom Fungi; phylum Ascomycota; class Sordariomycetes; order Hypocreales; family Nectriaceae; genus Calonectria; species Calonectria leucothoes. The sequence continues at coordinate 324,563 of NAJI01000045.1, forward strand.
TCATGTGCTGCTGCACAGCTTCGCCCGAGTGCCGTTCAGAACCGCAATGTAGGCACTCATAATAGCCGAAAATGATCAAGTGGAAGTAGGCAATCAGCGTCTCCATCTCAACCACTAATTTTTCTGGGCTAGGAATAAAGAGCCCGTGCGCCTTTAGCATGTGGGCGAGGTTGTCTTCTAGATCAGAATTGTAGTGATTGCAAAAGAGGCATTGTTCAGGTTGAAACTGCCGTTCTGGTGAACTATCCTGATTGCTAATTGGCGTTGAATCACTATATCGATGGTGATTACCTTCAAGTGTGTTTGGAAGACGGTCCCTGGCTAGATCTTTGGCACACGCAGGGTCTATCGCGCTCGAATCTTTGGTTGCATTCATGGTGAGGTGGCTTAGAAATGACGTCGTGGCTGGATAGATGCTAGAGTGCATTGGGATATGTTGATGCTGCAAATTGGATTTTTGAATGAAAACTCTACGTTTGGCGACATCGAAATAATATTTCTCTAGTTATTAGCAGACGTTGATCGCCGCGCCACAAATGGGCGCCTGTCATGATGGTGGGGGGGCCTGCCTAATTCAGTAATGATCCATCTGAGTCAGAATGATTTCGATTCAATCAGGAAACGAACAGTCATTTGGTGACTCAACTCCCTGATTATGGCTTCTGCATGATTCTAGTTGCAATCATTAATAAACCTCGCCAATATTTGAAAGATCAGTTGCAACCAACATCCCTGTCTTGGTGCTATCAGGAACGGCAGGTACGGCGTTGCTTATGCACTGCGAATTGAGTCATCGCATCATGATCTGGGTGGAGATTACTGAGCAGCATTGCGCACACGTGAATGACAAAGTGTCTTGATGAATTTCATGTCAAGAAACAAGACGCCCACGAAATCTATTCAAGCACAGTCTAATAACAGTGCGATGCCATAAAGCCGCGATTCTCCAATGAACCCCGCGCTTTTGCGTTCCACATTGACAGTCGTATACACGGTATAACAAGCCGTCCCCCAGTGCTAAATAATGTACATCCGTTGTCCGCTAATCCGTCCTTTACTTACATCTGGCCCAACCCTGTACTGTCGGGTGCGAGAAATCCTCCAACTTGATAACTTGGAGCTGTGACTGCATCTTCTCAATGATGGGCTGAATCTTATCGGTGAGACTGCAAGAATGTGCAGACTTGTGTGAGTAGCGGCCCTTTGTATGGTGGGACCACTGAGGAGATTGGAAGCTGGAAACAAGGCGTTTCGTTGCCGAGAGGCTGTAGCCGTAAAACGGTCTGATGATGGGCGGTTCCAGAATTCCTCCCCTGCTCATTTCCTTCATCAACGAACCCAAAAGGATTGATGAGCATTCGAATGAGCAATCGGAGCTGGTGCGTAGACTTGCGAGAAGTCGATAGAGCGGATCAAAGATCCGTGTAAGGGCATTCTGACGCTGCTCGTTGATTCGGTCTGTAAATTTGTTAGTAAAGCTATGGTGAGCTTGGCTATGATGGAAGATTACTTACCAAGAATGATGCCGGGTAGTGGGAGATCCATGGCGACAATCAGACTCTTACTGTGTCTTGAAGCAAGGCCCGCCATGTTCTCGAAGATGGTGGCCCTGGAGAATACCCATGAAATGAGCAACCAGAGGATGCACGCCTTTCCATACGAGGTTGGAATGTCGGCCTCCATTGCCTTGAGCCAAATGTCGACAAAGAGCTCAATAATTTCATGGCACTCGTAGTAATCGACGATGATTGCAATTTTTGCAAAGATCTCAAGGCTAATTGACTTGGGAACGCTTCGATAGTGGCCGTGCATGATGTCGAGGACAATCATCAATGCCTCGGGGTCCCATCTGCTTGCGCGAATTTGACGAAGACCGGAGCCCATTGACTCCTTGTGCGTTGTGGCCAAGATTCTTCGAAAGACGGGAGATGCAAGCGCCAGATGCGATGAGGACACGCGCATACGCACTCTGACACGGCTGCTGGACGGGTTTGAGCTCTCGCCAAAAAGCTCATCAATTGTGTCCGTCATTGATGAATCTGTAATGGAAGCTGCCGTGCTTGGTCTTGGGGAGTGCATGAATCCATTCCTCTCAAACTTCTCAATGACCTCGTCGCCAGGGCTGTACTCGTACCCCACGGTAGAGTCGTCATCCGAGTCCTCACTAGAGTCTCCATCAGAGACCTCGGCGGCTTCTTCGCACGGCGACGGAGTGTAGTAATCCGAGGGCATTTTCAGCGGCTGCTCAACAATGGGCAATTTGATGAGTGCCTGCGTATACAGGTTGGGTTCTTGGTTTACTGGTGGTTGAGGCTGCGGCTCCTCCGGTTGCGGCTCGGCTTTGATCCTGGGCTTGACGCCGATGCGCAGCACATCGTCGGCCCAAATGAAGCCCAACCGCGCCGTCTCGAGGATGAGGGCGGAGTCGCCCTCTGGATCAAATTCATAGATTGATGACTTCATATTGAATTGATAAAAAAAAAAAAGACAGCAAGACAAAAAACAGCACGCACGCACGCACAACAGTCAAATCTGAATGATGTCTGGCTCAGAAAGCACTGGATGGCCCGCGAAGAATTACTGTCTTAAATGTTAGGCGCTGAGAGCCCGATAATGTTATTGGAAAACACGTGACTACGTGGACTGGCCCTATTGGCAACCATTTGGCCAATACGCGAATGCAAGATCGGTTCTGAGTATTGAGGCCCTCTTGACCACCTATTGCGTTGGTCGAAGTCGTGCCTCACTGTGGGGCCATGTGGTCGCTAAAGCCCTGAAGCTGGAGAATGACTCGTCTGGTTGACAGATCATGCAGCCCCGTCAATCCATTGGCCATGGTCCTTTCTCGCGTGACCGTCTTTTTCAATTCATCTTTTAGCGGCCATGTTTGGGGGAAAACGGCTTTGTCAGTCTGCTTTGCGTCTCGCACAGCCCGGCCGCTAGGTTCGTTCTCTGTTGACCATAGTTGCCGTAGTCGTGAGCTAGCGTAGGAAACTACGTCCAGCTACATTAATGTTTTCTCCTCAATCAGAATAAGGCAAAAAAAAAGTTGATTTAATTATGAATTTACTGCGATTTCCTCCTTAAATCCGATGACCACGGGATCCCGGTCAATGTCGCTGACCCCAATGATGATGTAGTTGATGATGACGCTTTTGGTGCCGAGGAAGAGGGTGTAAGTCCCGCTGTCCCTCAACCCTCGTCGAAAACCTTTCACGGCATGTTTTCTTTTTATGTCACGCAGCCAAGGCCACATGCCAAAGACTCATCACTTATTTTAGTGAGCACATTGAAGCTGTCTGCGCGACTTGCGTGGCTGCGGGCCCCTCCAAGCCACGCCAGCGCATCACCACAAGCCATCTCCATCTGCCGATCCGTTTGGTAACCACAAGTATCTGGATATGAGATAATGGCGGGGCCCAACTCTTCTGGCCTCAATGCAAGTAAGCCATACCTGTAGAATACAACTCTAGATTGCGTCTGTGTGCTGCAGGTGCTTCGTTGATTCAGACTGGTGCGAGCGTATTGTCCCATGGTGGAGTTGATACGAGTATCTCCTGCTTCCTGCGTCAGCACACGTTTACTCAAGTGCAGCCATCCCTGTCTCAGCCTACCGCGGCGTGCATATCGCCCGCGGTAGCAACCCCACCAGACTCAGCAATCGGTCAACAATGTGCAAGGGGTAGCGTCACTGCGCAGTGCCTAAACCGAGTTCAAGTTCGCATCAAAAAGAATTGTCGGCAGTCATGTGATTTTTGTTGCAGATTCGTCATGTCGCGTGAGCACAGTCACCAGGCGAATATTGGAATTTTGGACCTTGTCAAGGTTGCTTTCACATTTTCTTACAAAATAAACAACTGCGCTCATTTCATCATACATAGTTAACTTAAAACGCACCCCAAAACTCGGAACTCGCATCAACATCGTAACTAAGCAACGACCCGCTTATGGCGTCTCTTCTCTCCCCCACAACCCGGAATCACCTCGGCCGCAGGACCCTCCAAAGTTGGCGTGACCGTGTTGATCAAGCCGGTAGTCGAGTTGAAAGTCAACACGTCAATGGCAACTTCTCGGTTCGTGCCGTTGCCGTCAGGAATATGAAATCGGTGATAGGCAATGTACCAATCATCTGTGCCAGGGACATTGACAATCGAGTTGTGGCCTGTGGCCAGGATACCCTTGGATGTATCCTTCTGCAAGATAACACCGCGGTAGGTCCACGGGCCATTTACGCTTGTCGATGTTGCGTAGCCAACACGGTAGTTCTCGGATCCAGTGTCATCTATGGAGTATGTGAGGTGGTATAGCCCGTTTCGGTAGTTGACAAAGGTACCCTCACGGAAATCCTGCAAGCCACTAACCGCTGCAGCGGTGCTCCAGTTGATAGAGATCATGTCGTCGTTGAGCTCTGCGTACAGAGGAGACCCGTTGCCCCAGAAGAAGTAGTACTTGCCAGACACAGGGTCTTGGAATGCACAAGGATCAATAGCCTGGCCTGAGGTGACTACCTCGTTATTGAGGATCATAGCCGTTGACTCTGCCGTAAATGGTCCATCGGGAGAGTCTGCAACGGCAACACCAATGGTCTTTCTATTATATGTTGGGTTGTGGCCACTGAAATAGAAGTAGTATTTACCATCGCGCTCAGCGATGGTCGGGGCCCAGGCGTTGCCACTTGCCCAAGGGACATTTCCGGCAGTACCATCAAGAGTGAGGAAGGGCTCGTCGGAGCGACTCCATGATACAAGATCAGGCGACTTCCAGACGTAAAAGTCCTTTCCACCCCAACCAGAGTAGCCATCAGTCGTTGCGTAGATGTAGTAGTTGCAGTCATAAATGGCAATGTTGGGATCGGCGTAGAGACCAGGCAGTACGGGGTTGGCGCGCTTTGTCAGGACCTTTGTGGAGACATCTTCTCGCTTTGTCTTGGCCAAGTTCTGCGTCAACGAGGACAGCTCGCTTGCCGTGATTGGCATGACGGTTCCATGTCGGGGGCTTGATGGGAGGCTGAACGAGCTGGGAACCTTCCAATTGGGGTTGGCAATGTCGTCCGTCGCCAGCGGGATGTATCCGCGGCCACCGTATTCGTCGACAAAGAGGTAAAACTTCTCGCCATTGACATCTCCGGGGTTCGACTTGAACGCAGTTGGCCCTTCGACAGCGCTCGTGCCAGCGTTCTTGCCGATGCAAGAGGTGATGATGGTCCAGTTTGTCGAGAGGAAGGTCGATGAGCTTTCCTGGATGATATCACTGCATCCGGTTCCGCTAGCGCCTTCATCTTTGGTGAATCTGTAGTATACGTCATTTGACTTGATAACCGTAGAGTCGATGCGCGACATGCCGACGTCTTGCCAAATGGTCGGCTCACTAAAGGTGATAAAGTCTCGCGTGGTGGCTATAAGCATGCGGTGGTAAGTGCTTCCGGTATGGCTGGTGTCGGCCGAATTGTACAGCGAAGATGCCCAGAAAACAACATATGATCCCAGATCCTCATCATAATAGGCTTCAGGTGCCCAGGTGTTTCCGGCCGTGGGAGGGGAGACCTGAATGTGGCGTTGCTCTGACCAGTTGATAAGATCGTGGGATTCCCAGATCTCGAGATATCGGCTGCCTGTGCGCACCGAGTCTCCCCATGAAGTTCCGCTGCCAATAGACAGATCGGTCGCCAGAAGATAAAAGGTATCACCCTCGGGCGATCGAATAATGAAGGGGTCTCTCAGTCCACCAGTTCCCTTGGACGATGAGAGGACAGGCTGGCCGCCGTTTAACTCGGTCCAGGACAAGGCATTGTTCCCTTGGCTGGCAGCAAAGTAAATCTTCTCTCCTTGGATGCTGTTTCCGGTGAAATACGCAAAAGCGTAGCCTTCAAACTGGCCGAGTGTCACGGCAGCTCGGACACTAGCAGTCAGGACCCGTGTGCGTGTCACATCATCTTGGCTTATCGAGGCCGTCAGATTGACCTCGATATCTGTCGATTGCCTGCTCACTCGACCATCTGCAGAAATAACTGAAGAGTCAGAGCTGGACCATGTAATTTCTTGACCGTCCGACGCTGTTTCGGGCAGTAAGATGTTGCCCCGCACATCATCAATGTTGTTGACCGCGACATCAGCAAGGATGGAATCAAGTTGGGCCGAGGTGTCTTGTGCAGCAACGAGTTGCACACCCAGCCCAATGAAATTAACCCATGTAGAACGCATTTTGGAGGATTCGTTGTCAGGGGAGCTACGATTCAGATGCAGGAACAAGGGAGTATTTTACATTCTTTCGGGCCCAACGTCAGGCACAAAACGTGGTCTACTATTCTCACGGCCAAATAAAACCCGAGAGCGAACAGACTATTCAATGCAAAGTTTACAACCCGCCAAGTATTTGAGTCCCATGATATCAGAGCGGTGGGTCCCAGTATTTGCGCTCGAATGAGAGCGTGGATTCCCCTGGGGCCCCTCACCACAGCGTAGCATTTCCCCAGATTTGGAGCGGAGGCAGTGCGCTAGCTTCCTACTTGAGAGCCTTCACATTCATGCGCCACTGGCGACCCAATCATGACGAAAATAGCCGCTGATCCTAGTTGTACCGAGGCTAGAGACTCGTATGTGATAGAGGGGCTGCTGGAATAGCTATTGCGCGACATATGCGTAACTTGTCGAGGTTGTGACCAATCATCTTGAAATTTGCTAGGCTGCGGGATATTCCGTCGACTGGTTCAAGGTTTCATTACGGGCCCATGGGGGCTATTCGTCGTCAAATATCACATGAGCATTCTGACCCGTCATCACATGTTCTTCCGCAAGGTGCAGTGCTTCGTGGAAGAACAATCTAGCCCCGGATTAGTGGATACAAGTAGCATTAGCCTTTAGCACAGTTACAAGCTTGATATTATGGCTATGACAAACTTATCGTAAGGAAATAATGGATACCACGTCAGCTGTCCAAGCTTAAATATTCGTATTAATGTGAATTACGACAACTCTGGCTACTAGTGACGCTAGAGATGCTGGAAGCTCACCGCTCCCGAGGGGCATTCGGTAAGCATCCCAGGCAAATTATGCACCCCCACCATTAATATTCATATGCCTCAGCCAATACACATGCCCAATCAGTTGAATAAAAGCTTTTATTTAGCCTTATAAGCTCAAAGATGGGCGCGTGGGGGTTCATCAAAATGTTCGACCATGCTCTTTGACGCCATTCTGGTTGTCCACAATGATATAGTCTACACCAATAATCATTCTCATGGACTCAGCGTCAATGAAATTGGCTTCGTCGGGTTGAATCTTGTTGATATACTCGGGATCGCTTCCCATCGCTTGGAATGTTTCCAGATTTGGTACCCAAAACTCTGCGGCGCCATCGAATTCGAGGATGGGAAGTCCTCCTTCAACACGACCAAGATCACGCAAATCCGGCGTGGAGTGATACTATAATTTCTACATGTTTAGACCATGTCCACACGTAGAATTCTATGAGACTTTCATAAGAACAACCGACATACCTGGTTGTACCTTACCACTCCAAGTCGAAGGTGGAACGGTTCTGCAATGACAGCATGGCTGTTGGCCCAGTAATCGTTGAACTCTTCTGGGGTGATGCCCTTCTTGCGGTTGTAAAACAGCTTGATGTGATACATTCGCTCCAGATTCATGGTGCAGGAAGCCTTGTAGGTCATGCAGCAGCACTCATTGGGAGTGCCATAGGTTGGATGATCGGGTTTGCCCCGCTGCAAGAGTGTATGAGCCGTAGCAAAGGATAGCAGAGGAATAAGGTTGGCGAATTTCATTTCGGATCTATGGTGCTTGCTAGTGATAGAATCTGTGGGTTGAAGTGCATTGACATTCTAATTGTGACCGGTTGTGGATGTCATTTTATATTGTATCCGCCCAAACGATCGACAGAATATTTACGAAGTATGGTCATATCTCTGCTTACTTCGATATCAATTGAGACATGAGATCTCTGGCTTGTCGTTTGGTGAAGGCTCGTTGGGGAAATATCTGACCACTCAACCAGCCTTTGCCTCTATGCACAGCCCAGTAGGCTGCACTCCGCTACTTTCGGCCAGCTCCAGCCCCCAAGCAGTAAGCAGCTAAATGAAAACTGGATTCGCATATCTAAAAACTTTAATGCAAAGAAGTAGTGTAAAATCCGAGAATACATAGTCTACACTCGCAGTCCATTCTGTGCTCTTGGTATCCTTAAAGAGAGCGAACAAGATAAATGAGCAGGTTGACGTTGAGAGTCCATAGAGTAACCAGTGATCCATTAATTTGAATCTAACAAACCAAAGTCCCAAATCCCTCAGTGTCGGATGTGCTGAGATGATGCTGCGGAGTTCAAGCGGTCTTGGCGCATCGGATTCGCTTAAACCCAACGCAGCCGACAGACCGAGCCGAGCACAGAGGACCAATAGTCGACAAGGCAGCATAGCCGCAATGCGTATTTCTATTGGCTGTCTAGGCGAATGTCTAATACAAATTTGTGATGACCAGCTCAAAGTTGCCCTGCTGATGGTCAATGTCAAGCTGCAGCTTACCCTCGTAAGATTTTAGATGTGTAAGCTGCCAAGCCGGCTTCACTCTTGGCCGGCGTAGCTTGCCCGCAGGTTTGGATACGACCTGTGCGAATTGATTTTCTTTTCATCATTATGACGAAATGCCAGTCTTTGCCTTGGCATCGCTTGTTGAGCTGAGAGCACACGTAAGGCGGCCCCCTTCATTCAGTCAATATCAACCACTCATGACCTCTAGCTGCTGACCAAAATCATGTACATGAATCCTTCAACTATGCTGTTCTTAGTTTTAAAGACATGGTTACATCCAATCTATTTAGCTCTGGCTTCTACCCTGACAAGTAAATTCTCCTTTAGCACCGCAGCTACCCATTCTTTCCTCTCTGGCATCGACACTGGAATCCAGTTTGTGTCTGGATCTGCGTCCACAAAGCCGCGGCTCGGGGCTGCAGAATAGATACGGGTCGATTTTATCAGTTGCGACACACTGAGATACAATTCATAGTAAGAGAAACTAGTTCGGTTAGAAATGGGTTCTCAGGGCGCTGTTCATCATGGCTTACTGAATTCCAATGCAGGTGTTTGTTCCTTTGGAGAATGGAATGTAGAATTGGTCGCGGAGAGTGTCCTCCTTAAACGATGTGCTGTTGTCCTCAATCCAACGATAGGGATCAAAGAGATGAGGGGAGGGGAATGCCCTTTCATCTCGAAGATACCAAATTGGAGAGGATGTTAAGACAGTCTGTTTTCGTTAGCCAACTTTCCAGCCCATGACTAAGACACAGAAAAAGCACGTACTCCTTGTGGGAGATATTTGCCACATAGCTCTACTCCGCCTTCTGGAACTACTCGAGGGAGCATGGCGGCTGCAGTTCCTCCCCATCTAATTCCTTCCTTGACACAAGCTCGCAGCCTGGGAATGTTTTCCAAGGTAGACATGTCAGTGGAAAACCCCACTTTGCGTAAATCCTCGTACAGGGCATCCTGGTATTGTGGATTCCATCCGAGAGCAAATATGATGTGGGCAAGTGATCCCGAGGTGGTGTCTGTTCCAGGCCCAAGGGTTTCCTTGGCTTCCGATAGCGCTGTTTCTGAGGGCAACCCAGAATGGACCAAAACTTTGATCATATTTGGAACCGTAGAATGCGTAGGCTTGACCAAATCAATAACGGCTTTCCAGGCGGTATCTGTCCACTACACGACTATTAGCATATTTCAAAGCGCGATTTTCATCTCCTGACCTTGTCGAATTCGTCTAAAGCACGGCGATATGACGATCTTAGCCCTGTCGCCCTATAAACCAAGCTCTCAACCTGCTCCCATGCCTCACATGCGGCTGGAAAATCAACAAGCTAGATAAATATGTCTGTGAGAAATGCTCAGCATTTTTGCATTGTTAGGCGCATACCACTGGCATCCAAGTGGCCTTTTCATCATTTTTTGCGACCATGGGTAAATTCTTCCCTTTCGACCAGGACAGTATTGCGTTCAAGGGCTCTCCAAAGGAAAAACTAGCTGGAGATTGTCACGTCATTAAGTGCAATCCGACGTCCTTGTCTCGGCGCTTACAGATAATGTCTGCCTCCAATGCGCGACAGCTTGAATTTAAATCGGCTGCTCCTTTTCTTGATAAAAGTACATCTGTAAAGGTTTTGATATGAGAGAGCATCAACGACTCCAAATTTGACATTTTACTTCGGTTGAACAACTGGCCCATCAATTTTCGCCGATCAGAATGTGCCCGAGGATGGCTTTGGTATCATCTTAGCAAGTTTGAAAAAAGCAGGTAATGGGTCATCATACGTGATTGAGAAAAGCGCCGGGTGACCATCTTGAACAAATTGACCATACACACGTGGATCCTTGACATAGCCACTGTGGACTTTGTGCACTGTGTCATAAATGTCTATTGAGTAGAACGACACCTCATTTGGGCTAATTCTAATAAGAGGGCCTGGCTAAAATTAGCATAAACATGGGCGGAAGGCTTGAAAATTGCTTGCCAAGCTTCTTGTGGAGCAAAGGGAGGTCTAGGGTAATGCTTCCTCGGTATTCGTGTCGAAACGCCCACAATAGCCGAGAGTATTGTGCCCCGAATCCCGCATTGGGAATCTTTGATAGCGATGATTGCTTATCTTCGATGGCGGCCTTGACTAGTTTAGCCGGTGAAGTTGGTGACGCATGAATGATGGCAAACCTTGACGCTGTAGAATACAGACGCCAAAAGCAACACTGCTCCAACCAATAAGACCAGCCCCATTGCTACTGACTGAGATATCGTCGGTCTTGGCAGAGAGGGGATTCGATGGTTATCTCTCCTACATACAGATGCTTTTATCTTGACCACTTCCAACAAGGGAATGAGCATGCAAGCCGGGATAACAATTGCGTCATGGACTGTACTAGTCCATAGTGGTAACAAATACCGAAACGAATGCCTCAAAACAAACATAACGCCATTTCAGTGGTCAAGTGTGCCAGCAACCATGCTCGAGATGGCCAATCTCAAATAACCAAGAAATCGACGCCTTTCCGAGTCGGATCGGAACCGGGGATAATGGCATCTTTGACGTCTCCACTTGACGGAATCCGCAAAAGGCGCCCATTGGCAGGTTATTAAGAATGAGAGGTCCAAAGTTAATTTCGTCAAATGACTAAGAAAACTTGGGGCTGCGCGCAAAACCCACAAAGCCGCGCATGGTTTTTTCTCTCTTGACTCTTCTTTTGCGAGAGGGAAAACTCTAGAGCAAAAAGGGAAGATTGGGCGCCTCATTCCATCATCGGCCATAAGAGAAAAAAAGCTTTCAGGCTCACATCAGTGGATCTTTAAGGCACAATGGCGGCAGAGGATCACGACGCCGCACCAATGGAAATGCCGCATGTGGGGGGAGATGCGGCAGAGTCAGACCAGAATACCAAGGACAACAAAGTCTTGGTAAGAAAGAGAGCTGCAGTTCCCGTTCCTTGTTGCTTTGTTGGGCTAACCTCTGCTGCTGCATAGGAAAATCTTGGATACAAGCCCGTTTGTTCCCAACTTGGATCCAATCAGGTTTCAATGCATTGACAGCGAAACAACAGGTTCTCCACCGATCCTTCAACGTCTTCCACAACTTTGCCACCACATTCGGTAATGCAGACGCCACCCTCGCAAGGCACTCCCTGCTAACTCTGCAGCAGCGGCTCTCTACTTTATCGGCGGCGTCCGCGTCACGTTTTCCACGGGCATTGCCGCGGGAGGAAACCTGGCATATTGGTTTGGCACCTTGCCATGGTGTTGTTGCCGCACGTCTCAAAGCTAACACGGTAGTCTTACAGGACGAGTTTTCTGGTGACGTGCGTTTTCACCTTCATCACAGCGGCAGTCATTGCCGAGATCTGCTCGTCGCTTCCGCTTGCAGGCTCCATCTACCTATGGGCAGCTGAAGCCGGAGGTCCCCGATTTGGACGTCTTTTTGGCTTTGTCGTCGCATGGTGGAGCACGACGGCGTGGACGACCTTTTGCGCAAGTAAGCAGTTAGCCTAGTTCATCGTGTCGCTGAAGAGGGCCCTGACATGAATACAGGCAACACCCAATCCGCCGTCAACTACATGCTCTCGGTATTATGACCCAACACTTCTATCCATAGATTTGCATCGTTGCTGACTCTGGTGCAAAGGAAATTGTCGTGTTTAACCTTGATTTCCCTTCTGATACGTCCAGCGTTAAGTTTCGCGCAGTCCAATGGATTTGCACCGAGATTATGCTCGCCTTGGCGGCTATATGGAATCTTCTTCCCCGTAGGTTATGTTAAAACCACCTCAAACTTGACACAGCTAAGCTGGCTGACAATCCACGTCTGCAGCCCGTTACTTTAAGTGGATCTTCTACCTGTCTACATCCTCTGTGCTTCTAGACTTTGTTCTCAACCTAATTTGGCTCCCCGTTGCAGCAAGCAGAACCCTGGGTTTCCGCTCGGCACACGATGCCTTCATGACTACGTACAACGGTACTGGTGCGCCTGCCGGCTGGAACTGGTGTCTGTCCTACCTTGCGACTGCAGGCGTTCTCATCGGCTTTGATGCGTCAGGCCATGTTGCTGAGGAGACAAAGAATGCAAACATAGCGGCCGCTCGAGGTATCTTCTGGAGCACCGTCGCAAGCGGAGTTGGCGGCTTTATTGTTGTTATACTCTTCTTATTCTGCGTGGTAAGTACTATTTCACACCTGCATATTTCGACGTGCATCTGATTCCCATGTCACTCTAGCCTGATGCGCAAACCTTCTTCTCCTTTGGAGGTGTACAGCCATTCGTACCTTTGTATGCAGTTCTTCTTGGAGAAGGAGGCCATATTTTTATGAACATTATTTGCATCATTGCACTTTGGTTTGTGAGTATCCCTGCTGGACACCCATTCATGTTTCTTGAAACACCTTCTAAAACCGCATAGAACACAGCGATTGCCATCCTAGCCGCTTCGAGACTCGTATTTGCAGTTGCCCGAGACGGCGTTTTGCCCTATTCGCCCTGGGTCGCCAAGGTTGTGGATGGACAACCCCGAAATGCCATCATCGTCGTGTGGGTTGTCGCATCCATTGTCACCTGCAGCATTCTGCCATCCTCGGTGGCATTCACCTCGCTTGTATCAGCAGCCGGTGTTCCTTCAGCCGCCGCCTATGGGCTGATTTGTCTGGGCCGTCTCTTCCTTACGCCCAACAAGTTCCCAAAGCCAGCCTGGAGTCTCGGTCGCCTCAGCAAACCATTCCAGGCCATTGCTGTCCTTTGGAACGGCTGGGTGGTGGCGGTGCTGTTCTCTCCTTACTCGTTTCCCGTCAAAGGAGAGACCTTGAACTACGCACCAGTCCTCATGGGTGCCGTTACCATCTTTGCCCTTCTCTCATGGTGGTTTATCCCTCCCGACCAATGGCTGCCGAGTCAGCGCATCCAGAAAACATTGGAAGCGCCTGATTTTGACGACTCGACACAAACCTCTTAAGACTCTTGGGGCAGGAGTAGTAGGTGGCCTATCTCGACATTAGAGCCAGACTGGGGTTCAAATAGACATCTTCAAGACAGGATAAGGGCAAGTATCACACGATGCACAAGCCTTTCGCCATCTAGTTCACACTTATCAGTACATAGGCTATGCAAAGCTCTGCATATAATATTTGAGTGTGAAACTTCTCAATAATGACTGCTTGATAGGTTTCCAGTGAGAAAAATGTGTACTAATGTCGGTTCTGTTCTCAGTTTTGCTATTGATACGGCTCCCCCCCTCTTGTACTGTTAGATAGTAGTCCACACGACAGGTTTGAATTCAGTTTTATCCACTTCCAGAACAAATCGATTTACTTATGCCCAGTATTATTTGAGGTCAGTGCTCGTCTAGTATGCAAAAAGTAAGCTCATTCACGATTTTCGCTACCGGCATCCGGGAATCACGGAACCCGGCCAGCCGAATTGTGGATCTAACCATGAACAATATGCATAACCGACTAGGTTCGCATCAGTGGTCTATCTCGTCTTTTTTGTCACTAATCTAAGCTTCTGGTGATATTGTTGCCTACAAATATGGCATAGCGTTGAAACCGAATGTGCCTCCGGGCATCGGAGGACCTCGGACCTGGATGTGACTTCATGAGACCGACAGGCCGAGTTGGGATCCACTCAAATGCTCATAGTCAATATCAACGACCTTGCACTGCCGTCTATAAAGCCTCGAATACTTGCTTTGAGAGACTTCTAGCAGTATGATTTTCTTTTCCAGGTTTTTATACCTTCCCATTAGCCAAGATGAAGCTCAACGCGTACCTCTCGCTCTCGGCTTTGCTCTCTGTAGCTGAAGGTCAGTTCCAGACTGCTCAAGCTGTTATTCAAACGCGCAGTTAACCATGAATAGCATCGAAGATCATCACAATTGCACCTCCAAGCGAAAACAGCACCTCTCAGCTCTTTCTTGGGCAAGTTCAGGATGAGTTCGAAGCATCCCTTGGCAAGATCTGGGGCATTTACTCAGCTTTTGGGGCAGCGCAGTTTTACATGCAAAATGTCACCCTGATCGAACTCGAAGGTTTTGGACCCGGAGCTGTCCGAAACATCACTGTGCTGGGCGAGTATGCCCGGGAGCGCCTGGACTGGATCCGTCCGGAGTCCCACTCACTCGCTTACACCCTCTACGATGCTCCGGGTCTGCCGGCGTCCAACATCCAGGGCACCATTGAGCTATTCGAAATCAACAGCACTAAGACTCAGATTATTTGGACTGCGCGTGCTGATTCTGTCACGGAGGGTTACAAAGACTCGATGCGTGACCGGGCCTTGGATATCTACATCAACTCGATTGAGAAGGTCAAGGTTCATATAGCCGGAATTTACTGTGCTTGAAGCGAAAATGCCAAAGCCATCAATACCCCTCACCATGCGACGTTTACATAGACATGTAGCTAGATGAGCCTTCACTTAGAAATATAGTTGTGTCAATTTGATATTTATATGGTTGCGTGATTGTCCTAGAAAGATGTTGCTATACGCTTATTTTGCCACGGCTCTCCGATTTAGCCTCAGTGACATGAAGCGAATTTTAAGCTTATCAAACTTAATCTGATGCAGATTATTAAATTGGGGACCCCAGCACCTGGATCTTACGTACTCTTCGCCATCGAGGTTGGGCTTTGGGCTCCGAAGAGAGCGAGTGGAGCACGGCACCATTCGGTGCCGAAAAGTGGCAATTACCGTTCCCTGTCAACGCATCCACAGCGACCCGCATCGACGCGATCCTTCCCAAGAGAGGAAGTTCACAAGTACGTTTTTACAAGGCAAATCATGCGAAGTACTTTGGTCTACTTTCCACGGTCGCCTGGCTGAGGCTTTGACCCTGTCGCCTCGAAGGCACGCCCTTGGTGGACCGGGAACACATAAACATGAGCATGATGCACAACTGGGATGCACAACTGGGATGCAAACACTGTACAATTTCTCTGTAATAATGTATTGAGTCCATCTGTGTGTGGACGCCGTTACTATTTATTATTGATACTTCTTGGATTCTTCCGGGAACCTTCTCGTGGGAACATGGCCCGAGAACAAATGATCAAGCGTCTCCGATGTCATTCCCTTAATTTCAGGGAGCCTGAACCATGCCCACAAAAGAAGAAGCAGCGTGAGGCCCGCAGCCGGGAATGCCGCCTTGCCCTTGAGGTCTCCCTCTTGGGGGTTTAGCATGTAGGGCGAGGCCACAACATTGATGATGGAAAGAAAGTAGTACGTGTTGCGGCCAAGCGAAATAGTCTTGACTCGAACATTTGCAGCGCCGACACTGGCTGCTATACCATATGGAATAGGACCAATAGTACATCCTGTGCTCTCAAGTTAGAATGGATCAAAGAAACACAGGCTTAGAGAGTAATAGTCTTACCGTATATGAAAAACCAGATCAGTAACAAGGCGGATTGGGCCCATCGAATGTTGTCCTTGGAGCCGGATTTGAGATCGAGGAAACCAACAAGGCTCATAACTGGCAGCATGGCAACCAACCCAGAAATGTAAAGCCTTCTCCAGCCAAAACGAGTCATAAAAAACCAGGATGACACAGTACCACAGAATGCAAGTCCAGCATTGCCTGCATTGTGTTCAAGTCAGTAGGGAACTCAGACCGCAGAATAGCAGGCAAACATACCAATTGACATCGAGAAGGAATCCGTGGCAGAAAGCCCAGCCATGGTGAAGAAGTATGTAATGTAGTTCTGGACAGCAAAGCCGGGCAAAATCTGACAGCCCCAGCTAACCATTGCGATTTCCGTGCGACGCAAATTTTCTCCTCTGAAGCAGTCGAGGTACGTGCCCTTGATGTTCATGGCTCGTTCAGTCTCAATGGTACGAGACATGAGAGCGATCGTGTTTTTGGGATTGATGACGTCGTCTGGAGCACTGCATAGCCTCCTGAGGCTCTTCTCCGCCTCTTCATAGCGGCCCTTCTTGACAAGCCACCAGGGCGACTCGGGAGTAAAATAAATGGCAACAAGCATAAACGGAGGCCACATCCACTGCAGACCATAGGGGATTCGGTATGCCCATTCTGTTTCGTCGCTGAGCATGCCTCGGAGCACACCAAATGCAATCAATTTGCCCATGACCCAACAAAGGTTGACATAGACGGTCAAGTAGCCTGTCAATCGCATCGGTGCAACCTCAGCTGCGTATGATGGAGTCGCCGCCGCGAAGAAACCGCAAGGAATTGCTCTGTAAAGGTGCAACGTCAGCGAAAGGTGCTCAGCCTTGCAGGCATCAAGATTTGGGGGCTTACATCAAAAAGGTGCCGACCAGAAGGACTTCGACATTGGGCGCGAAAAAGGTCACAAAAATGAAGCCAACCAATGCCACGTGAGCACACATCATGACCTTGCGAAGACCAAACCGGTCTGCAAAGTATCCGTTGGAAAATACGCCAAAGATCAAGCCACCATTCATGATGATGGTCAAAGCCAACTGCCAACGCGCCGGGATTGACCAGGAGCCATCCTCGAGCTGGACTCCGTACTTTTTCTGAAACTGTGGGTAGGCGAAGAAGGACGTGATGAGGAGCAAGTCATACGAATCCATAATCGTGGACATGGAGATACCGAGGGACCACGCCACGGCCTTTTTGTAGTGGGTGAAGGCATCTTTGATGGTGAGATTGACTTCAACGCGACGAGCTTCGTCGGCGGCAGCATCGCGATCCGACGAAGGCAGATTCTTCAGAGACGCGCTCTCAAGATGCGCAGCATCGACCTCGGACTTTTCCATGGTCATAGTGGAGGGCCTTCTTCGCTATCTGGAATGCTGATGCTGGCGAAGATGGTGATGGGATTGAGGGTAGAACAAAGTTTGTCCAGGGCGTCCTCAAACGTCCATTATATGGCCCGGAGCCTCCATCAACTCAATTGACCGAACCCCATGCGTTCCCGCAAGACTCTAACCTCCCCACACATTAGAAGTCGAGCTAGTCCCCGCGTGCACCGCGTCCGTGTGGGTGGCGCGTTTGGCTGGGGAAAATCCGGGGCACACGGTTGACGTCGCCCGGTAGTCGGCGAACGCACCAAGAATTGCTCCCTTTCGGGAGTCGGCGATCCCTCTCCTGAGCCTGCTCCACCAGTATTCGCGGCAATTAGCACCAGCCAGCCACACGATCCATGTTTGTAGTCACAAGGTGTAATTCGGGTGGATTCTGTCGCCATCTTTGCGCCAAATTGCTTCGCCAGACGGTTGCCGGAGGTTCGCCGACATCAGTAGTGAGCATCCTCGGATCCTTGATGGCTGGCTACGTCCATGACGTGAGGGGAAAGCATTGGCGCAGCTCCTGCTTAAGCTTCAATTGAAGGAATCCACAATTTCCCCGCGTTTTCTTTGAGGGGGAGGCGTCTTCAGCTGTCAAGCATGCGTCTTCAGCCCTTCTGATGGATGGGGTAGACTTGAGCTGAATCAGTCAGTGTATGCAGCTGCCACAGTAAGTTCGATTTGAGTAGTATTAGCCGCCGGATATTAATGGGAACTGCGGGGAGGATGATTATTCTGTAATCTATCTTGTCATTGCGCGACTTGAGCAAGTAGAGCGAGTCAGACTATTCTACTCACAGCTCAAGGTGCCAACGCAACATGCTCCGGTGGTGTTCCATATGACGCGCATCCTGAACATGCTCACTCAACCCAATCGAAAGCGTTATTGAAAACACGAGCTGCGAATATGAGTACCAGACTTTTCTTGTACAGGCCAACTTTGCTCTCTCATCGTCTGATCGGCGGAAAGATAGCCGGTCCCTCGGATGACACCATGTAGACCGAGCCCCTCTCCAAATCCCAACACGACGGAATTTCACTTGGAGTACCCCGGATAGATAATGATACGTTTCTTCCCCACCTAAGAGGTGCGGCTTAATATAATTCCTCACGGGTTTGATGGCCTGCCCGGGTCCGCATCCCAATTGACCTTCAATTGTGACATCTGGGCCGCCGCGTCATCATGGTTCCCAGCAAACGCATCCAGTGACCTCCAGTTAAATCCACAATAAACTAAAATAAAGATAAAATAAGACCAACAGAAACAGCATGGATACATACTCCACCACCTGCTCTCCAATCGACCTTTCTGTCATCTTCATTTGATAAGTGCTAGGCTTAGTTTGCCCATCCTCGCGCAAAGCGATGAATGGTGTCGTCAGCGCCGCAGATGACCCGGGGGCATACTGGAGATTGACGCGCATATTTCACCTCAGCATTTCCGATTTGACCGTTTACAGTAGCATTCGTAAGGCACTTGCAACAGTTGGGAGGACATGTCCCGAGCGAAAATCCATGTGGCTAATGTTCAGGCAAACGGGATTAGTGTCGCTGTTGACTTCACCGATCCATCTGCGTGGACGCATTCACCCCAGACACCAACAAACGACTCATGGCGGCCACGTCATCAAACCCGCTAGGTATCTCACAGAACAAGTATTGTGCAAGCATCAAGATTCCAGAATATCAGCACAGGGCAACGGTGTCGCTTCCCTGGATGTTCAGGCAGCGCACAATTCTGCCCCCTAGTACCCGTAGCCGCTGGATTTTTCCAGGTATCCCATGAAGTATCCCCAACTCAAGCTCCAGTTCTCAACTCGCCTCAATGTCTCAGCCAGATCGATAGATTGATGCAGACTAGTGGAGCGTTCAGACAATAGTTCGTTAGCGCTTAGTGCCTTGGACTAGACAGGAATACGGTCGGCATCTCCGCAATTTATGTAGGCCAAGGCACGGGCCATAGCCACGAGCCCCGGTGGAGCGCCTATTCACAGCATTTCAATTCGTCCAGCGGCAGCTTGCTTGAGCCAAGGGTTTGAGGGGGTTGGAGTGCTAATGCATGCCGCAAAGAATAGACCTGTGTCGCCTCGCCACCCCGGAGATATCCCCAATTCACTCCTAGTCTTGGTGCGACTGAACACATGTCCACTTCCACCTGAACGCGCCTGGAAGCTCAACCATAGTCATTGGCGTATACCTGAAAAGGTCCATCATAAAAGTGAAGACCTCATGTATTATGCAGTCATAATGGCCATTAGATGAAGGTATTAGTTAGCAACTGATACAAACTCACATTGCATTCGAGCCGACCCAAGGTCTTACAACGCAAGTTTATGCAATTGTGCAATCAGCGACAGCCAAATTGCGCCACCATTGTACAATATTTTTCACAGCACCTACAAATTGAATGTCAGCGCACTCAAATTACTTCGCAAGCGATCGCTTCGTTCACAAAATTACCGATCCATCACCTACTACTGATTATACCGTTACTTGTGATATGCTCATCCTGGGAAAGACGTCTATTCCATTGGTTCACACTATGGCATCTTTCAGCTCTGCGTTCCGCAATAAGAGTCGCGAGCTGGCAAATAAATAGTTTGCATACACTCATGATGAGGCTTTGGTTATCGGCATCATTTTGGAAGTAGTTGAAACTGACGGTCTTGCTGATTTCTACTCACGCATCATATGATAGCTTAGTGCAACACGCAATCAAGGCCTAACCCGAATTTTTCATTACCCGGCGATGAAGATTTTGACTAATCATCTTTCCCACTCCAAGATTGAGGAGTCTGCCAACCTTCGGCGAATCCCAGTCAATACAGCGGAGCGAAAGGATTAGACTTCATTTAGCCCCGTTCGCTTTGTAATAATTTTATTGAGCCACCCAAGACAAGGAGAACCATCGACTCCGAGTCGGTCTGATTATCGTCCGTTTTCCGAGTTTCACAGTTGACCTCGCTTCACTTGCGACGGCCAGCAGTTGTATTTAAATGTAGCTTTAACGCCTTCCAAATTGAAATTCTGAACTTCACCAGTAAGCCATCTCTCAAGCTCAATCGTACCTTTATCAATCAACAAATCCTCAAAATGACTCAGGAACCATCTTTAATTCACTACATCACCGTCACACGGGAAATCGACGCGCCAATTGGCGAAGTCTGGGGCATTGTTGCCGGTTTTGGTGCTGAGCGCGCCTGGTATCCCGGCTGCAAGAAGCTCACCCTGGAGGGCTTCGGTATCGGCAGTATTCGCACCTTCGACTACGAGTACCCGGCTGGAAAGAACAAAGGCCAACGCTATGTGTTTTCTGAGGAAATGACGGCTTATGATGCGACCAAACACTCAATGACCTTTCGGGTTAGGAGGCCTGATTATCCCGACATGATCGCTTACGGCACCACTGTCCTCGACGAAATCGAGCCCAACAAGACACGCTTCCGCTGGTTGGCAGAGGGAAGCCCTTTGCCTGATGATTACTCTAGTATTCTGCGCGAGGATTTGCAGGAACGCTTCGATGGCCTCATTACCGCCATCGCCAACCAGGTAGTTTGAGCATGGTGTGAACAAGGAAGTTCGATCATGCCAAAGGGTCCGGTGGTTTTGGTCTCAACATGTTACTAGATTCTCAGAAATCACGTACATCTTCATAGTCTTCTTCAACGTCCTGTTTATTTAAAGTAATTGTGTGCCTTTTCTGCATTCTTTCTCCATCCCATCCTCCGATTGTAATGCTCAAGGTCTGGTTTCAACAGCACCAATGTGAATTTCACACATGCAGCCTAAGATGCAGATATTGTTTTGACCCTACTCATAGCAGACACCTAAATGGGATAAAGGTGTATATGACTGCCCTCGTTTTGCTGAAAAGAAAATTGACCCCAGTGTGGAATTCAATCAACTTCGGCGTAAAACGCTCATTCCTTAACGGATGAGCCATCAGAACCAGAATTCCCGATGAAATGATTGGCGTGTAAGCCCAAAATCGAGACGTGCCTGTTGGTCCTGTTCCGTTTCCATCGGTGGGGCCTGCCCTGTGGCCATGATTTGTCAGCTGAAAGGATCGGGTTTATACACGATGGATAAATCCGACGCTCCCTCTGATAAACGCGGAAGCCGAAGAAGCGAACTATTGCCCCACCATAAACATTTCCCCACAGCCGCTGCTTCAGTTCAAAGCACTGCTATATCAGCGCGTGGTACAAATTGAGGCTTCTGGTTTGGGCTGGTCCCAACTGTGAGCATTGACATGGGTTGTGGCAGGTGGAGCCAGCTCGGGGGCTTGGAATTGGGTGATACGCTTCGGCTTCACATGGAACTTGAGCAGGCTTCGGAACGTCACTAGACTATGCAAAGGGTATGGAATAGAACATTTTTAGAGGAGAAGAGTCGGATTGTATCATGCATAAGAGATTATATTTTGCAGGATGGAACAATGTCCGGAGCTTTTATCATATTAAATACCAATAAGCAATACCAGCTCGTTGCCAACTTAGATCTCGTGTTCATTCAGCTCCAGTGCCTGAGTAGGAAGAAGTGTGGCAACAGAAGCGTGAGGCCAACCCAGCGTTGCAAAGTCAAGAACAACCACCTGGGAGTATTGGACCTGCTTAACTTCGACTGATCGCATCTTGGGCTCATCGACGTTCCACTTTAGCCTAAAAGTAGGAACGCTGTCTGGGTTGTTGGCAGGGGTGCCAACTGGCTTAAGATCGATATAGTCCTTTTCGTTGCAAGGGTGGAACTCGGGGAGCTCGACATCATACAAGACGGTCGAAATCCAAAATGTGGATTCGACTTTGGAAACCCTGGCGTTTGGAGTACTCTCGTTGGGAGCAGCCCGGGGAGTTGACTGGTCGAGAAAGGGAATGTTGGTGATTCCACCGCCCGTCGAATCCTCAATCGGGTTGCTTGACAGAGTGAATTTGAAGTGGTTCACGATATTCTTTCCATGGTTGGCCCTTTTAAGAACCTCGTTGGGATTCTTAAGAATCTTGGCGTCAATAGTCTTGTTGTCTTCGAACGGGCCCAATTTCTGCGGCAGACGAGGTGTCCTGTTGAGTTCGATTTTTTGACTAGAGAACGGCACTTTTTTACGGTTGATAACCGAAAAAGGCGTGATGTCAACGGCGGGATCGAAGGTCGGGGCTCCCTGCTTCAAGTCTCCCACAGTGGGGGCTAGGCCTTGGAGGTTGATGGTGGTTCCATGTGGGATCGACGCCATGCGGGAGATGGTAGGTCCGAGGCCAGGGTGGTGGCTAGCTGGCACGAACATGAATAGACCAGGCTCGAAGTGAATGCCCCTTGGGCATGTGGCCGTTGGTGTGCCCTCTTTTTCGACGCCGACATCAGCTACCCTCTGGACATAAGAGAGGCCTTGGAGTTCAATGTCGCCTTGCTCAAAAAGACCACGGTTCGGAACTTCGCCAAGATTACGAGTGAATGTCCAATGTTCTTGGGTAAGATTCAGCTCAAGGACGTTATCCTTCTTATCGCCCTCTAGTACAGTTTGATTTTTGAACTGCACAGTAGGGGTTGCCGAGCTCATCGGCCGGAAAATCGTGTTGAAACCCGGTCCCTTGTAGTCTCCTTCAAGCATACTAAGGAAATCGATCAGGCCTGCCTTTTCGAATACTTTATGGGCGGCCTTCAGATCCTCGGCTGGCGGGCAGGTGTCGTGGTTTTCAGGCTTCTGGATTCGAAAGCCTTCAGGAAGGATAGGACATTGATTGGCGGATGGCCGCGTCCTCAAGACCGACTGGTCAAGACCGGTTTTAATGCCTTCTCGAGAACCCATATTTGCGATGGCTGTCTTTAGATGATTATGTAGGAAGATGTGGAAGGAGAAGGAGCTTGAGAGATGAGATTGATGTAGAAGCAACTCCAAAACATCGAGGCTCGTTCTCAACCTTTTATAACCGAGTTGGAGCCCTCCTGGAATCGCGGTGAACTATCTTGTCACTGTATTCGTGTATTTCCTCGGTATGTTCCCTCAGCCACGTCTCGAAACTATCAACTTGTGCATATGCCACTAGTGGTCTCGCCGAGGTCAATTGAAACCACTGTTGCTTGATTGGGCTCTCAGCGCCGTGCTGTGGTCCGTGTGGCTGGCTGGACGGTGGACTGGCCCGGGGTCATAGCGCTATGGCAAGGCTGGCTGAGTGCATTCCAGACCTGTTTAGCTCAGGGCTAGCCATGCAAGGGGGCGCGCGTCGAGTCGTCTGCCGTGTTTCTAATCAACACTGCAAGGACGGCCATTGGTGCAGAAGGCGAAACCACCAGGGAGGTAGCTCGATGTATCCCAAGACAATCCGGGACTAGAGCTTACAGCTTCATTCACAGAAAAACCTAGGCGCTGGGGCGACGCGACTGCGGCTGAGCCCGCCCGAGCGACGGACGGCCAATGCAGCCCCACCCCAGCTGTACAAGTGCCGGAATAAATATGCACATTTTCTGTTGGAATGTTGTGGTTTTGTATTTAAATTAGCGCGAAGTACTCTCATGTTGAAGCATCGGTTCCGTTGACTTTGACCAAACCCAGCCTCGTGTGAACTGGCTCATCTCCAATCTCAAACATTTTATCCTCCAGCATCTTGGTCATCTTCTTGACCACATCAGCGTATTTGGCATCATTATAGCAGTTGAACAACTCAAGCGGGTCTTCGTTGCAATCAAACAGCTCCCATTCCTTCTCCTCGCCTCCAGGCCTGGTTCCCTCCAGCCCAAAATCCTCATTGTACCAGTAAATAAGCTTGTAGCGCTGGTCGCGCACGCCGTAGTGGGCATATGCCTCGTGGATGATATCTCGGTGCATCCAGTAGCGGTGGTAGGCGACTTGCTGCCAGTCGGCTGGTGTCTGGCTGTTGAGCAGAGACCGGAATGAGACGCCTTGCATGTATGTGGGAATGCGAGTGTTGGCAAAGTCCAAAAAGGTTGGTGCAAAGTCGACGTTGCAGATGATGTCGTTGCAAACGGACTTCGGCTGGATTTCTTTGGGGTAGCGAATGATAAAGGGCATCTGGAAGCTCTCTTCGTACATGAATCGCTTATCAAACCAGCCATGCTCACCCAGGAAAAAGCCCTGGTCTGAGGTGTAGATGACGATGGTGTTCTCAGCCAACCCCTCAGCATCGAGCCAATCAAGCATGCGACCAACATTGTCGTCGACGCTCTGAATGGTGCGGAGATAACGCTGCATATACCGTTGGAACTTCCACTCGGCCAACTCCTGCTTGGTTTTAAATGTAAAGTTTTGGCCCGTCTGCTTGCATACCAGCCTCAAGTTGGTGACGTCTTCCGGTGCTGGGATCTTGCGATCATTCCACCACCAGATGTCAACCATCTTTTCTCCAATCTTGCTCCTCGGACCTTCAGGTTGGACAATGCCGAGGTCATTATACGTCATATCCTCTGCCACCTTCATTTTGGCAACCTTGGCCGCATTTGCACGGTTCTTGTAGTCATCGGTGAAGGTGTCTGGTAACCGAACAGGGTCTGTGTAAAGGTCCTTGTGCTTTTCATCGTACTCCCAAGATCTGTGAGGGGCCTTGTGGTGGCACATGAGGAAGAACGGCCGGGACTTGTCTCGCTTGTCCATCCAGTCCAGACACTTGTCGGTGATGATGTCGGTAGCGTAGCCAGGAATAGTCTCGGTTCCAGAAGGGCTGATGAACTTGGGGTCCCAGTACTCGCCTTGGCCAGGCAAAACGTCCCAATAGTCAAAGCCGGTGGGTTCATGGTCGCTGCCCTCGCCAAGATGCCACTTGCCAACCATGGCTGTTTGGTATTTGCTTGGGCCAGCCCTCAGCTGCTTGGCAACATTTGGGAGATTCTTGTTGATTTTGGAATCAAGTGTCATGACACCATTGACGTGGTTGTGAGTTCCACAGAGAACGGCAGCACGTGACGGGGTGCAAATGCTGTTGGTCACGTAACAGTGGTTGAACAGCATGCCCTCATGGGCAATGCGGTCCAGGTTTGGGGTGTGGTTGATCCCCGCACCATAGCACGAGATTGATTTGGCAGCATGGTCATCAGCCATGATGAAAACGATGTTGGGGGGCGCCTGAGACGCCATGTTGGCTGAAGATGGACAGGGGTGGTGCAAAGCTAGAAACGATGTGGACTGAGGTGTGACGGAAAGTTGGAGACAGTGGCCAATTGATCTGGTAGTGTACAGAATGCCACGGAAAATAAAGAGCTTTATAAAATCACGCTCAGACGGGGAATATCTCCAATGCGGACTATTATTAATTCCCTCCAACAGCCAATGTCTTGCCCGAATCCCCGCAAAGTCCTGCGAGCTAAGAAGAATGGTGGATATCGGTACTCGGCGAACGTCAGGGAGTCGGGCTTCACAGACCTGTGTGCGCCACTACCTCCAACGTTCCCCGACAACGGGCCCGCTTTCCCCGACGACTCGTTACCTCGGGTGATCAAAAGTAGTCTCCATCGGAATTAGGCGAAGATCTGGGCTGCCAGGACCAAAGGTTCCAGGCAAACGTGTCTGAGAGGGTCAGGTCGCCAAGCATATCTTGGTGCGACGATTCCTCCGTCATGGCTGGGAATGAGCCGGCAATTGCTGAAGAATCCAAACCAGAAAAGTCTGTTTCCGGAGCGCGATGAAAGTCAGATGAAAGGGTGTCAACGCCTTGGGGAGATATGTCTTCCATTGCAGCCTCCGCTTGCGCCGGGCTTTTAGATACAAGATTGTTCTCAGGGGCGGCCACTGTTTCTGACGTATCGTCTACAAACTGAGCCCTGCGCAAGATGCTGTGAACGCCCAGGCTTTGATGTGACTTCCTTGTAATAGCGAAGCGCGGCTGGCGACCCGCGATCTCCTCTTCAATGATTGAGGATTCTCGACTATCTTCGGACTCCCCCGCAATATGAAGTTGCTTCAGGTTCTCCAGATCCTTGATCAGATGGCTTATGAGCACGGAATCGTGAAACAGGCGCTTGAGAAGGCGAAGAACCATGGACACTCGATCTGTAGCAAATTCCGGGGTAAAGTTATCCTCAGCGGGGGGCAGCGTCGACCTGCTAAAAAACATCATCAGTCGGCAGGCGTGATAGCCGCAGATAGCAATGTCGATGGGCGCAAGCATTATACTTGAACCAATGCCTTCCAGATCTCCAAGTATCTCAATGATGCATTTTGCATGATGAAAACATCTCTTCCTTGCCTGTGCAACGTAATCGGGCGAGCATGCTGAAATGACAGCCTCCGGGGCTGCTTCTTTGTAACCACTCAAAAAGAGCCTGAAAATATCGCAATGGCACTGGTGCCAGCCGAGCATTGCCATAAGATATCTGACAATCCAACGTGACCTGGAGTATCTCCGCAATTCGTCGAGTCGGTAAGCGGGCGGTTGGTTGTGTTGCAGATTTCTAATTATTTCCATGACCAAGCCTTCGAGCTGGGGCATAGGCTGTCCCAAAACGCAAACCTGTCGCTTCAGTTTCATAGCATCTCGTCTCGTCATGGACTGTCTCAAAATGAGAGGTAAAAGCCCATCTTCCGACACACCGTCGAGTGAGGATGAAGTGGCATTCCCTTGGCAATCTTGATCCATGCCAAAGGCCTCCTCGTTGCATGGAAGATCCAGAAAGATGTGGTCATGAGAACAGGTTTCGGAGCCTGGCAACCCGACAGAAAAGTGCCCGTCAAGAAGCATCAGGCACCACATCACTCGCCTGCGGATTTCCTGTGCCAGGGGACTCAGATCAGTACGCTCGTA
The DNA here is from genome assembly GCA_002179835.1 of Calonectria leucothoes. Classification (NCBI taxonomy): domain Eukaryota; kingdom Fungi; phylum Ascomycota; class Sordariomycetes; order Hypocreales; family Nectriaceae; genus Calonectria; species Calonectria leucothoes. Next base: position 351,607 of record NAJI01000045.1, read on the forward strand.
TTGGAGTCGCAAAGCGCCCGCAGCTCGGGCGGCAAGAGAGGACAACATGTACGCCCTCTGAAAGGCCCCCGCTTCTATGTGGTATTGAACAATGAGGATGAGAGCTTGCGCCCTGAACATGGTTGGCTTTTCGATCCGCGACCATATAATTTCCTCTGCTCTCTTGATCCATGATGTTGTAAACACGGGGTAGTATTTTGCGTACTTCAGGTTCAGGGCAGTAACAGCACATATGGCGTGTAATAAAGGCTCATCAAGGGCGCCATCGAGACACCGTTGAGTGGTTGAAACTTCATTCAGGAAAGAATAAGAGGGGATGGGGTGCAGATGGCGAAAGAAGTCGATTACGAGGTGAAGCTGCTCACGGATGGGCGGAAGTGGCAGGGACTGGCTTGGGCCTCGGGCCTCGCTGTTGAAGCTGGGTGAGCTCGTCCACACACTTGGTGAGGACTGCTGAGGAATTTCAGACGCAGAGCTGTGGGCGACCAATGTCGCTGATGCAGTTGCCTCTGATCCATTTGGCACTGTCAACCTATCGTGGTGGCGTGGCGAAGCTGTCGACCCCGGCGACGAGGCCTGGCCCTTTGTGCTCGGACGGGGCCTCCTGCTGTCGAGGTAAACACAGCGTCTGTCGCGTTTCAGGCAAGACGCGCAGGTTGGCAGCTCGCCTGAGCATCGCGACTTCTGGGCGCGGCATTCGGTGCATGCCTGTGAGCCCCGTTTGCGGTCTGGTGGAGTAGGCGCTTCTCGAGACGACCCCGGCGAGGGCACGAAGGAGCAAGCGAAGTTGAGGCGATCGCAATTGGAGCACGAGTTTGGGCCCCCGGTACACCGCACCTGATGGGATTGTCAGCGTCAATATCCTTTTTGGTGACTGGCCGTGCCGTGTAAATAACCTTGCGAGCGCGACATTGGCTACAGGTTGTTTTGGATTTTGCAGGGGGCATTGTGCATGTGTAGGTGAGTAGAGGGACTGGCGCCCGCCTCCATCAAGGGCGCAGCACGCAATTTAGTGGCTCTCCCCCGCGTCCAGTGGGAGTTACAGGTCTCAGGGCCTGAAGAAAAAAAGCTCGTCACGTGGCGTCATGGTAGTTCAGGGTAGGCGCTGCAAGTATTCGCTGACCAAATATCTAGATCGCTGAGAAAGACGTGATTCTCAAAAGTCCTGGGTATGAGTGAAATTATTGATATCAAAGGTGGCGCCTTTTTTTTTATAGATTTTTTCTGTTTGGTTGACTCTACCGGTACACCTTATGCAACCCACCTATTGCGCAGAAGCTCTAGCTAAGAGCCTCGCCCACCCAAGCAAGTGTCAGTCAGTTTTGAAGTAACACGTATAACGAAAGCTGATTTATCTCCATGACACTTAGTCTAAACTCTTAAAAATCCTGAACAATGCGCACAGAATGTGAGAGTTGCAAGGAGAATAGAAACCGTGCCCCCCAAGAGGATAGCCTTTGATACCAAACCACTTGGTTCTGCATCTTCAAAAGATCTATCCCCTAGGCTCTTGGCAATCTTGCTCCAGGTTTCATTTCTCAAAGCCCCAGAGACCCAATAGTTGCCGCTCCCATCCTTGCCCAAGATCCAAAAGACTTTGGCAACGTGGAACCCTTCCCATAGCTGGATTGAGTAAGGGGTTCCTGGCTTAGTGGCCGATTTTGGCTCTGTGACCTCACCAATAATGGCCCCCGAAAAGTCAACCTGGAATAAATTGCCCTTGCTGAAGTTGGAGAATGAGATTCCTTCATAGGGCCTTTCACCGAATTGTGGCACGAATCCTATGCTCGATTCCCTCACCAATCCGGCGAACGCTTCCGCTTGAGGTCTAGTGCCGAGTTTGACAATGCCCTCGCGAATCAAGGATGCAGCAACACCCAGATTGCCTGTCAATACCGATTTCATTGGAACCAGGGCTGGGACCAAGCCAGAGGCGTTGGAAACGTAGTCGAAGCCTGGCGGGATGATGTCCGTCACAACAGATCGATACGATTTAGAGTTGTAGACGACCAAAGTGGAATCCAATGACGGGGCCAGTTGCGACATGACCACGCTGCTCCACCACGCGCATAGAACGTCTCCGTCGCTAAGAAATGGTTTTTGATTGGCAGATGAGGTCTTGGACAGCTCGTTGAGCATATCCCCCCTGACCTGGGCGAGAAAAGACGAAGGAATGCACACTTGACGGGTTTTGGTGCCGGCGATCAAGTCCTTGGCCAAGTTCCAAATTTGCCGGCCTAGGACTCTATGAAGTGGCAACTGCTTGTCAGCCAGTCCAAATGGCTCCTTGGGGTGCATGCCGAATTCAGCAAAGGGGTCCTTTTCGGCTCCGTACGGGCGAGGCACCGCCTGGCTGTTCCCGTTGAGCGTGGCAGCCCAGCCATGCAAAATGCTGCTAAGCCCCATCATATCACATAGCGTATGGGGAAACGTTAGACAGACCAGCGTGGCGTCGTCAAAAGACACAACGTGGAGAAAAAGCTGGGGTATGTCCGTGGTCAAGTAGTCCCGAAGCTTTCGCGGCGTGTCAGGGTGGAAGGCCAGGCTCTTGAACTCATCCCTGCCCACGAGGACCGAGGGCGCGCTCGTCGGATCGGGCAACTTGGAAGCAATTGGGTGCATCGACTTGGGCCCATTGTACATGGTGTGGCGGAGCGTCACCGCCTCCCTGTTGGCATCAAACGTGGCCGGGATATGGTATTCTAACCGCCCATTTTGCTAACGCTGTGTTAGCACGTACGGTTGCAGCGCGATGGCAATGCTGGGACCTACGTTGCGACGCAACCGTGCACCAAGCTTTTGCCAGCCATCGTTCTTGGCTAAGCTCGCCAGGCTTTCGTGCAACTTGTGGGGACACAGTTGGTGGTGGAATACGAATTGGAACGTCAGGATCATGGAGCGGACAACGAGGTTGTCGTCAAAGTAGTGGAGTGGGAGCACCCTGTCCATGGCTGCGGCCATTGCGCTTGATCTACAGTCGGTGGAGTGATGGGCTGCGAGGGACGGCGGGATTGGAAAATCAGAGAATCACAGCATTAAGTAGCGGCCATGAGCATCTCGCGGAATTTTGAGGAACGGTCTCACGTCACCAAAGGCGGGCCCTTGGTGCCATGTGCTAATCTTATTTGGGTGGGTAGTTGGCCCCTTTCCTTTCTGGTCGTAGCGACATTACAGGCGGCGACAGGCTTTGTTAGCCCAAGAACCTACTTTTCTCACTCTCTTTGCCCTTTCTCTCAATTGGCAAAAATGATGGATTACAAGCGACAAATTGATTAGGAGCCACAGTGTACGCTAGAATTGTGCGCGCAACCTGACGGATCGTTGGTAAGGGAACCCGTAGAAAGGAAACCCGTGATGGGGCCAATCCTTCACAAAAAAAGAAGAGCGAAAAAAAAAAAGGAAATTTGCTGACAGACTTAATAATTTGGCAGTGATAAGTAAGGAAGGCCTTCCCTCTGAGTAATCCCGGATGGAGAATGTGCCAAGTATTGGATGACCGAGAGTAGGCCCCTCGCTACCAGTATACCGGGCTCAAAACCTACTTCTACGAGTCATTGGCCGATTTTCTCTCAGCGCTTTTCTTTTTTTTTTCAATTCATCATGGTCTGCCGCCACTATGGACGATCCTTCGACGTCCGGAAATGCACTAGTGCTGTTCATAGAATTCGGACAACAGTCTCCTCATGCACTATCGCCGACGTGTTTGGGTGGCTAAACAGACGAAGCTAGGTAAGAGATGCCGAAATTCTCAACAATGAGGGGGACAATGCCGCTCGGATATCCGTCACCAAAGTTATTCAGAATAATTGATCGCACCATCACCCCAAATGAATAGACCTGGTTTTGTTGGGAGTGGAAGTTCGGCGGCTAGTGATTTGACAATATTCGCATTGACCAAAGCCGGGTTGAGCCGGCTCCTGGTAGCAAACAAGCATACGATTCCAATTCCCCACACCAAAAAAGGGCACAAAACAGCTTGGGAAAAGATGAAGCAATTTTAACGTCATGAAGCTTCGTATCGCCATTTTAGATGCGGGGTTACTTTGCGAGTAGGCCAGCTAGCGCCTGATGAACATTCTTGGGGTGCAATTCACGCAACCCCTGCGCCATTCCAAACCTCTGGGAAGTTGGAAAAGAAAGTTAGCGAGAGAGCCCAACGGCCTATCACCCAGATTTCACTCTTTTTTGGAGTATGCAATAATTGGTATTTGTGAAGAAAATGCTGCATTCTACTCGAGCATTCAGATGATTCTCTGCGTGCTGACCAATACGTGTATGAGAAATGTTTCAGCGGAATAATGATGAGATATTAAACCAGGAGCTTTGAGCATTGCAGAAGAAATTTATCTCAGTACCTGTGCAGATGAATTTGGAATCAAAGAAGAAAATCCGACCTTCGCATATAGAAGTAAGAGATAACCTCTCTTTTGGCGTGACTCAGCTAATACAGAAGTCCCTTTGCCATTGTCCCATCCAATTTCGGAAGGTTTTGTGATGGCTGCGATTTTCAGCTTCATCTCTAGTATCAACATTATGAACATTAATAAGGCAAATTGAGAGAATTCTCATTGCCGTGCATGACTACTTGACTCGGCGCTGTGGACTGGTTCGAAGTAGAGCCTAAATGTGGGTAGGCTTTGACTTGGCGCAATTTGCATTCTGCTCACTATGAAGCTCACTTTGGGTCCATGGAAATGTTTGTACCAACAAGGCATGAAACCGGGAAATCAGATTGCAGGCCGGAAATGATTAGGCATTATTGAGCCGCATTGGTAATTGCTTCAGCAGTTATGGAGTTGATCATGAGTGGATACCTGATGTTGTCGCAGCAGTTGTTCCGAGTGCGGGTGCTCGTTGCGAGAATGCGAGGCCACATTAAGTGATTGAAAATACAATTCAGGCGATAGCCGGGTTCCGCCTTTGCCATTTGGGAGGCCTTTGTTCCAAGCTTTCCTTGACTCCAATAACCCTTCAGTTACAATGTCAATTCGCCACTTCCATTTCCTCGCAGCTACGACCCGGATGAACTTTTCATTTTGGTGATGTAGTTTTATATCACGTCCGAATCAATATGTTAGAACTAGGTATATTAGATGAGACTAGGTTATAACTATCGCATTAGAAAGAGCTGCCGCTCAATGCGTTCCAAGATGCTCATTCGCTTTGTCTAGATTGAATAAATAGGTAAGAGATACCAAAAAAAAAAATCCGCATCCTACTCAGTCACTATGGCTCTGCCGACGCAATCGCAATCATTTTCATACTCAGACAGGTGTTGTGCAGGACGCCGATTGAATTGTCAAAAGCATACCAGGCGTTCAGAGAGATTGGAGCTACCGTAACTTTGACAGATACTTGCGTATCGGCAACTGCGAGACTGCTAACTAGTCAAAACAGGATACCGTTGGCAAACATGTGGTAGAGACCTAGGTCGCGGCGGCCGGAGCGCGCGGGTACGGCAATCTGGCCTTGCTGCGTGTCTTTCTGTGTGCATCGATGTTTCCTTGCGCTATTTCTTTTTTACTCGTTGGTAGATTGTTCAATGCACTCATTAGACCAGACTGGGAAGAATATTTCTTTTTGGCCAGAATGTGCAGACGTATCCTTGATTAGCAGACCCCGCAGCTTTGCGCTGTAAGATGGGTCGGCATTTGGCGGCGTACAAAAGCCTAGCCCATTCGCCAACTGACTATGTGGGGCCGTCTTTTCGGTCTTGGCCAAGGCTGCGCTTAATTCAATTTTCAATCAGGATTTTAGGCACTTGAATTAAGGGCATATCAAATTAAATTATTGGGCCTTAAATTAAATTAAATTAAATAGATTAAATAAATTAAGCTATTTAGGTCACCTAACTAATACCTTATAAATTAGCCCCCTACTATTTTAAATACTTAATTACTTTTAAAGTCTTATTAATTAAGCTATACTATTATAGCCCTATTATTAACTTAATTTAACTAAAAATATACTTATATTTAGCTAATATTAAGGATATACTAAGAATATTAATTATTATTTAACTTAATATTAAAAAAGCCTACTATTATTATTACCAAAAGGCAATTAAATTCTATATTTTTTTAAGAGCCTAATTAAGCTAAAGCTTTACTTTAAAAAGAGCTAGATTATTAATATTAGCTAGCTTCTTATAAAATTCATCCCCTAATAATTAGGTTATATTATCTTAGTATTTATTATAATTAATAATATTATTTATAAATTATAATTATCCTATTAATTATATATTTACCTAATTATATAAAAAAAAACTTTAGAATTATTTAATTATAAAATCTTTCCTTAATAACTCTATTAAACTAATCTAGTAAACCCTAATAATAAAATAAAGAATAATAATAGCCTAATAGACTAGGATTTAATCTAATAACTCCTTATAATAATCCAATTAATTAATAACTAATTAACAATAAAGACATAAATATTCCTTTACATTAACCCATAAATATAATCTCCTAATTAATTAATTATAATTAAAAAAATATTAAAATAAATTATTTATCTTATAATTAAATAAATAGCCTACCAATTAACTAATATAAAGAAATTATTAAAACTTATTAATTATAATTAAATTAAAATTATAATTATTATATTATTTTTTAAACCAAATTATTAATTAGATCAAGCTTTATATTATTTACCTAATATTACCAGGGCAATAAAATTAAAATCTTATTATTTCCTCTTTAAAAGGAAAAAGAAGATTATAGACCTATATTAAGACTTTCTAGTCTTCCTCTATCAATCTTTTTTAAACTAATAATTATTAATCTTCCTTTTCTATTAAATTAACCCTAATCCATAACTAAATTACCTCTTAGAAACAAAAAGCCTATTTAATTATATAAAATATTAAATTCCAATATATATTATTATTACTATATAGCTATAACTTATTATTAATCTCTAATAAATTATTATTATTATTAATAAAGCTAAATTAGGTCTAAATCTATAATTAAAAGCTTTCTTAATATTAAGGTAACTAATAAATAAAAATAATAATATCTAATAACTTAGCAACTAAGCTAATCTTTAATTAATTAATTAAATTAGCTTACTTACTAGGATTTAGCCATATTATATTATTATTATTTAATATAATTACTTAGGCTTACTCTAAAGAATTAAAAAAAACTTTAATAATAAGATTAATAATATAATCCCAATAATATAATCAAATTATTAAAATATTAATTATTAATAATAAACTTAGAAAAAGGTAAAGATAATTAAAAAAAAAGAAATTAAAATAAATATTATTAACTAAGATATTATCCAAAGTAAAATAATTAATATTATTTAAATTATAAATTTAAATAATCCTTAAGACTAAAAAAGTAATATTTTTACCTAAGTAAAAGCCAGAAATATATTTTAATATAAATAATTTTATTATTAGATTATTATTAAAGTTAATAAAATAACTAATAATACTAAGAAGGGCTTATTAATTTAGGAAAGTCTAAATATTAAATAATAAATAAATAAATAACTATAAGATTTAAAGTTAATATTAGATTTTCTTTTACTTAGTTTTAAATTTAGCTATAATCTATTTTTTTATTATTTAATAATAAATTAAAATAGCTTAGTTAAGAATATAACTTAATATTTATATTAAGCATTAAAAAGTATTATATTTAAATATTTTAAAAAGAAAATTAAATTAAATAATCTAATTAATAAGAATAGCCTTAGCCTTATTAATAATACCAAATATATTAATTCCCTTTTTATTTAATTTCCTTAAATATAATTAAAGGGCAATAAGGGCAAAAAAAGCTAATAATAAAACTAAATTTAGTATATAAGTCTTAGTTATTAAATATTAACTTTAAAAATAGGAAATTATAGCTAATATAGCTTACTATACAAATAAGTAACTATAGATTTATCCTTATTAATTATAATAATTATATAATCAAAAGCTACTTTTAAAAATATTTCTAATTACTTTAATAAAATTAAAGCTATATTTATTAATAAAGGACCTTAGCTTATAGTACTAGGGTAATTAATTATATAGGAAATATCTCTTTTGCCCAAATTATATATAAGAAAAGGTTAATATTAATAAATTCTTAGTATTAATAATATTAAATTCCTTAAGCTATATAATTATAGACTTTGCCCTTGGAAGGGCTTAAAAATTAAAAATATTTATAATTAAATTTATAATTAGGATTAGAAAAAAGATTATTAATAATATAATTATTTCTAAAGATATAATCTTATAAGAACTTAAATTATAAATAAATAAATTATTAAAATTATTATTATAAATTATTTTAGAAATTATAATAATTATTTTATTATAATTTATTTCTTAGTTTATTACTATAATTTATAATAAGGAAAATATAAATATACTAGGCCTTTTTTTTATAATATAGATTTAATAATAATTAAAATTATATAAATAATAACTTAGTATAATAATCCTAAAATAAATATTATAATAAATAATAAAAAATAGGCTTAAAAGGCTATATTTTAATATATTATAAAAGAAAATAATATATATAATTTTATATTAAGAGAAAAAGTTAAATTAATATTAAAATTTAAAAGTTATATATAAATATACTAATCCCTATTAAATATTAAATTAATAAGAATTTTTCTTATAGAGTAAATAAAATATATTAAATTTAAATACTTTAAAAATAAATATTACCTTTAAAATAATTATAAAAATAAAAATAAAATAAATATATAATTTAATTTATTTAATTAATTAATATATTTAAATTAGATTAAATTAAATTACTATTTTAGCAGATTAAATTAATTAAATTGTGATTGAATTGAGGCGGATTGAATTGAGCGCAGCCTTGGTCTTGGCATACGGTCGACCGGCTTCAGTGGACTCAAGATACGAGTGGCATTTTTGGAAATTTGGCAATCAATGCCGCCCAGGGTTAACAGACATCCCATCTATTTTATTCTCTCAAAACTGCATTTTAAGATGGGAGGGGTTATTCTGACCAGTGTTTCGATTGGTGTTTTTGTAGTCATATGATACAAGCGTGTGGATGAAGTTTCCATTATAGATGGCAAATGTTCCTACTAGCGCACTGTAATCATGGCGGACTCCATGAGCCCCGGGAAGATGATAAGTTCCGTGTTTGCGTCCTGCGAATTGACCCACCGGAGCGACCAAATCGCTCCTCCGAGCCGACAAACCTCTCTCCACTTGTGCCATCCGGCCACCCCGAAGCCCGCAGTCCGAAACATGGCGATCTAAATCAGCTACTCACGATTGATCTATTAACCTATTTCTAAGTTCCTTGCTGCCGAACTAGTTAAACTCTATGGTAACCCAAAATTTAGGTCAGGTAGCCATGCTCAACACCCCAGTGTGACTACTTGTCTCCGTCCTTCGTTGCCTATAAAAAGGAGGCTTCCCCTTCATGACTAGACTACTATCCTAACTAAAAGCCTATCGACAATCACTGATCTTCTCTCTCTGCCTATTCACTCACAAGTTCCTCTCGTTGCACTACAACATGCATCTGCATTCTTTTATTACACTGGCGGGAGCCGTCGTCGGCTCTCTTGCCAGCACTAGCGTATTGGATACGCCAGACCAACGGCGTCTGGATGCACTTGCTGGCAAGATCCACAAGTCGCGTCCCTATCAGGATGTCGTCGCTGAAATGCGTCAGGCCTTCGTGGAAACTACGGAGCGGTATGGATATCACATCGCCGGCAATCCGATCCAAGAGGAACGGCTGGACGCGGCTATGGATGAATTCGCCTTCTCTTGCATTCAGAGAATCGTCAACGATGATCCTGCTCGTCCAGCTGCCTATGTTATTGAAAGTGGGCCTCGGGATGGCGTTTTCGGTGGACGATTTGGATTCGATAACACTGACAACATTTATCGTTCTATCCCTGTCAACAGCAATTACAGCTACATCATCCGTGGCAATCGATCCGAGATAGCTGATGCGACTTTCACCCTACAGGAGGACTACCTCCTGACAGCCGTCACCTCCACCTTGACGAAGGAGCAGCTTGTCGTCGACGCAGATGGAATATATACCGTCACAGTCAACTCCTCGTCTTCAGAATCTCCCAATCATATCCAGATTTTCCCCCATTCGCGGTTCCTCATGCTGCGGAACAATATGGGTGACTGGCTTACCGAAGCGCCGGATCAGCTAGAAATCACCATAGTTGAGCAGCCGGACCAGATCCCAGAGCCCATTTCTGAGCAAGAAATCATCAGGAGAGCTCGTGATGAGATGCGGGACTCAATTCCAGTTTACGTGCACATGATTCAGGGCGAATGGACTCTCTCCCGCCCACAAAACGTTATCAACAGCCCTGTTCAGGACGCGGGCACAGGTCAGCTTTCCACTCAGTCGACTTCCTTTTCACACTTCAACATGACCAAGTCTGAGGCCATGATTATCACAATTGACCCAGCTGGCGTCTCATACTGGGGTCTTGTGGCACACACACTATTCCAGACCACCCTCAACCCACGAGACCGAACTGAGTCCCTCAACATGGAGCAGGTTGAGTTTAACCAAAATGGCACTGTGACAATGGTTCTCAGTTCAGAGGATCCGGGGGTTCACAACTGGCTTAAGGCTATGGATGAGGGTCAGGGCGAGGTCGTTACCAGATTTCAAGGCTTGCCACTTACGAACGGAGATGTTAGTGCCAAGATTCAAATCCAGAGTCGGGTAGTTCCTCTGGACGATCTTTTCAACTATCTTCCCGAGGGTACGAAGCGCGTCACTGAGGAGGAGCGAGTTTATCAAATCAACCAGAGACAGAAGGGTTGGGACCGGGTTCGAATCTTTTAAGCCGATGAGATTGGCTCGGAGAGAAAGAGATGCTTCCACAGCTCATTCTAAGCTCTAGACTTGCAATTTTACTTTCAACATAGAATGTACCTGTTTTAAGTGTATTTATATTCATACATACAACCAGCATATATGGCAAATGAGCATTCTTCGCGCACAAGTACATATTTTGACACATGACACATAGGAAAGCGACATTGACCTTAATTGCAACGTCTTTACCCAACCAAAGTGAATGTGATCCGAAGTCTAGCTTCCTATTCTGTTAAGGATTTACAGCTTCCGAACACGGTTAGTATACAGAGAATGCAAAAACAATGGGGGAGAAGATGCAGCCTTGTCTTAGAGGCCGCTTTGTCAAAAAATGTGCTAATACATTTCAGAAGGACTATTTCGAAACTACATAAAAATACCATTTTAAATGGTTGATTGATTCAAGTTTAGCATTGAAACCATATCTTCCAGCAATGGAACTGTCCATGGAATAACGCTCAAAGACACGATATCGTTCTGCGCTGCGTCAAACATTGATTCCATCATGTCCGCAATTTTTTGGCTTTCCCATATGCCTTCCCTTCTCCGTATCGATCGTAATTTCTTTATACATCTCTTCCGAATATCCTGGTCTGCGCATGAAGAGTAGACCATTACCAGAGCCGGAATGATACTGGCATCAAAAGTAAATGTAGGTGTTGATGTAATCTGCAACAAGTGCGAAGTACCATGTCATGCAACCGGTTCTGACTTTTGGCCCTTTGGCTCGAGTAGGCCTCTTCTGATCTTCCATGACTGAAATATAACTTTCGCTTGTTGGGCCCATGTGGAAATCCAACGTCAGTAGCGGCAATATCTGGTCATCCTCGACTTGGTTGGGGAGTGTGGTGAAGAAGAAAACGCCCTCGTTTCATTTGACCTCGCTTCACGAAACTTTTACCTTGCGAGATGTCTCAATCATGCTAGCCTGGCTCGGCCAAATATCCCAGCCACTACAACTACGCGGGCATGCTTTGTCAACAGTATGGTGAAGTCTCTTCGGGAAGCAGATGTCCGGGCAGGTCTGCCCGAGTTGGTGAATTCAGTCAGATTCCGGGCTTCGCGAAAATTCCAGAGTCACGTTGACTTGATGCGATCTACAGCAAGAGAAATAGTGGAAGCCCGGAGAAGTCATCCCGTCGAAACCCCTGACCTCCTCAATGCCATGCTAAACGGCCGTGACCCAAAGACCGGAGAAGGTATGACGGATGAGTCCATCATTGACAACATGGTGACCTTTCTCATTGCGGGACATGAAACTACGTCGGGCTTGCTATGCTTCGCATTCTACTACATGCTCGCAAGTCCAGCCGTGTTTCAGCGTGTTCGAGAAGAGATTGACAGAGTTGTCGGAACCTTTGTCTTGAAAATCGAACACTTGGCTGAACTAAACTATCTCAATGCTGTCTTCCGGGACTCTTCGCCTTCAGCCTACAGCTCCGGCATTTTCCGTAACGTCTGACAAGGACGAGGTCATAGGCAACAAGTACAAGATCAAGGCAGGCGAGCCCATAACCGCCTTGTTGCATGCTGTTCATTTAGACGAGTCAGTATATGGTATGGATGCAGACCAGTTCAATCCTGAACGAATGCTGGACGAGAAATTTAAAAAGTTGCCCCCAGGCGCCTGGAAGCCCTTTAGCAGCAGCATGAGAGCATGTATTGGAAGAGTCTTTGCCTGGCAGGAGGCTCTACTTGTGACGGCAATGATCATCCAAAACTTTGATGTGGAAATGGCCGACCCAGGTTACAAACTGAAGATCAAAGAGACCCTCACCATCAAACCAGACGGTTTCAAAGTGCGAGTGCAGCCGCGGCATGGAATTGATGCCCCGCAGCTTGCCTCAAATTTGACGGCAAGGAGCAAGCATTCTAGCCCCCAACAAAATTCAACGGCACCATTGACACCACCCTTGTCAATCTTTCCAATACCTGGCCGCACCATCTCGATCCTTCACGCATCCAATATGGGTACATGCGCGGCTCTAGCTCAGAGATTGGGTACCTACGCCAAGAGTCGTGGTTTCTCTGTCGCTGGAATTCTGACTATGAATTCTGCAATAGAAAACCTGCCCGAGATTCACCCTGTCATCGTCTTGACAGCTTCTTATGATGGGAAACCTGTCGATGACGCCGAAGAATTTTTAAGATGGCTCGAGGCTTTGAAAATGGAAAGCAAGCCACTTAAAGATGTCTCATATGCGGTTTTCGGATGTGGCCATAGAGATTGGGCGACGACATTTCACAAGATCCCGAAACTAGTTGACTCGCTCTTGGAAGCCGCTGGTGCCAGCCGTTTGTCAAAGGCTGGGCTGGCTGACTCTTCAGTTAGCGATCTCTTCTCCGACTTAGAGTCTTGGTTGGAGAATACTCTCTTTCCAGTTTTGGATGATGGAAATACGGAACCGTGTCCCAATTCGCATGCAATAGGCAAGTTGAGAGTCATGCTTCCTCACCGCGTTCACATATACAACCTACCGGTTAGGGCCACGGTAATGAAGGTCAAGACATTGACAATGCCGCAAGCGAAGGTCAGGAAATGCCATATTGACTTGAGATTGCCCGACGGAATTAAGTATTTCCCTGGAGATCATGTCATCTTGCTGCCTTCAAATTCAGACTGCATGGTGGAAAAGGTACTGAAACGTTTTGGTTTACCTTGGGACTCTATTATCGATGCTGCAGGTCACACTGGATTAGAATTATGCAGTGGCACTACTGTGTCCAACTATCTGAAGTCCTACGTGGAGCTAAGTCAAGCTGCTACCCCCAATGTAAGCACCACTGCCACCCCATGCCAGGATCGATTTCGAGCTAACGCCTGTTTTCAGGATATACGAACTTTGGCGGCAGCGGCTTCCAGTGACTCGACCTACCAAGCTCTGAAAGCTCTATCCCAGGGGGGATATCAGACTGGTATACGGGAAGCCCGCACCTCAGTCATTGACCGCCTCAATCGCTATCCAGATATCCAAATGCCTTTCGAAGCTCTCCTCGCACTCCTGCCAACCCTACGCACTCGTACATACTCCGCATCGTCGGCGATGGCGATTGCGACCGACAAAAATGTCACGCTTTCAATCACATTTTCGGTAATCAACCAACCTGCGTGGTCGGACTCGTCTCGGAGGTTTCTCGGTGTTTCAACCAACTACCTAGCAAGCCTAGACAAGGGAGACGTATTCTATCTAAACATCAAAAGAAATAAGGAGGGCTTTTGTCTGCCCGAGGGTAACTAGGTGCCTGTGGCCATGGTGGCAGCAGGGTCCGGGTTTGCTCCTTTCCGTGGACTGTTGCAAGAACTTTCATCTCGCCCGGATGCAAATAGGGCACCTTGCCTGTTGTTCCTAGGTTGTCGCGGAACAGACGATGACATCTACCGCAATGAGTTATACCAAGCTGAGAAGTTGGGCGTTGTCAAGGTGATCAGGTCATACAGCCAACACACGGCCGCAGGGGTGATCAAGGGCTACGTGCAGGATGCGATGCGGAACCATAAAGCTTCTTTAACCCAAATGTGGATGCAAGAGTCTAAGTTTATGGTTTGCGGTAGCGTTCAAATGGCCAATAATGACAAGGCAATAGTGAGGGGTATCGCGGAAGAAGCTGCGGCTAAAGAGGAGAATGAAAAGAGGGGAAAATATGACGAGGAATGGTTTTCAAAGTTTGAGCCAGAAAGGTATGTCGCTGAAGTTTTCGCTTAACATCTTTTGTCAAGCTTCGAGATGGACAACCTTGTGTAAAAATGTCTTCTTCTTGTCGTATTTTTCTTGCCGCAAGAAGTGCAAAATTCTCTGTCATAGATGTTAGTTCAATCTCGTTTATCATTACTTAAATCTCCATCAAAACATCTCCATCATCATGTTCGCACTTTCAAGGTACTCTCTTACCTCTTCGCAAAACATCTAAATTCATTGCACGCAAAAATGCCCAAGGCAACATGATGTGGTTGCACTACGCAACTAGAATGCTTGCCTTATTCTTGCTGCGGGTGTAAAGTGCAATCTAGCAAATAAGGGCCCAACGACTCGTCATTTCATTCCTCCTTTACGAAATAGATTGAAGTAAACTAGCTTCATTACTGCATCGTACCAAAAGATAGAAATTGCCACCTAGCCCAATTTTAGACTTCTGCATCTTGACTTCACATGCTTGGGTTCGTAAGGTTGACTAGGTGCGGAAATTTCATGTGTTCAACGTCTTGCATCTGTATTAGAATTATCTGATGTATTGTTTGAAGATTATGAAAGATGCAAAATTGTGCATGCTTGGGGTGCGTGATGTTTGAACGTGCATAAACGCATCAATCATTGCTTATCGCGGTCTCGTCATTTCGACCGCCCTAGAATTGGGAAGAAACTCCGCTGTACAAATTTATACATTTGTTGAGCTTACGTCCATCGTTTGGACTCATTTCAGGGCAAAGGCCACCTCAATCACCAATGATGGCATGAACAACGATTAACATCTGAATACACAATTAGCTCAGAAACCACACGGGAACAGTTCGACACATGCAAGCTCTAATTCAGTCGTTGAAAGACTCAATGACGGAAAGTTTGATCCCTTCGAAGGCAGAGCAGGACCCAACAAGAAGTCAAACTTGAATGAACCGTAAGCAGGAAATTAAATGGAATTATAATAACTCACCTCGTTGACCTTTTTTTATTCCTCAGTCACATATACTGAAATAACACATACTGAAATTCTTTCTCTTTTCATCAATTAAAAATGCTCTCTCTCAAACTTGCGGTTCTGGCTCTAGCGGCCATAGGGTGTATGAAGGACTACGCCACATCGCAATCCGAGCGCACTGGAGACAGGCCTACGCTGCAGGACGTGCAAAGGTCTGAAAGAACGCAAACAACTCCAAAACATCGCCACCCTGGAGCACCACCGAAAAGCCGAATCAGGGCGAGGGCCAGACCGGGCCGACCAGCAAGGCCAGCCACTCGGCCAAACTCTGGGGCGTTTCACCCGCATATTTATTCATCGAATGATTCATATGACTGAGCCATTCCACTCAGCACACTGGCTGGCTTAACCGACTTCATCATAATGCTCTTTAAGAAGCTTAATCGCTACTTCTCGACTTTATCATGTTTTATTCTATCGAAAATGTTATCGAGAAGGCTGTTCTTCAATCAGCTCGGGGGAACCGGATCAACAACCGTCCTACGGGGCCACTGGCAATCATCATGGATTTCAGTTCAATGGCTTAGTCAGAAGGCATCCTGCTTTAAATTCTACTGTTTTTGGACCAAATATTATGCCAATCCGTTGAGTGATTTCTATACGTGAGTAGTGTTGTCCAGACAGTATGGTAGTCAACTTGCGACCTCAAGCGGGCAGCATACTGATCATGATTCGTACTACAACGAATCATTTAGATTGCTGTCCGCGCCCACAAGTTTTGATGAACCTTTACGTCTTGACAGACCTCAACCTTTTTTATGGGTTCTCTGAGACCCGATCACGTAAAATATGATAATTCTGGGATGTTGCGCATTTCACAGCCTGAGCTATTCATTCGCCTGAATGTAATCGGGAGGGTCATAGACATCGACATTTATTGCTCAGCTAAATCGTAACAATCTGCAAATCTAAAACACCCCGAAGAATATTATCGAAAATGATGAGCTGCTTCTAAACAAATTGTAAATTTGGAAACGCCGGAGCAGCTTTGAACATCGCTCATTGAATGTTCTTAGCAAGATCATGCTCAAGGGTCTTGTTGGAGGCGGGGAACGATCGTGCGATGTTTCGTGCAAAGCCGCGTTCGACTGTCTTGTTCGAGACCGGGAGCACTCCAGTGAGACGGCGTTCGATTGTCTTGTTGAAGACTGGGAGATCCCGGACAATCTTGCCTGCGAAACCGCGCTCGACTGTTTTGTTGTAGACTGGCAGTGTTCTCGCAACGTTCTCTACAACATGTGCCTTTTTGGGCCCCGTTAGTCGATACTGAATCATTCAACGGTCATCAATAACTTACCTTCATCTCAATAGCCGCTGGTTCCCGGGCGCCAATTGGGCCTGCAAGGCCAGGTGCGGCCGCAGCGGCGAAGAAGAGACCAACAACGGACAAACGCATATTGAAAAGGAGGGTGGGCGTGAAAGAATGACAAGATCTTAGGATCAATGAGAGATGGAGTGATACAAAGTTTACTCAACGAAGAAAGCCTTTGTCCTGGTATAAATACTTTCCGCCTTCCAAATATTTATTGGGCGAAGAGAAGGCCTCTGAAAGTTAGGCAACACCCCTGCCTTCATAAATCTCAATAGACTACACCGACAGGTATGGAAACTTGATTGTGATTATTAGAGAAATAAACCATTGTCGATCGATATATATCTAAGATAATGTAGGAAGCAAATGAAATGTCTTCAAAGCTACGGCACGACCCTCCCCCTGGTCGGTGGAGCACATATTAGTTTAAGAATACAACCTTTACAGGGGTAAGCCACAGATCTGACCTTAATCAGGTTACCGTGCAGGAAGGATTTTAGCCCACTTTAAGCAGAATGAAACACTCGCGATTTTATCAATGATCGCACATGCAATGGCAGGTAGGCGACGGTTTGATTCGAAAACGTGCACCACCCTGGGAAGCGGCATAGCCATGCCGAGCCCGGATATGGTGGCAAGATTTGCAACCCTAATCATCGAATTAGGCCTTGAGATGCGAACTGAGCCATGCTGACGACTTGGACCAAAGTTGACGAAATAAGGGTTCTCTGCCTTGGGTAGATAGCTTTCAAATTCTCATGTTGAAAGGCCAAAAAGCCAGCATTCAGAACACAGCACAGACAGAAAGGAGAAGGAAAAGAGAGCGAAGAATGCCGGTAAAATCGAAATAGGCAAACCTTAGATATGGCAACGCCGCAGATACCGGTAAACTTGCCTCCAGGAGGGCAGGGACATATAGTGGGCCCGAGGCGATCTTGCGCTTTTTGTCAGTGTTCACGACATGGATCCCTCCAACCAGCCGAATTTTGACCCACACGCTAGAGCTAATCAACTCATGATTGTCATTGCCTAGGCAGACACCGGGCACACAAGCACTTGGGGTGTTATCGTGATTGTTATTCGTTTCCGTAATCGCAAGCTATGGCGTCATTGAACACTTGTGTTCGCCCCTTGGCGGAAGCTCTCAGCACGAACCGACCTAGTTTTTCCCTTGTCAACCCCCCTGTAGGCAAGCCACCACCACGTGGGATCTGCAGGAATATCCAGCCACAGAACATCATACAAGGGAATCGCTGCCTCTATGTAGCTTGGAGAACAATATAAGGGCATTAGTACTGAAAATTCACTCAACTTGGCTGAGGGGTTGAAAAGATCGACGTTCCATCGCTCAAGATATAGAGAACGGCCACAAAACAAAGAATCTCCCTACAACCATGATACTGATGATGCATTTACCTATCTATCTGCAATGTTACCTCTGCTACGAAAGATTACAGGGATGGACATCCTTCATGTATCAAAGTTCCAGCACATCCGTCTCATTTCGCCAGCGAATGTCGCTCATATCTCCGACACCTCTCCCGAATCCGACAGTCCTCATACAGTCCACGGGCCCAAACTAAGATGCCAGAGAAGAAGCGATTTTTCAAGGTGCCGCAGTGACTTGATATTTAGAGGCAAATTCCCGGGCAATATTGGTCGTTGAGACATGGGTTGCAGTCATCTCTCGGGTCATCGTAGCACCGCTTACCCAAAGGGCAGTCCGGCTCATCGGTTTCGTAGCATGTCTGCACCGTATTGGGGATGCAGATACCAGGAAGATCAGCAACCATGCCATAGGTGTCTGTAAATCTGGGATCCTCTAGACAGGTCGAACCCCAGTTGCATCATTTTGGGTGGCGCGTGTAGCCACCACATGATGAGTATTTCTTTGAACAAGTGCCCCCACACTCGTTCAATTCGGTGCAATCAGGATAGCTGGGCACACAGATCATGTTTTGTGGGCAGGATGAGGTCCCGTAGCCACAAGGTATACTGCCCCATGCGAGACTCAAGGGTAGGAGGCTCATAGCCAATGAGGTGATGATGAAGCTGAAGAACATGATTGAGATATAAAGAATTCTATCTGGGTTATAAGGTTTGATTGTTGCTGCAGAAAAAGACAGGAGAGATCTTGTCATAGACAGGACTGGGGACAAGCTTTTTATACTTGCATATTCAAATCTGAAGTTTTTTGGCGCTGTCTCTTCAAGTCACTAAACAGTCCATCTGAACCATACGGATTGCTCAAAAACCAGTACGCCGTTTGTACAGTGGGGTCGCAACGGTTCCGCTCTGTCCATGATTTTTGACCACAACGATATTTAGAAAACGTTGCTTCAAATTCAAAAAGAGTTAGTATAATACATGGGTCTAAGGATGTGATTTTAATGTTATTTTTGCTTATTCTTTTTTGCTGTTCTTCATCTATTTTATCGAGCTCGGACATGTTGTGTTTTGGCATAAAATGATGGACTGACTGGAACTTTTGCATCCTAGCTGTAGATGGTCGCCCAATGAATGTTGAAGGAATAATGTCAGCATTCCCACCTTATTGTGCTGAATTCCATGATGATTGGCATGTCAAAAGACCCTTTGGCGACACAAGCCCAATCAAATAGCGCGCTGTAGACGAGGGTTTTAAAGTGTGTCTCTCTTCAACACTAAAAAAAGAAAACCATGTTGTCTTAACTTAAGTGAATATTCTGCCAAGGAAGTCTGACAAGGTCCAGACCTTGTTAAATTCCTAAGCATTATTTATCATCTTAATCATGAGAACATACCCCCGAGTGTCAAAATATTTCTCTCATTGGTGGCGATATTTCGGTGGATACCCTAAACCCCTTGGGCCGGCTGCAACACGCTTATTTGGAATTGCATGATTTATTTAGGGTAAATAATATTTTTATTATTAGGGGTTATTTTATATATCTTAATTCATATTAGTTTTTATAATCTTGTATGTTTTGCGTTGTGTTTAAAGTGAGGCACCTTGATGCAGGCTCATGGCACTCAAGGGCAAGGCTTTACCCGAGATAAATAGATAATAAGACATCAACCATCTCATTACATGTCACTGAGAACCCTATTATTCTTACCCCACCGTATCAATCTCTGTTATAGCCTCGAACTATCACCGAGGTATTTTGCATGAATGCACAGCATGATCCCTTACTAAAACTTGGGATTGAAATACTTGCACGAGAAAGGTTCTGACCATAAACAGCATCTTGCCAGAAGCAAATTTAATAACAATTTGAAACTCATAGCATTGAAAACATTCCTAGTTATACACATCTATCTATTCTATTCATCCGTCGTCTTTCCTTCTCAAACAACGCAGTCGCGATCATACAGATGGGACTGCTAACACTGTGGGAACATGGAACTGTATGGCGAGTTGAGAGCTGTAGCACCTACACTTGCAAGGTTGCAGTTGATTTGTGAGGTGACAGAAAATTGAAAGCCCATACAGCTGGGATTCTCCAAGCAATGAGCCTTGCAGTCGGCAATTGTAAGGTAATCTTGGCTTGATTCAATCAGCAAGTCACCGTTGCTGCATCCAGGAACTCCACAAGTGGTTCCGGTAGAGGCTGCTTGTGTCGCGGATGTCGTCTGCGTTGAGATGGTTTGCGAGACGGAGCTACTCTGCGACACGAAACTAGTTTGCGTAGCCAAGGTGGTTTGTACTGAACCTGTAGAAGAGGACGTTCCGGCTGAGATGCTTTGCGATACAGCAGTAGTTGATGATACCGAAGAAGACTGAGAATCCAGGGTGGTTTGCAGTGGCAACTTGGTTTGGGCCCCCGGGACACTCTGCGATGTTGAGGTTGATTGCGCCGTCAAAGTGGTTTGGGTCGGCTTAGTTGTCGATGTCGAGACTGTTGTGGAGGTGCTCTGTGAAACAGAAGTAGCTCGTGATGTTGAACTAGCCTGCGATGCCGAGGTCGTCTGTGAGGTTGAAGTAGATTGAGATACTGGCACAGTTTGGGCAGTTGAGCTCCCCTGTGACGCCGAGTTTGCTTGGTATACCGAACTGGCCTGGGAAGAGCTCGTCTGAGATGTCGAGGCAGCCTGACCCGTGGAGCTAGCTTGAGTAGGTTTCAAACTGGTCTGAGATGTTGTCTGCGATGAGCCAGTCTGTGAAGTGGAACTGGATTGCACCTTTGACGTAGTTTGAGATGTGGAGCTGGTCTGAGATGTCGAGCTAATTTGAGATATCGAACTACTTTGGGTTGTAGATGTGGCTAGCATCTTTGAGCTGGCCTGGGACGTCGAGCTGGTCTGTGCAGACGAAGTCGTTTGCTGGGTTGAGGCAGAAGCCTGTGTCACCAAGACAGTTTGAGTGGCCGCAACATTGACAACACTGGTAGAAGTTTTGATGACAGTGGTGGACTTGGTCGGGAGAGTCTTCTGTGCGGATATTAGAATTGAATTAGATGGTTTACATCGAGTGGATACGCACAGGATCAAACACAGTGGTTGTGGAAGTGACCACAGTCACAGTCTTCTGCACCGCAGGGGACGGAGAACTGATAAGACAAGAACAAGCACTGCTGATCTTGGCGGTATCGCAAGAGTCAGGGACCCAGGTAGGGACTAAAACGGTATCGTCTCTCTTGTTTTTGGGGAGTGACACAGCTTTGGTCACAGTTGTAGTACCGGTAGTCTTGGTTCCGAGTCTAAATAATGGAACAAGGTTAGAATACGCTCACGGAACATTCCAAGCATGTGTCAAGGGCAAACTTACACCACGTTAACACTAGTGACAGTGACCTGAGGCGCGATTGTGGTGGTGGCGTGTGTGGTGGCGACGGCATATACTGTACGAGTGACGGTAGACTGAATGTAGGTCGAGCAGAAACTGCTGGCCTCCACAGAGTGTCTGCGTCGTCGCATCTTTCGGAGGCAAACCTCGTGGTCCTCACACTCACCTCGCCTTTGATTATTTCCAGACCTAGGAAGCTCAATGATGAGAGTGTCGGGATCCAAGATCGGTTGAGGCTGTAGCGCCAGCGCGACAGCCTGTGTGGCAAAAAGAATGACGAGTTTAAAATTCATGGTCCGTGGATTTATGTTTTTTCAAAAGAATGACGGTAAATTTAATGAATGACTACGAACCTGCCCTTGCAAAAAAGAAAAAAGAATGGATTATGTCTGCCGATTTCCAATAACGAGATGAGCAGCTCTTTTATATACGGGCATGACGGTCCCAAGAAATCGGACAAGGTCCCGCATGACCTTTCAAGAGCTACGTGACGGTTCTCTAGTCACGGACCTGATTCAGTAACATGGCATGCAGAGTAGCCTATTCAGTAAAATGAGCTTCGATGCTAAACTTGATCAAGACTAGAATAGAGTTGGATGGAAATCCCGACAAGGCCTGGATCACCCTTTACCACTCAAAGCTAATTCTTGGATCGATGCCAGAATAAAGTGGGCGAAAAGCCATTTGGACCTGCCGCTAAAATCATAAGCATTCGTGATTTCTTCAATATCTCTCAATCCCAATAGTCCAGAACATCAGATCATTGCAGTCTAGACTTTGTTGACAAATACGAGTTCAATTGAATGAACGCTTCCCACACGCTAGCACCAATCAGGTCTGGAACCTTACGAGTAGCTGTGCCCAACAGCTCAGCCCAGCTTCTGGCTAGATATTTATCGAAGGCCCCGCAGGCGTTTATTCACGTGCTATCACATCCTTTTTGCGAGCCTTGAAATTGACTATGCTAATACTATTGGCCTTTGTGTATTTGAGACCATCGTAGCTTTCTATGACTATTTGAAACGAGCCTATAGTGTCGTCAGATACGAAAAATGGCTAAAATATGAGTGGAACTACATATTTAGGTCAAGAAGCAAATTTCATTAAAGCATTTTACTTTCAATGATTCATTCAGCTGAATATCTTTTTGCCATACTGAGTTCCTTCACCAAAGCCCGTCAGAAATCCGCGCACAAGCTTCCACATCTCAAACTGACCCGATTAATCTGGGTAACTTAAACAATTGCAAGTCCAACTAATAACGAAATCAAACCGTGGTAGCCCATGGGAAAGAGTGCTGCACTGTTGGATTGAGATGGCGAGGAGTCTGAAGTGGATGTAGAACTTGCGCTTCCGCTGTCAGAACTGCTCGTGCTACTGGCCACAGTTTCCACTGGTTGCATCACAGAATCGAGGCTAAATGACGTCAGAATACGAACAAATCAACTTCAATCGAGGTCCCAAGCATGGTCTGTAATAATTGGGTACTCACATGTGAATTAGGCCATTGTTTGTCAGGACATTGGGCTTGACTACTTTGGAATTGTTGAAATAGATGCCGCTATTATTGACACTGACTTGGACAATTATATTCTTATCCATTGTCTTCAGAATCATTTTGTCTTCCAGGTAATGTGTATATGTGACCTCGGCCAGGGTGTGGGCACTTGATCCGTATGTCAGTTGGATTATTGACTAGAAGGCAGTACGAAATACTGAAATAGCATCAAAAAGAAAAGAGATGGCGAGAAGACGCCGTGTCCCGCTCTACTTACAGCAACGCATTCGTCAAATCATCCTTGGAAAGTTCTGTTTCGGGATTTCCCGCCTTGCCAAAAGCTTCAGTCGTAGGAGCAAGACAAGTCACGTTTGGCGCAGTATCAAGAGCAGGATATAAATTGGTTCTGTTAAGCGCCACATCAAGACTTGACAGGGTCTTTTTCTGAGACTGAATGGTTGTGGAGCAGGTTCTTGGAGGAGCTAGCACGCTATAGACAAAGGGATAAGTCGTTGATTCTGGACTCAAATGAGTTAGATAAGCTTACCCTTTAATTATTTGGAATGTATTGGCACTTTTAGGCCCCCATTTGCCATCAACGGCGATCATATCTGTGTCCTGAGCCAGACCTGACCTGACTGTTACTACCGGCCCCGAGAATTCGGTGTTGGCCCTGCGTGAGCCCTTCTTTGAGCCTGACGTTACAACAACCTGGCCCGTGGCATCGTTTCCGAATGCATCCTTCATAGCCTGTCCGACCGTTCTGTTATTGTACTTTTGTCCTTGCAGCATCGTTGGAATAACCATGTCATCCGATTTCTCAAAGTCTACACTCCTAAGGGCAGCAACCATGGTGTGGTAAGAGAAGAATGTCTTGATGTCATCGGAGCTAAACTCGGTGACATCCGAAATACCGGATTTGGTGAGATACGTTTTGATGGCATCATTAGTAGGTACGAGGACGGTAATATTTGTGTCCTGCGAGGAAATGGTGCTCTGGAGGACTTGGGGGAAGGATGACAGAAGATTGCGGAATAGAGAAACGTCGTCATATTTCTCAAGAGCCATGGACAATTGCTCAGCTCTTTGAGCATCAGCAAAACCGAGCGCGGCGAGGTTGGCCGCCAGGCAAGACAGGAGGAACCGCATCATTGATGGTGAAGGTGGCAAATTCACGAAATAATAACGCACTAATCCTACGACCTAGCTAGAGCGTCAAACGGCCCTTTTGTGCAATCTCAAGCCTTGCAACACCTCAAATGACCTGCCAAACCTGAGCAGTCTTGATTTGTGCACCTCAAATTGTCCGTGAGCAAATCGGGCGCAGCCAGCACAGCCCCGAGTGAAACCATGGCCAAGAACCCCGCATCTGGTCAATGAGACATTGAGAACCCAAGAAGAATAAGCAGAAAGTGCAAACGAGGCTGAAAATGGGATCACAGCTGAAAAAGAAGGCGTTGACTAAATTCTCACCTGCATCCTGACCCAAGCCGATGCCAGGAACCCAACGCTCGTGCGTGAGCGACTGGCGGTGGATATTGCTATCGGAATTTCCGCCACGATGCGATGCCGTTCATCCCGAACTAAAGTCCACTTGTGCGGCATAGAAAAACGGGCGCCGAAAACGTGGGCCAAGATGTGCGTTTGATGCTGGTTCTGCAAGCCACGTATTTAACGCTGAGGAACCACTCGCACAACGCCTAAATTTACCCCGCATGATTGGGGAATGCGGCATACCATGATTACTTTCAGCAAATACTGACGAGCAAGCCCATGTCAGCTCGGGGACATGAGACTGACCGCTGGGATTTGCACAGTTATAGTAATCTATTCAACTTTCAATCCGCCCCCATCATGTAGGCCAGTGACAAACGAAATTTTATGTGACTTTTTCCAAAGCATTTCGACCCTTGCACGATGATTATGATTATCTCGAGAACTAAGCAGGCTACTGCCGTCTAGAAGGATGCAGATGTGGAATTTCTAGTCTAAGCTATAGTAAAGGTTTTTTTAAATGAAAGGTATTAATACAACAACAATTGGCCACGATAAAAGTCCCATCACTATTTTAATGAGGCGAAGACAAACGAATTGGAGGCAGAAGCACTTGTTGTGTGCTTCCGATGAAATGCAAAAGGCCAATGATAAAGCTGGCTTCCAAGTTATGGCTTGATCATTGCACCTCAGCTGATGTTATAAATCTTGCTAAGATTCCTGCTACTCTCTGCCATTACCACAGACCCGTTCACGCGGTAGGAGTAAAGGTCAAAGGCACATCGGCAGGGCTCTGAGCAATAATATCCTGCACGATTGAGCCAAGGTATTGATCAAAAGGAACAGTTTGGGGACGCCATCCAAGTTCAACGGGCAGTCGCTCGTTCCCTGCGATTCGTCAGCACCAGATGTTCGCTGGAAATGGGGTCGACTGAGCATCCATTGTCGGGCGAAAGAGATCATAACTCACTGAAGAAGTATTCGAGATAAGCTCTGTTTGCCACCGGCTTGTCAGGGCTTCCAAAAATGCACAAGAGCATGGCATTCTCGCCCACGATGACTGGGATCTGGGCTTGGGTAATGTTGAAGCCAGGATTGATTCGGCTCATGTCCAAAGCCTGTCTTGCTCTAGCATTGGCAATTGAGGTGATGTTGATGGTTTCGTCGTCTCCAAAATAGCTGACGAAATTGTTGAAAGTCGCCTCATCAAAAGAGTTAGTCGGGTCAAAAACAGCGTCGCGTCGAGACAAACTGCCGTCGTGCTCAACGATGTTATGCGTATGCATCATCTCAAAGTCAAAGAACTAGAGGGAGTCAGCTCACAATCAACTCAGGTCCTCAAATTCGTTTCTCTTACTGTTGCATTAGGCGTTGGGTTGACCACGAGAGCATTTTCAAAAATACTAGCGGCTCGTGTTTCTTCTATACCCAATGCATTTTGAATGCCTGGAACGACAACATCACGTGTCATGTTACGGCCGTTTCGGTTGACAAACCCATGATTCGCCAGTGTGTTCATTACCGGACAGGGTGAACGGACTTGGGACGTTAGCTCAATGAAATTCAGAGATCCACGCAATGCTGCGAGCTTACTATCTCCAGGTCCAGGCGCCTTCCACTTGAAGTGATTGGGCTTCAGTAGCGTGCCGCTGTTGTTTGAAGAACCTTTGATCGAGGAGTGCGAACCACCGCTGGCTTGATTTGTATTGCACAAGCTAGGGAAACAAGCAGCAATAGGTACTAAACCTGCGATGAGAAACAAGGAGGAGTGCATGTTGAAAGCGACAAGTAGTAGTGGGCTGTAAGAGTGAATAGATGATCTTTGCTGTGGGAGTGATTGTAAATTTCATGTCTAGAAAAGCCAACTTTGAATCATTTCAGTTTAGTTTGTAAACTACTTATAATCATCAATCAAGCACTTGGGGTGGCTTAGTTACGCCCTACGCCCTGTAGACCCCGCATCGCTGCGAGAACGAGAACGGAGCTCGGACTTGGCAGCTTTGTACAAAATAGCTAGCTGGTGTTGGGCGTTATCCTTAGACTGAACCAGGTGCGACAACAGCAAAAGCGTTTTCGATACAAAGACGATATCTTCTCACGGCTTTTCGGACATTTTAAAAACTATACATCCCGTGAAATCCCTGTACAGTGGAGATGATTTAGTTGAAATCGTACTAGGTGTGATGCTATTGGATATTTGATAAAATTAAGTTGACGGACATCAAAATTCGGACGTGTGCGGAGGATTCAAACAAGCCGATTTATAATAATCCAGTCTTGATTTGCCATGGCTCTTTTGGTATAGGGAGTGGAGAATGCATAAAAAGCATATTCCGAACAAACCAATGGCGAGGGGGGATTGCACATTGGGGGGTTCATTTTTATCTGACCTCGTTCTCGTTCTCGCGTTATGACGAAATGGCCAGCCGCACCGTCATAACAATGATACCGTCAAGGATACCGTCAAGAGTGGGGCTCAAATGATCCATGTTAACACGAGTCGGTAATCTGCTGTATTATTCAGCCAGTCGAGCTTTTGCAAGTTCATGATTGACCTTGCGCCAACCAGTTTACTTCATTGTGATTTGGGCTGATTATTTATCCGACGCCTAGGCCCCTGATGCATCGCCCAACATTGAGCTACGGGCTGGGCTTTCAATTTCATATGACCCTCGCTTGAAAGATTTGGAATCTTTGCCTGTAATACAGCGCCCTAGCACCTGGGTTCATCGATGAGGCATGGGCCGTTCTTCACTTGGCCCCAGGATCAAAGCAATTAAAATGGCATTCCAATTTTAAACAGAGAGAGAGAAAAAAGAGAGAAGGGGATTGAAGCAAAACAACCACGGATCGAGCAATTATTGAATCTACTCAAGAACGCACACTATAGGTAGTGGTCGCCTTGATATCTCTCGAGCTGAACCCAACTTGGAAGGTAAACTCTCCATCAGGAATCCTCCAGGTCTGGGCGCCCACATCCCAGTAGCTCAAATCGCGGCGCTGAAGGGTAAAAGCAGCATCCTTTGACTCGCCCGGACTCAGCACAATCTTATCAAACCCACGCAGAACCTTGACCGGCGTTCCGGAAGGCATCCTGCTCTGGGGAAAGGAGAGGTACAGTTGTACCACTGTGGCTCCAGCCACCGAGCCCGAGTTTCTCACGCTCGTCTTAATTTGCAGAGTAGATTCCCACAGCTCTTCGTTTCCTCCGGGCAAAATCCTGGCATCTGCATCAGGCACGGCGGCAATATCGTCGACCAACTTCTCAATCTCAAAGGAACTCTCCAGCTCAAAGGTGGTGTAGCTCAGCCCAAACCCAAACTCGTAGAGCGGCGTGATATTGAAATGATCAAGGTGACGGTAGTCAATGAGCTGGCCCTCAGTGAAGTCGGCTTGCCAAGCACCCGGATATGTGACCTCGCTGTCTGTCAAATTGACGATTGGAATGTCATAGTCCTTCTCGCTGACTGGTATCGAATAGGGAAGCCTTCCTGAAGGATTCACCTTGCCCCAGAGGACATCAACAATGGAGTTTCCAGACTCCTGGCCGGGAAGGTGCGCCACCAGTATCGCCGTGACATTGGGGTTGTTGGCCCAAGGAAACGTGTTGATGCCCGCAGAATGCGTTACGACGACCGTGTTGGGGCAGTTTGCAGCCACGTTCTCGACAGCGAGGGTGGAGTTCCAGTCTGCCTCGTAGCTGGTGCGATCCCAGCTCTCGGAAGCAAAGGTGTTCAAAAAGACAAGGCAGACATCGGGAGTCGGATAGATGCTCTTGAAATTGCCTTCGGCCAGTATCTTGTTGCGCATAATGTACTGAACTCGTGCGCCCGTCTCGTTTGCTTTGGCCATGATAGCTTCGAGCGGAGAAACCAGGTACGCGTGACGGCCGGTTCCCGAACCACCTCCAATGTCTAGTGTGCCCACTTCGAAACGCTCTGTCGTATCGAAAAGAAGGCCTTCAATCGGTGGGGAAGCATCGTTTCCAAAAACGCCAATGTTGCCGGGCGCTTTAAGTGGCAGCGTGTTGTTGACATTTTTCAGCAAAACGATGCCCTCTGCCCCGATTTGTCGAATCAATGCAGCATGATCACCTCGAACGTCACGGCTGGGAGGTGTTAAGACACTCTGTCCCAGCTTTACTCCTTGCTGCGCAGCGAGCACGTAGATTAATGACGGATCGACTGTGGGGTAGTCGACGTCTTGGCCCAGGTAGTAGTATGGCAGCATGACTCGGGTTACCATGTCATCAATACGTTCTTCAGAGACGACGCCCTCATCAACCATCTTGGTCACGTTCTTAACACCCCAGTAACTTTCCCCGGATCCGGTCTGAGTAGCAGCGGTGTCGTAAGGGCCTGGCATGTTCATGTCCAGGCCAGCCAGGATAGATTCTGAACCGGAATGCGTCGCGAACCAGTCCGATACGACGTAGCCCTGGAAGCCAAGTTCCCCCTTGAGGATATCATTGATAAGCTTGGGGTTTTCGCACGCATATGTTTGGTTGACGCGGTTGTAGCTGCACATTATACTGGCTGTTCCCGCCCTGACGGCGTCGGCAAAAGGCCAGATGTAGAGCTCTCGCAGGGTTCGGTCATCAATGTTGCTGGAAATTCCCAGAATCTCGGTTCCATTTTCCAAGAAACTGTTAGATCGCTGGGTCTCTTGCTCGTTTCCGACAAAATGCTTTGAGCAGGCTTGAACGCCGGTTGACTGAATGCCATGCACCGTTGCCTGCATCGCTTTCCCCGCGAGGTACGGGTCTGGGGAAAATCCCTCCCAGTTGCGGCCTCCTAGACCGTGGCGACCGATTGGGCCAGCTACAGGCCTATTTTGGGTTAGCGATGCAAGTATCATATCCGCGAGTTTGGTTATCTTACCCCAATTGAACATGGGCTCCCTTGCCGTGGAATTCCTCTGCCATGGCCTTGCCTCTCTGATAAATGAGCTCAGTATCCCATGTCGCGCCAGCAAGAATCCCCGAAGGGAAAACGCTAATGAGATCGGCCCTGTTAATGGCCTGTGGCCCATCCAGCATGCAGATTCCAGAAAAGTTGAGTCTCTCGATGGACGGAATGTTGCCGATGCAACCTGGTGTATCAAATCCCAAGGCTCCAGTAATCACACCAATCTTTTCAGTCAGATTGAGTTGCGATACAAATTCCTTAGCCTTGGCCAGTGCTTCTGCGCCATCTCCAAAATTGACTAAAGAAGCATGCATTGTCAATCACTGTGACTGATCGAATCTTGATCAAAACTTACCAGTATATGCGGCACACG
This sequence comes from Calonectria leucothoes, assembly GCA_002179835.1. Lineage (NCBI taxonomy): Eukaryota > Fungi > Ascomycota > Sordariomycetes > Hypocreales > Nectriaceae > Calonectria > Calonectria leucothoes. The sequence goes on from NAJI01000045.1 coordinate 381,531, forward strand.
AGGTGAAGAATATGTGGCTGCATAAAAGCCAAAAAGCAAATAATGCTCCCATGTTGATTTAATATGGTTATGTTTGGTCTCGGTTGGTTTGAGAGCACAAGATCTTCAGACCTCTTTATAGAACTTTGCCACGACTCCCCGCGCCGAGAAGATGGACGATCAAAAACTTGTCAAGCTCGTAATTAGCTCCAAGATTTGCTCACTTGCAAGGATTACGTGCACGGGCCGATTAATTTGCATTTTTCCTTCTGGATAAATACGAAAGCCTGGTCCGACAATTCCATCCTGGAATGACTGCGATATGCAGATACTTCCCCACCAGGTTGGCCAAGGACAACCCGACTACTAATTACAACAACCACAATATCCAAATGGTAAGCCCAATAATTTCACCAAATATCTTTTCCCAGATAACTACAATGCCCACCCAGGCATACTTCTTTATTATTTTTGTCAGAAAATGCCAAAACTTCTCTTTCGTAGTGGTCCCATGTAGGGTAGTTTCCCCAGTTTGTAAGGGCGCTTCTCAGAATGGCCCACAAGCTTGTCCTCATTGTCATCGGAAGCTTCGGTTTAATCACATCCCTGCGTAGCCGGGCTTTGCTCGGCCTTTTGTTCCCCATGCCATGATTTTCCCTACCCGGAACATGCGGGGAACCTGGTATTGATGCATGTACAACTCTTCAGCAACTGCGGCAGGCATCACTTCATCGGTTTGGGGTCTGATGATGTTTCCAAGTGTCCTATGAAAATGGTTATGCTTATTTTGAGCCATGTTCATTAGGTTGGTAATGTAAATCTCATTAAATTGGTTCCCAAAAGAGAGACGCGCCTGAGAAAAAGTACATTCATCATTGCACCACTTCGAACTAGTTGCTCTTCTGCGTCCTACACCCTCCATTTCCTCTCGATCTCCCCATGCTGATACTCTTCAGAGAAATATCTTTCCAGCAGACGGTAAAATTGTTGCCTTGCAAACTTAGAGTCATGATGCCAATGACGAGTGACACTAGACTAACTTCATATAGAAAGGATTTTTCGGAGCGAAAAAAAGAAGAACCATCTCCAATCAATGAATTTTCGGACTAGGGTCACTTGGAAAGGCTACTTGCGAATAAACTGCCCACGGTGCCCGTTCCCGGTGCCACGACTTTTGGGCAATGACCTGACAACAAGTAACATCTTGGAACAGCGCGACTCGGCCCTTTTGTGGAGGATAACAACCTACTTTCATAGCAACCTGTATGGAGAGCCACCCCTTTTGCGCCATCGCACAATGGACAATACTAAACAGGGAGGAGGTTCTTGTCTTGCTAGATGGGGAATGGAGGAGGGGGGGAAGAGACAGCACTTCGTATCCCGTAGCTTTGTGCCAATGGCGCGGCTTCGTTTGGGGCTTGTACGGAAAACTTGGGCGTTTCCGCGAAGGAGAAGGATGAATGGCAGAGCCACTTGGACTCGGAGGCGCTTGGGCATACCAATTCTGCTTCGCCTCCTTTTTGCACCAATAATGGCTAACGTTAATTTCCGCGACATGCGGTGAGATCCATCGAGGTGTAGGGTTGGACGACTTTGCCTCAAGAGTGAATACGAGGCCTCCTCAAACAGCCCCGAATACGCGTATTTGTCACAATTTCCCCTCCCTACCTCCTGATACCACTTTCCCTTTGCTATGGGCGTATTGCTATACTCGTTCTCGGCCAAAATAACACCGAGGTTCCCGCGCGATTGAATACGATCAAATTATGCACGATTGCATAAAATGCACTTCACATCGCTGCACCAAACATAGTTGGTCGCGATCAGTTCATACATAAGAGGGCAAACGGCGGATCGTACCACTTGCTGCCTGTGGGTTATGTTTGTGCACGACTAATACAAACGTTGGATAAAATGAGCCATTTGCTTACGCGCCATATCCCGGCAACGTGTCAGATCTCTCATCATAACCGATTGATTTCCATCATGCTTGATCATCAGCAGCTTATTCCATGAATTCTTTCAACACAATTGGCAGCTTCGGTTCTGGCGTTCAAATCGTAAGGCAAAAATAAGAAAAAAAATTTATCAAGTCTGAACATGCTATCAACCGCTTCGATTGACTCAAGCGAGGCTTCTAATTTTAGACCTGGAACAGGGGATCAAACCCGAAGCATCGATACGCGTACCATTATCATTTACGATTTTGGTCCACACAGGAACGGTCTGGATGCGCCTGTCCGTGGAAGCTATAGTCGTTTCTAAAATGAGATTTTTCGTAATTACCAAGAGGTGTGCTAGAAAGGAGACTTTTTGTCGTTTGTATATGTATCGGCGGAGCGCGACGTTGGGAGGAGGCTCATTCCAGTGTTTCTGCATCAGCTCTCCATTTCCTTTTCATCAATCCTTTTCTTCAATCCTTTCCAGTCATTTATTTGTCTAGACTCCAATCCCACGACCTGTCACTTTTTTATTTTTTTTGGGTAGTCTTTTTTTTTATTTTTACTTTTTCTCGCTGCCTGCTGTCATGTCGGATTCGGTTCTCGAGACTCGTGCAGGCTTCAAATTCTATGACTACGACCCGTCCTTACCACTAGCATTAGCATTTGCCATTCTTTTTGGCGCGTCTGCCCTTTTGCACATATGGCAGCTGCTGCGCGCCCGGACATGGTATTTTATCCCATTTATCATTGGGTGTCTATGTGAGCCCGTTCCGTTGGCGTGGGGCAGAGATCAAAACTAACTTGGCCAAGTTGAATCAGTGGGGTACATCGCAAGAGCCATGTCGGCGAATGAGGCTCCCGACTTCACCAAGAATCCCTATATAATGCAATCGATCCTCCTCCTCCTAGGCCCGGCGTTCTTTGCGGCTTCCATCTACATGATCCTGGGTCGTCTCATTGTTCTCCTCGAAGCCGAAGCGCACAGCCTCATCCGACCAAAATGGCTTACCAAGATTTTCGTTCTGGGAGACGTTCTCTCCTTCTTTGCCCAGAGTGGCGGAGGCGGTATGCTGGCGACAGCCAAGGACTCTGACGCGGTTAAAATGGGCGAGAACATTATCATCGGTGGCCTTGGCATTCAGATTGTCTTTTTCGGCCTCTTCATGGTTGCGATCTTGGTGTTCCACATCCGACTATCCCGCGAGAGAACAAGGCGATCATACTCGATCAGTGCGCCATGGAAGCTGTTGCTGGTGGTCTTGTACGTGACCAGCATTCTGATCATGGTACGGTCTGTGTTTCGTGTGCTGGAGTATGTGCAGGGATCGGAAGGGGAACTGAAGAAGAAGGAGGTTTACATTTACATTTTTGATGCTGCGCTGATGGGCATCACGTCGGTTGCGTACAACGGATTCCACCCGAGCCGCGTGATTCGCGACACGGCCAACTTTCGCACCATTTCAAGCGCCGAGGTTCTGGTGGAGGGATACCCGATGCAGACGGGCGTGCATGACCGATTTAGCGGGATACCACGGCCCTGAGGAAGTCAATATGAAGTCGTTTGTTGCCCAATCTTGGCGGCCGCTGTGGGTGAGATATTCCCGGTTATGCACCGAAGTCGTGGTACACTTTGAGCGGCCGGATGCACCCCACCGGCTTCCGAACAGCCAATCAGAGCGTGGGGCTGCCACCTGGCGTCCTCGTCCAAGGCAGCCAGCCAAACAATGGATAGAATGAATGAATAGACTCGATGCCAAACCTGTTGTTGCCTAACGAGGGCGTCTCGTCGCTGAGTCCCGGCGCACGTAAGATTTAAGCGACGCGCAAAGGCTGATGCGGGTGGATCCGACGGCCTCTCGTCCGCCAGCTTAGCGGCGGCTGCTGCCTGTTCGCCGGGGCTGGTTGGCCAATGCGGGCGACGGTTCAGGCCCCCAAACGCAACAGCGAGCATTGCATCTAGGACTAGCCAGTTGCATCGTCTGTGCGATTGAGGAGAGAGTCACGGTATGACTCAACTACCGTGAACTTGAACCATGACGGAACCGATGTGCCGATAGGCCGGCTGATGGAGCGAGGCCGGCAAGGCAAGGCAAACACGGGTGGCGGCATCTGGACTATGCCTTCGTCTTGAAGACTACTTATAAGTCGCCGTCAACGTCTTCAAAGGCTTCTCCTCATCAACCTATCTCATCCCTTCCAATTCCATCCTCTTTTACTCATACATTCTCCGTCTTTCAAGCATTTGCTTTCTCTAGTCATTTCCCACCATCCTATCCCTTCCTACCATGGCTAGAACTAAGCAAACCGCGCGAAAGGCCACCGGTGGCCGCCGGCCTGCTGGTCCTCGTGCCCCTCGCGCTCACAACCGCGAGCATGACGTTGAGTTCATGGCCCTCCAGAAGGAAGCAGAGCGACGCGAGCGAATCCTTGCCGATCGCCGCCGAACCGCGGCCAAGTGGCGCCCCAAGATTCCCGAGGTTCGCAAGGTAAACTTTGAGAACTTCAAGAACCGCTTCCAAGACATCGACGAGCCCGACTATGCCATCGACGTCCTCATGGCCGGTCCGGGACTCCAGTCCCAGATTCGCCGCGAGCAGGGCTACCGCCGCCGAGAGGACTTTGCCCGCCTCCGCATGAACTACCTCAACCTTCGCGACAGCTCATCCACACAAGAGAAGAAGCTCGGCACATCTGATAAGCTCAAGCGCGACAAGAGAAATGAAGCTCCTCTGCCCTCAGATACAGAGATGCAGCGCATCCGCATCCAGTCCCAGCCCGTCCTCGGACACCTGACTTCGCTGCTCAACGACACAGACCAGAGGTCGACGCCCCGCACATTTGTCCGACCCTTCAAGGCGCTCGTGCACTTCCAGCCCAAGATGCGAGAGATTCTCGCAACACTCGAGGAGAAGTGGGCCGACTTTGAGGAGCTGGGCGGCGAGGAGGCCGAGAGCCTTGAGAAGCCGATTAGCGACGAGGATGAGCCCGAGGTCGTCGAAGAGGCCGGCTCAGAGGGCAACAGCCAGGATGACGACGATACCGAGTCAATTCAGTCTGTTGACTCCAATGCTGACGAGGACTTTGACAACCTCATGGACAGCCCCGAGGCCCTGAGGGACATGCGATGCTACGTCGACTTCATTGAGAAGGATGTCATGCCTCTTTACAAGCAGTTCGACGGCAGCTCTGCCGACAAGGTTTGCTACGAGGACCTGTGGTCTCTCTTCCGTGTCGGAGACCTTGTTTACATGCCCACCTCTGGCGAGGCTGGTGGCCGCTACCACGAGGTCTGGCGCATCTACCGCATCGAATGCCCCGACCCTGAGACCACATACCCCACGGCTATCTGGGATTATTTCGCCGACGACTTCCAGCAGGACGACAGCAACAAAAAGTTCAAGATTTCCGCTTACTACGTTGACCATGACGGCACCGGCTTCGGTGCGGTGCGACGCGTGTTTGAGATTGAGTCGTTCGTGGGCGAGCGCCAGATCGAGTCTCTCGAGGTGTTCCCGATTCGCTACCGCCACAACCACCAGGAGCTTCTCCAGTCTCTCGAGAAGCAGGGCAGCGACTTCCAGAAGTTCCTGGATGACCGACACCAGCAGTACAGCGCGTGGACGCTGACCAGGAACCCTCCGCACACCAGCACGGAGCCCGACGACGAGATCCTGGACAACGAGGACTACGAGAAGATGCGGCACCCCGAGTTCGTCGAGAGCGATGTCATTGTCGACCTGACCGAGGCGTACCAGAAGATGCCCGACTGGCGGCCGCGGTTCCACCAGCCCAGCCTCAACAAGTCGAAGCGGTGCGAGGTGCAGGACGACGAGATGCCCATCCAGCACTGGTTCAACGGGGTGCGCCAGTCGCGGGCGTACGCGCAGAACGAGATCATCCAAAAGGCCGACGGCATCGAGATCCGCCAGCGCCGCGAGAACATCAACACCGACTCGTTCCTGCGCGCCCGCATCCAGGGCTCCCGCACCTTCGAGACCAACCCCAAGGCCCTCGAGCTGCGCAACGAGGACCTCGTGCTCCTGCCCAAGCGCATGTTCGCCTACGCCCTCCGCGAGCGCCGCTTCCTGCCCATCGACCTCAACCTCCTCAAGCCCGTGCGCCGCGAGCCCGGCGTCTTCGAGAACCTCCGCATCCAGGACGACTACAAGGACGTGGTGCGCGGCCTGGTCATGTCGCACTTCCAGCGGAAGGCTCTGGAGCGCCGCTACGCCGACGCCGCCACCGAGGGCCCCGGCCAGGATCTGATCCAGGGCAAGGGTCGCGGTCTGGTTGTGCTGCTTCACGGTGTTCCCGGTGTTGGTAAGACGGCCACGGCTGAGGCTGTCGCCATGGAGAACCGCAAGCCGCTGTTTGTCATTACCTGCGGTGACCTTGGCCTGACGCCCCACGAGGTCGAGTCTTCGCTCAAGAACGTGTTCCGCCTGGCTCACCTGTGGGACTGCGTGCTGCTTCTTGATGAAGCCGACGTGTTCCTGTCGCAGCGATCCAAGCTGGACATGAAGCGCAACGCGCTCGTGTCCGTCTTCCTGCGGGTGCTCGAGTACTACAACGGCTTGCTGTTCTTGACGACGAACCGCGTGGGCACCATTGACGAGGCCTTCAAGTCCCGCATCCACCTGTCGCTGTACTACCCGCCGCTCGACAAGACGCAGACGCGCGACATCTTCCGCCTCAACATGAGCAAGCTGCGCGAGATCGAAGCCGAGCGCCACCGCATGACGGGCGAGCCCGCCCTCGTCATCAAGGACAGCGAGATCCTCGACTTTGCCGCCAAGCACTACGAGGAGCTGGCCCGCTCCACCGGCTGCTGGAACGGCCGCCAGATCCGAAGCGCCTTCCAGATCGCCTCCAGCCTCGCCATCCACAACCACTCCATCCAGGCCGCCCAGGCCCGCGGCCGCGGCCAGCTTCCCCCCGCTGCTCCCGTCCTGGACCGCGCCCTCTTCGAAAAGGTCCAGATGTCGACCCAGAGCTTTGATCGCCACATGAAGAAGGAGTCGGCTGCCTACGATGGCGAGCTGCCCATGAGGGGAACTTTTTCCGACAACCGTTTTGACTAAATTATTTGTCTGTCTCGGAATCTTCTTCTTTCTTATGTTGCGGGTTTGGGAGTACGATAGCTCTGGTAGTTATTTGATGCACAAGTTTATTCAATTTACAGACTTCTTATTTGAAGAATTTTATCCATTTGTCCCTCATTTCAACGTGAATCAGCTTTCCTATAAACATGCCAGATCATCATTCAACTCATAGATTTAAAATTGCATTCGGAAGGTCCTTCATGCCGTGCAAGAAAACATCAAACTCCTGCTTGACTTTCTCCTTATCTTCGTTAATGTCGTCTGTCCACCGATTAATGTAAATCGTTTTCATTCCGACTTTTTGAGCGCCTCGCAGATCGTACGCATGCGCCGCCACCAAAACCACTTCCTCGGGCTTGAGCTTGACCAATTCCAGCGCCTTGAGGTATGCCTCGGGGTGAGGCTTGTACACGCCCAGCAGCTGGCTGGAAAAGAGCATGTTGAAGCTCAGCCCAGAGGAGCGCGTGAGGTCGAGTTGCAGGCGGGGAGTGCCGTTGGCGTGGACGAAAACCTCGAGACCCAGGTCCTCTTTGACACTGCGAATCGCCTTTGGCACTTCTGGCCAAGCCGGCTGAGAATGCCACGCCTCAATCAGCCGCGCTTTCGCAGCGTCATCAATGTGGGGCTCGTACTCTGGCGATAAGTCGAGAACGGCGTCCAGCGTGCGGGCGAGCGTAATATCAATGTCTTCTGGAGAAATGTTTGCAAGGAAGCGGTTGTTGTTTTCCAGGAAATACAGCCTGCGCCATTCCAGCGCCAGCTTGGATGCCTCGGGTCCAGGGATGCTCAGTGGGAATGCTCCGACGGCGCTGCTGTGCCAATCGAGACATGTGCCCATAAAGTCGAAAAAGACTGCTTTTATTTTGGATGGTGAAGACATGGTCAAGTTTCAATGGATTCCCTCTAAATGAACATGAAATATGGACTGGTGCTAGAAGCTTCAATTTTATGGCAATGCATCAAATGTTCATCGAGCGATGATGGGCTGATGGCCCAGGTTATACCTCAATCGAAACCAAGCATGACTGTGAGGCTTAATGGATTTGTAATCACACGACATTCAATACATTGTGTACTTTGAAGGGCGTCAGCTCGTTCGGCATTTCCTGTTTCTAGCCGCAGAATCAGCGCTAACGCTACGAAAACGGGAGGTGCAAGACGGCAGGCCAATCAAACGGAGACAGTCCTAGCTATCACGGCATTATTGCCTTCAATCAAGGAAAATCGGCATCATTTTGATGTTAATTATACATCACGGTCTGGAATTTATTGGCATGAAAACTTCCTGACAAATACTTATGAACCGACAGCCATAAAAGAATATACCACTCCACACAAACTTCAGGCACTGTCATCCAACCTCTGCCTTTTTTAATCACCCAAACCAACAAGGGAAACATTTGGTAATGTTGTCATAATGCATGTCACCCACGCCACATGAAGAGATCCAACCAGCCTAAGCTCTCAATCAGCAAAACCTTCAACCGCCTTCACATAACCTTGGCCTCACGCGCTTTGCGCAGGTGGCGCATTTGGACGGAACGCCATAGCGGCGTGTTCCATCCCAATCGCGCCGTCGCCCTCAGCGCTCTTCACCTCTTGGCCATTGTGTCGCTTTTGAACCTTGTCCACCAACCGCCTCACAAGACCCACCGACCGCTTCGCAGCATCCGAGTTGCCGGGCTGGACATGGCCGTACATGAAGACGGCAGGGTCAAACACTCGTCCGTTCAGTATGTACGGGTTCGCTCCCTTTTCCAGCAGCCACTCTGCGTACTCCCAATCATGCAAAGCGCACGCGTAAATAAAGGGAGTCATGTTTTCGCCCCTAGGAACTGCACGGGATATTTGGTCGGGGAAGGTCATGTACCGGATGTCATCGACAAGCACGATTCTCGACGATAGCAGGTGCTCAGCCATCACGCGTCTCTGTTGAAACGACCTATAAAAGAGGAAATCTCGCCTACAGGCGATGCTGTGGAGTTGAGCCTGCGTGGCGTCCAAGCCATGGCGTACGAGCAGATCAAACGTCGCAGGGTCCCCATTGCTTACGGCAATGTTGAAAACCTGAGAGTCTCGCTTGTCTGGGGGGGCATTGTCGTACGCTTCAACAATGTCGAGGCTCGCTTTGGGATGTATGTCGCGACATAGCAAAAGGTTGAGAAGGGCCTTATTCTTGACCGTGTACGTGATTGGGTTCTTGTAAAGCATGCCCAAAGCCCCGTTATCGCTCCACATCTGATTCGGATCCCAGCCAAACGCCAGAAACACTCGGACCATGGGCAGTGGATCTATTCTGTTGGTGTCAAATAGGTTGACATCGCCTTGGGTTCCCAGCTCGTTCCAAGACCGTCGAACAACCCCTTCATGGAGAATCGTGCCTTCTTCCAAGAGATGCTGAGCAACCGAAGGTTGAATGGCAAAGGATGCCAGCTCCAACCCGAACTGGCGCACGGCCTGGCTTGGGTGGTGCTGCCTGATGAAAATCTCCACCCGCGAGAGCAAACCCAGCTCGCATGCGGCGTAGAATTCGATCTCCTCGTCATCGTGGCCAATGAGGTTGGGTGTTGTAGCGTATTCAGGCTTTGGCAGAGGCGGCTGTCGGTTTGAAGTATTATTCACGCATGGCAGACCCAGTTGGACTTCAGGCTTCTCGTTAGATTTAGCGTTGCGTCGACGTTGAAGGCAAAATTCCATCCAAGTAATATTGCGACGTATTCTCTTGTGAGTTTCCATTTTTATGTGTCATAGTGATAAAGCTATGGGCGATGAGAAAAGCTTGAACAAGATGCCTTGGGGGTTTATGGTTTAAATTAAGGATTTGGTCGTGTCAGCTGACCAACACAGCCACATGAACGACCAAAATTTGAAAATGGCCAACAGGGTGATGGGTGCCTATTTGATATCCATGTGATCTGTGATCGTTCAGCTCTGTCAAGCACATGCCTATAAATTATAATCACCTAGTTCATCCAACTAAGTCTACACTAATCAAAGCAAAGGATTGGTATTAGTAAAGAAGATTGTGATTGATTATAGAGATAAAACACATATACGTTTTGCCAGATTGTTGCTATCATAATTGTACATCAGGTTGAGAATGACGGCTCCTTCATTAATTCTGGTCTGAGCTCAGAATGGTAGAGACTTTGGACAATAAGTGACCAACAAATGAGGTTGGGGTGGTCGAATTGGTTGCGATAGTCGAAGCCAAAAAGATGTTGTTTATGTGATGACTATATCAGTGATGTCCAGGGGGCATAATGAAGAAAAAGCGCTTCTAGTCGCCTGACATGTTGGTCGCATTGGTTCGCATCTTGCATTGTTAGTTGGAGTAGGTATGAATCCATTATCGAAGCAGCCTCAAATACAACTCACACCTTTTCTGAAATGCCTCACGAATAAGCATAATAGCTTGCTTACTGCTTGAAAATGATGCACAAATCGAGGCCAAGGACGGCAACAACCAGGCACCGCTGCACCTGGCGGCCTATCTTTGCTATGAAGCTATGATTGGACTATTGCTGAATAAAGGTGCTTGTACAGAGGAAGTCAATGACAATGGCTGCACCCCACTGCATATAGCAGCCTTGCACGACCACGAACTCACAGTCGAGCTACTGTTGGACGCGGGCTCTCATCCCGAGACCGCGGAGATCAACGGTCAGACACTACTACACTTGGCAGCCCACGCTGGGTTTGCAGCTGTAGTTGAGCTACTGCTAGCAAGGGGCGCTGACCCTAACGCAAGGGATAATGGTGGTCTAAGTGCACTGCAGATTGCTTCATCTCGATACAATGATGCCATCGAGACAATGCTAATTGCGAAAGGGGCTTCGGATAGGGACGGCCTTGGTTTGCAGTCATTGTTCGCAGGGGCGTGAGATAATCAAAGGGCGCAAACGTGTATACGCTGGACGACGAGCTGTTTACAATCTCATGATATACTAGACAGAAACCACTGCGCGCCCTTTCCATAACAAGTGTGCAAGTTATTCAAGATTTCAGTGGCGTGAAATACCACAAGGTTGTCGACATTCAACTGAAAACTTTTATTGTGCAAAGCTGTCGCAATTCGCGGCAAAAGACGAACGTCCCTTGCGGGACGAGATGGCACCCATTATAGCCTTCGTGAAAAAAGCCCGCTGGGCTGACCCAGGTCACAATTCACATACTGCCATGACCTTTGGCCTTGATGAGAATAAAACTAAATTCCATCATTTTATCGGTATATTGGCTATCAGGCAGGTGATTTTCATCGGGATTTCTACATCAACGGGGGAAATTCTGCATCTATTCCTTCCATGACCGCTCGAGCAGCTCCTTCGCGCTTATGGGTTTGATTGTTGGGAATAGATCGTTCAAGGTCTGTTCCGGTTTCAGATCAAACACGCCCTCATGAAACCAGACTCCGAAATTAGCTTCCACCCACTGGAACTGATCCTTTGGCCAAAAGTCGTAGACTGCTCGTTGTCCTGGGAGTTCCGTCATTTTTCCCTCCTTGAGCTCTGAGATGGGGTCGAAGTTGACGGAAAATTTAGTTCCTATAGCAAATCTCCAATCAGCTTTCACTCGTCAAACTGTAAGCATCTGAAGCAGGATGGCACCTTTTGTAGTTTCAGCTAATTCAAGTATTTCGTTCCACGTCTTCTTGTCTCCGATTATCCAGCTCTCTGGCTCCCATTTCGGAAGTTCAAGGCTTGCAGCAACGAATCGGGCGACATCGACGGAGTGAGTGAATGCGACTGGAGTATTTCCGGAGCCGGGAATTCCAGCGACTTCATGAGCCACATCAATGACGATTGGAATATTCTTCAGATATGACTTGACGCGCCCGTTTCCAAAGTAGTCGAGGAAGTAACCGAAATAGAAAACGGTGAATTCCAATGCGCTTGTTTTTTGCAGCTCGCTTATCACGCTGCGCTTCCCTTTGACGACGGGGAGAATTTCTCTATGCCTATCACATGTAAACTGATTAGTCCCGTGGCACTCTTTTCCATATTGCATCAAAAACCCACTTGTCCTCGTAGTGAAAACTGCCCCAAATGCTTGGTACATATCTAACAGTTGCAGTTGATTGGTCAGCGGCATGCATCAAGCTGAGCTCCGGTTCGATATTTGTTAATGCGTTGATAGTTGAAATGACAGTATGAACTTTGTTCGCTTCGAGAAGTTCGGCCAGGGCCTCAGTATTGGAATAATCTGCCACAACGACGCGACACCCCAGCTTCTCTTCAATAGAGGGATTAGCCTGCTTGGCGTCAGCCTCATCCCAGAATCGTGAGTGGTCATCCTGGTTACCTTTCTACTCAACACAAGGACCTCGTAGCCGCCATGGCTTTGGAGTTCTTCGACAATGGAACGTCCCAGTCCGTCGGACCCACCAGCGACTGCAATCACGCTCATTGTGACAAAATATCTCACGAGTCAAACCAAGTAAAAAGGATAAACATAATGATCCAGGAGAATGATTTAGTCATCCTTTATATAGTCATCAGACAGATCAAATGGGTAAGTAATACACTCTCAAGGCGGAGAGTTGGTGGAGCCCGTGCCGTTCGGAAGGGTGCCAGGATAAAGCCGATGGATACCTGACCAATCATGTAAAGCAAAAGACTGCACCGTCTCCACATCTTGTCGAGATATCACGATGAGCATTGCCATCATCCCTCGCCACATTGATAACGAGTATCGAATCTAAAGGGAATCAGGCAGGTGGCATTATCACAAACCAACCCGTCAATTAACTAAGTAGCTATGCCAAAAGCATAAAACCCAATGCCAAAACCATCATCCACACTGCACCAGTCGACATACGCGTAGCATCAGAATACACCACCGCACGACCAACCTCAGAGCTCTCGTCAACACTACACACAGTTTTGCACACACCATCAGCGCGCTTTGACGGAACCACATTTTTATCCGACGTGTTGTACAGAATCTCAATCCACTGGATCTGCTGCAGTGCCTGATCGAGCATGGACATGTTGCCACTCCACGTGCCGCCATCGCTCCACGAGCTGAAATGGATGCCGACGGGGTCCTTTGGCGTCTGGAACTCTATTCTCTCGGTTTCTTTGCCGTTGACGTACCAAACAACAACATCGCGGGTCCAGTCCAGACGATGCGTCACCCATTCTGACCAATCTGGGGTAGACGAGTTTCGAGTTGCCTCGGGAATCGTACCGCCATCGTCTGTGTAAGATGGCTGGTTTGTGTATTGTATCTTGTCCTTGGGGCCTCGAGTCAACATCTCAATGTCAGATTCCTGGATGTCGGCAAGCTTTCCAGTGGCATCCCGGTACGTGTACATGCCGGTAACAGCACCAGCGCTCCCAACAGTCCGAGCCAGCATTCGCATCGACACGTAGAGATAGTTTGTGTCAACGCTCTCAAACTCGGCAGCAGTCTGGAAGCCAGGCAGACGCTTGGTGCGCAGCGTCAGGTACGTGTCTGAAGCAGGATTGTTGTCTTCATTGTCTTCAATGTAGACATTGCTCTTTGAATTGGCCATGAGGACGCCAGCATCGTTGGACAGTCCCTTGCCTGGGCCATAGCTGTTGTCCCAGGTTTGGATGTCCCATACATTCTGCCAGTCGTCGCTTTCAAAGTAGTCGCTAGAGTATGGAGCCTCTGAAACCTCTTCATAGTCTCGAACGGCAGTTGGCACCTCAGCATATTTTGAAAGACTGCGGAAGTCGAAAAACATGTGGTTCGCAAAGTATTCCGGAACGGAGCCGTTGGTGAGAAAACAGTCGCACTCATCATCATCAACCGTGTTTTGGCCGCGAGCCACGGCTGCCAGCACGGCAAGGCAAAGCCAAAGACGTTCGCCAGATAAGCACCTCATGGCCCTTTGGAGTGAGAAAATTGTTGGGGAGGAGCGAGGTTTGCAGATCTCGAGGCGGGGGTGGTGTCACGAACTTGCTGACACGGACAGCTCAGGCACGTCACGACCCCTGCATCGTGGGCTGAGCTGGCTGAGCCGACTCAGCCGGCATGCTGCAGGCGGTCTCGATTGGCAGAATTTATGGTTATTAGCCTAAAAAGTAGTCTAAGCGCTGGCTTCACTGCGACGGTGATTCCACGTCGTCGATGGCGTCGTACGGAATGTGTGTGTGAATATGCGGATGCGAATTGGCTGCGCGATAAGGCTGATTAGCCATGGCCAGCGCGTCCTTTACCCGCCATCGGCCCTGTAAATGATGGCCACAGGGCCCAAACGAAAAGTCAATTCAGGCCCTGTTGGTGGGGGGAGTTGGAGAAAGTGGAGGCCTCCTCCGGCTAAGTATCCGACCTGATCGGTCCGTGCCGAGAGTCCAATCGTCGCGGCCTGACACAGCACACGCCGTGGTGTCCTACCCTACACGTCCTTTGACATATGCCATGGTGGCCGCGACAGCCTGTCTCGAGTGGCATCCAAATCAGGAACATGTCTACACTGTGTTCACACGATTCACTTCATCTAGAATCGTTAGTTCACCTTTTTCTTATGCTGGAGCCTGTTCCCCTAGCGACCGCCACCCCATGAGTAACACAATAGGTGGTTGGTAGCCGTTAGGCAGACATTTGGAGACCAACCAGGAACTGGCGATCAGCGTCATGAGGCCTGACAGCCAGTAAGAGTACCAGCGCTCATGAAAATGAGCACAAATTTTGAGATGTTTCTTTTTTGCTTTTTCGCTTCTTCATTGCTTAGACACGGTCATAAAAAAGCCTGCACCGGAAACTCTAGCTCAAGCAAGAACTCTTCATCACCGACCATTCCAGCATCGCCAAGATGGAGCAATTCCTTCTCGCAAACCTCGACCGGTACCAGACGCTGGTGCAGCGGTTCAGCCCTCCCACGCCTGCTGACGGCCCAATAGCAAATGGGGCCTTGACACGTGCTTCCAACATGCTTGTCACAACGCGACTCCGGCCGCTGCTCAACGACGAGCGCGACGTGGGTTGGCCTGCGTCTGTGTTCCCGCGAGCCAGAGAGCCCAACGTGTTGGACATCCACGAACTTAGACACCCAGTTCGCGGACCGGCTTTGCTGCGAGTAAGCTGATTATAGCTATGTCGCCCACAATATTACCCTATTGACCACCGCAATTTAGTCCTTTAACTATGAGCTTGACCGCATATACAATGCAGAGGCGACAACCGAGCAGATCTACACGGATGCGGTTGAGCCGCTTGTGCCTTGGGCCTGGAATGGCGGGATCGGCACGCTTTTCGCCTATGGCCAGACCGGGTCTGGAAAGACGCACACGGTGAGCCGTCTCGAGCGCCTTGTCGCCAAGGAAATGTTTGGAGGGGAGCTCGATGGAGAGCGCAATGTTTTTTTGACAATGATTGAGTTGGCGGGCAACACGGCGCGAGGTGAATTTGAACAACCCACCCCAGGATCGACTGGGCAGTGTGCTGACGATCCGATCAACAAGATCTTCTAAACAACTGCAACCCTGTTACTCTGCTCGAGGACTCGCTGGGTGACGCAGCTAACCGGTGCTGTCGAGCACCAAATAACCAATACGGATGAGATGCTCAATCTGATTGATGTGGCGACTGGGTTTCGTCGCACAGAGTCTACCCAGAAGAACGACACGTCGTCGCGGTCACACTCAATCTGCCGCATCCGGGTTGAGAATCCCGCCGACAGGAAAGGCAGCGACGGGCAGCTCTACCTCGTTGACTTGGCTGGCTCCGAAGCCGCGCGCGACACGACGAACCACTCGGCCCAGCGGATGAAGGAGACGCGCGAGATCAACACGAGCCTGTCTGTCCTGAAGGAATGCATCCGCGGAAAAGCAGAAGCCGATGCGCTCGCTGGCACGGCGGCGGGCAAGAAGAAGAAGGCTGCTCATCTGCCTTTCCGCCAGAGCGCCTTGACAAAGGTGCTCAAGCACGTCTTTGACCCCGCGAACCAGCGACCGTGCAAGACATCCGTCATCGCCTGCATCAACCCGTGCCTTGCTGACGTGGGACCGAGCAGAAACACGCTTCGGTACGCCGAGACGTTGCGAGTCTTGGTGCCGAGCGCAAAGCCGCTGCGGTTCGAGGCCAGCATGCCAATGTCCTGGTCAAACCAGCAGGTCAAAGACTGGATCCAAAATAATGTAAATTGCGACACAATTTCTCTCCTTCAGTGGCACGCTAATCTGACTTTTAAATTATAGTCGGGTACGCCTCCCGTAGACGCGACCATTCTCGCTCCCAGTGAGACTGGGGCCCAAGTCCTCCGTCTTGCTGGTCCCGAATTTGAGTCCCGCTGTCTCAAGACCCCTGGCGTCACGCCCGAACAGGCAAAAGCCTTCCGTTCAAAGCTGTGGCAATTGCACATCGACTCCAAGCACACCGCGGGCCCAAAGGAGCTTCCAAATGGAGCGCCAGGGCAGGAATCGAATTCGGAGCCCAGAGCATCAAGCCAGGATCCAAATGCGAGCAGCCTTTCGGTTCCCTTCAAGGAACGCATTCGACCAGGCATGGTGGTCAGTTGGAATCCGTCACCGGCGTCATCGGGCATAAACATGGCTGTGATTCTCTGCCCGACCGATGTGGTTGGGGACACGGTCAAAGATGCTTTCGGGCAACTTGTAAACGCTCAAGGAGACGATGCATCTTCTACCGGGTCCGCAGAGTCGCGATACTTGTGCGCCACGGTAGCCCCGGCTGTCATGTCGGGCGCATATGAGGTGCAGCTATGGCGACAAGTGGTACTAAGTCTTGAGCAAATGGAGGCTGAAGTACTGCTTGAGTATGACGCCGCGACAAGATATTATTACATTGCAATTTAATTGCACTGTGGATACCCCTGTTTAGTCGAGTATGAGCTGCGATGCGTGCTTGAGTGCCTCCTGGAGAGCGACAAGGTTTTGTGACGCCGCGCAGCATAGCTTCGAGAAAAACAGCATAAAAAAGGAACCAAAAATTGAAAAGAAGTCTGCTGCAAAGCAAAAAAAGAATTTGGCAGGCAGTGCGAACATCTGAATGCTCCCAGCAGGGCTTGAACCTGCGACCTTCGCATCACCAACATTTGCCGGAGCAATTATTAGTACGAAGCTCTAACCAACTGAGCTATGGAAGCCGACCAATTTGTGAAGGCCGACGAGCTAATTCCAACACTAGAGACTTGTGGCCCACATTAAGCGGTGGGATGTTCAGACTGCTTGGCCCAGACTTTCTCGAGGATCTCTCAAGGGGTTTTCTAAACAAAAGCAATGAACTGAGGAGAGAAAAGATGATCGCTAGATAGAATCATGTGGCTTTATTACCCCTAAACATTTACTTATTGTATCTCAACAACGTCACCAATTTTGATTCCCATTTGACCCGTAGCATACCGTGACGGAATATCTGGCTGAGGAATGCGAGAGATGTGCGTCCCGAAAAATACCTTTCCGTCAAACCTCCGAGTCTTGGACAGAGTCGCAAACGGCTCGCTGCTTTTATCCGCCGTCTTTTGGTTTATGCACACCATGTGACACCTTCGACAGGAGCCGAGCATTTCGAAATCCAGCTGTCCGATTCTCAGCCTGCTCCAAAAGTCTTCGGAGTAGGCGGGCGAACCGGACGCCCGAGACCCAGACCCGAGCACAATGTTTGCCCTGAACACGTCTGGCGATACACATGTCCCGCCGCTTTTGAGAATGCCGGCGTTGAGAGCATGCAGACTTGCTGAGTTGATGGCAAGTATGGGGCTCTCGTTTGATAGTAGGATTTTTGGCTTCTTCCTCTCTGGGTGCGAGCTTTTTAATAAGCCATGTGGGCTTGCAGACTCGTGTAGACCGTTGTTGGTGTTCTTTGTCTCGTCAAGCTGGTGTTTCTGGATATGTGCCTTGGCGTAGCGCATGCTTTTGCCCTGCCCTCCAGCCGGGAAACGGGCTAGCACGCACTTGACCCCTAGGATATTGGAGAAGAAAGCGTTGATCTCGGCTGACACGTATCTCTGGGCAGAAACATCTTGACCGCACACTCGCGACGTTGTGCTCTTCAAAGACACTGCCGGGTTGAACAAGGTTGGATTGAGGGAAAGCGGAACAGAAATGGAACCTTCACAGTGGGCTGGAGACTTGCCGTCATATGCAATGTCCATGTTTCCCGTGGCCAGGTTTATGGATGGATGTAGAAGCGCCATCAACGGGTACCGCTTCTGACTCATGACTTGGCCTGATGCGCTTTGCACTAGGCACCATTCTCGATCCCACGCGAGGCCCTCCTGCCGTACGTCCCATGACTGACCCTTTGGGACATGGAAGCCACCGCAGCTTTTTATCGGATAGATGATTATATCCTCAACACGAATATTTGCCATCTTGCTGGGAGCGAATGCGTTGCGAGCAGGGCGCGGTTCAACTGCCTCATTGGCTTGGTAGTACTCGCGAATGAAGGCCACAAACCTGTCCACATCCTTGAGGGTGCTCATTGCACCGAGACTAGCCCGGATGATGCCGGTTGGCTTGCCATTGATGATATCGTTTTCGTCGCCGCACCGAAAGCCGGCTGAGAAGTTCCGCTTCATCTCCCAGGGCTCCAAGTTGAGCGCTGATGCAATGCCTCCCGGGTTGCACACGCCGCCCGTACGGAGATGAAAGCCGCGAAGCGTTGCCAGCTTTTCGAACTCAGTCAAGCTGACCCACGACCCACACGGCCCTCGTAAATTAAACGTCACCACAGCGCCCATGTCCAGTTCTGCAGATGCATCTCCAAATTTTGGTCCGTACATTTCGCAGACTCTTTCTCCGTTTCGATGTCGCAGAGCTGCAAGATCTTTTCGTAGTCTTTGAGATAAATATGCAGTATGCTTTGATATATCCGCCATGGAGCCAAAAAGCTGCTGATGAATCTCAAACGCCACATTCAGGGCAATGATGCTGTGAATAGGCAAAGTCCCATCTTCTAGTGATGCGTGGAGATCGTGGCTTTTTGATGCATGCCAGCTTTCTTTGGCGCACACTACCATGTCAACAGTTCCACCGCCGAAATACTTTCGTCCTTGGAGGATGGGACCAGCTTCCCGCCTCACAATGAGAGCACCTAAATCGGGAAAGCCGAATATCTTGTAGAAACTTAGTACCACGAAGTCAGGGGCGGATTCCGGATCGCTAAGATCCAAAGGCGAGGTGGAAACATAGGCAGCGGCGTCCACCAATGTGTAAGCCCTACCAGATGATCCTGTTTGTTGCTCGCGTATTCGGTGACTCCAATTCAGAGGAAACCTCCGGCCGTCCATATTTGACTGGGCAGGGTATGCGAATAATGTGGTATTTTCAGAAGTGGCAATATGTGGCATCTTGCCATTGTTCAACCAACTCTTGATGACCTGGTCATCAACGCATTCGGAATTTCTTGCCTCTTCTCTGACTCCCACAAGGCTTGTGTGGCAAGCTTGATGATATACGTAATCGAAGCCACCTGGAAGAGCTCTAAAAGCTTCAGCAACTAGTTTAATGCCGGCACTTGCATTTGCTACAAATACAACATCAAAATCCGTAGCATCTGCATTAAAAAAGTCGAGCACCCGCTCTCGGACATGCTCAATGCGTGCTGTTGACGCTTGTGATGATTTGGACGCTGAATGGGGGTTACCATAGAGATTACTTTTCATGTCCTCTGCGAACCTATCTAAAAGGGAATTCGCATATAACGTAGTTCCTGCGTGGTCAAGATAGACCTGTTCTGACAAGGACATTAGCATTTTGTTTAGTCTGGCCATTGTATA
The DNA here is from genome assembly GCA_002179835.1 of Calonectria leucothoes. Lineage (NCBI taxonomy): Eukaryota > Fungi > Ascomycota > Sordariomycetes > Hypocreales > Nectriaceae > Calonectria > Calonectria leucothoes. The sequence continues at coordinate 401,264 of NAJI01000045.1, forward strand.
ATAGAATATACTAGCCTTGTAGCATTGGGTATTCTTCTATGCGTAGCGATTCGATATGATCATTGTAAGCTTCTGTTCCGCCCGTCGCCATCATATTTGTGCCGTGCATTTGGGAAGACGCTTGCAGTAACCCTATGGTAGATCTTGAGGTAAACAAGGCCTTCATGAAGATGGTTCTTGGCAACGGCAGGTCAGAAAATAATGACAGAGACTGCTAGCGGTTGGAATTGATGGCAATGCACAGATATTGAGGATTTTCACTGCCAGATAAGATAGCAGAGGGACGGAAGGAGAAACCTGAGTCTTGGGTAGCAATTGGGATGGTCACTTTTCTGACTTTGGTAGAGTTTGGGTGAACCTGCCACGATTACATTCGTCGTCTCACACCTCACCAACGGCTGGCGGCTCTACGGCCGAAGTGGTATAGCGCGAATGCAAACAGTGCAAGCCGATCCTGGACGTTACACCAGGCTAAGCCCGACCTGGGCCAAGAGTCCTACCATGGCTGCAAGGTTGGGCTATCAACATCAAAGGTGGGGTGCCACAACTGCGCCATTGTAAGAAGGCCTCGGATCAAGCCAAGCTGGGATACTGGGAAGTGGGGTAAAGGTTGGAAGAATGGGGAGAAGGAATCGCGGCTTCTCCTCAATGCAGCTCTAGTGCATTGAATGGCCATGACGGGCTGAGGTGTGCATGCGTGGCTGGGCATTTATGTTGTTGTTCGCCGTCGTCAGAAATGGGACAAGAGTGGGGTGAAGGCACTGCCCGTAGCTGACCCAGTAATCGCGAGGCACGATGCTTTATCATCCCAGGGCGGCAAAAGGCCCGACACCACTGGAGACCGACCCCATTCATGCTTGTTTATCCATGTTAGCTGATTGCACCGCGGAGAGAGAGTAGGAGAGAGTGGGGGTGGGTACGGCGGATTGTCCTCTCAATCGATGCTTGGCCACAAATACAGAGTCTGTCGCCGGTGGTTGCGTGAAGAATCTGGCCGCGATCCATCCCACTTTGGAGTAGTCTGTCGGCAAGTCGGTTTGCCACTACCTGCAAGGCGGGGAACCTCAGGTGGTATCAGAGATGAAGGAGGGGTCGATTCCCTGCCCACTCTTATATGAGCACGGGTTATCTCAGAAGAAATGGCACATAAGTGACGTAGAGTTGTTCTTTCTTTCTTTCCCCCAGACCAACGCCTCGGTGACCCAAAAAGCAATTCCTCTAGAAAGAGCCAGTCAAAGGCGCTGGGTTGGTAATATCAGTGGTGGCAAGTTGTCAAATTCACAATGCCATCGAAAATCACCGAGACCGAGAGTGTAGGCCCGGGTGGAGGTGTGCGTACACTCGCTTCTATCAACCAGTCTGTTTACGAAACGACCGAGTTGAACTTTTTTGTAAATGGGCAAGCCGTCAAGATTGTAGATCCCAATCCGGATTGGGTGCTGCTTGATTGGATCAGAGCCCAAGATGATCTGAAGGGCACGAAACTGGGATGTGGTGAGGGAGGCTGCGGTGCTTGCACCGTGGTATTGCAGAAGGCCGGGCCAGAGAAGCAAGTGAAACATGTCGCCGTCAACGCCTGTCTCTTTCCGCTGATTGGTGTTGATGGCAAGAGTCTCCTCACTATTGAAGCACTTGGAACAGTGGACCACCCACACCCACTCCAAGAGAGAATAGCAAAGATGCAGTAAGTTACTCAGTGCGGAATAATAAAAACAAAGAGTCTGGAATACAATGGCTTACGGTAAAAGTGGAACACAATGCGGCTTCTGCACTCCAGGCATTGTCATGAGTCTCTACGCCTTGATCCGAAATTCGTACAGAAATGGAAAATTCCACCTGACTGGCTCTGATATCGAGCTTCAAGGCCACCTTGATGGAAACCTGTGTAGATGCGTAAGTCAGTCCTGCTAAATCAAGGACATACAATCTTGCTCACACCTGAAAAGACAGGATACAAGCCTATTCTCGAAGCTGCTCGAACATTTATTCTGGAGGACCTCCAAGGAAAGATTGAGGAGAGTACTTCCTCATCAGAAAGTTCTAGCGAGGATGACATGTGGGACTTGCCTGTGGATCAACGCCTGTCATCGAGTCCAGAATCATGCGGTCGGCCAGGAGGTTGTTGCCGTGACAAAAAGCAACCCTCCTCATGTGGTGCTTCGGAAAGCGAGGGCCTCGAAGTCAAGATGCCAACAGAGCAATGCACGACGGCTAGCACAAGTGAAAGCTCACATTCATTCGCCCCATACAGCCCAGAAACGGAATTTATTTTCCCACCGTCCTTGTGGAAATATGAGCCGAAGCCAATCCGTTATGGCAACGAGAGGAAGATGTGGTTTAGGCCTACCACACTTCAGCAATTGCTGGAGTTAAAGAACGCGTTACCATCCGCCAAAATAATTGGTGGAGCAAGTGAAACGCAGATCGAAGTCCGATTCAAAAAGACGGATTTTCAGGTATCCGTTTATGCCTCGGATATTCCAGAGCTAAACACCTTCTCTCTGCCAAACACAAAAGAAGAACTCGATAAGCTCAACGAGCTTTACATTCCAGGAAATTTGCCACTGTCTCAAGTTGAAGAAATTTCTGCCAAAGTTTATGAGCTTCTTGGAGAGAGAGCTCTTGCCTTTGAGGCACTTCGGAAGCAGCTCCGTTACTTTGCCGGCAGGCAAATCCGCAATGTGGCCAGTCTTGCTGGAAATCTGGCTACTGCAAGCCCGATTTCGGATTCTGCGCCAGTTCTGCTTGCTGCTGGGGCGAGATTAATTATTCGCACGCTCCAAGGTGGCTCTTTTGAACTGCCTCTCTCTTCATTCTTTCTTGGATACAGAAAGACTGCACTACCTGATGACGGTGTGATTACTCACGTCGTCATCCCGCTTGCACCGAAGGGTTCTAGTCAGATTACCAAGGCCTATAAGCAAGCGAAGAGAAAGGATGACGATATTGCCATCGTTACTTCGGGATTGCGCGTGAGTCTCGATAAAAATGGACTGGTTGAGTCGTGTAGCTTCGCATATGGGGGCATGGCTCCGACAACTGTGCTTGCCCAAAAAGCCCAAGAAGCAGTCTTGGGAAAATTATGGTCTGATGGAAATACACTCGAGGCTGCCCTTGATGCATTGCTGGAGGACTTTGATCTCGCATATGGTGTTCCAGGAGGCATGGCCCATTATCGAAAAGGTATAAGGTTGTCCAGTTCCAAGTCTAAGATCCGCTAACAATTGCTTAGTTCTGACTCTGTCCATGTTCTTTCGCTTCTGGCACGAGACAATTTCTGAATTAAATCTTGCTGAAGTAGACCCTGACATAATCCAGGAGATCCACCGCGAGATCTCATCTGGCAGCCGGGATCACATCTTGGAGTCGGCGACAACGGTAGTGGGCAAGAATATTCCTCACCTGTCAGCCCTGAAACATTGCACTGGAGAAGCAGAGTACTTGGATGATATGCCGGAGCAAAAAAGGGAACTTATCGGTGCTCTCGTCACTTCAAAAATGGCCCATGCAGAGATTGTCAGTATTGACTGGACCGCGGCCATGCAAATGCCAGGTGTTAAGGGTTACGTCGACAAGGACAGTGTTCCAAAAGGTACTAATTTATGGGGACCTATTGTTGCTGACGAGCCCCTATTTGCGGATGGTGCAGTTCATTCTTATGGACAAGTTATTGGCATGGTATACGCTGAATCGGCTTTACAAGCTCGCGCAGCAGCCGACAAGGTTCATATCTCATATAAAAAGCTCCCTGCCATTCTAACAATTGATGAAGCGATTGAAGCCGGGAGCTTTTTCAAGCATGGAAAAATGCTCAAAAAAGGAGCAGCCGTTGACGGACCGCTTGATGACGTGTTTGACAAGTGCGAGCATGTCTTTGAGGGGACCACAAGACTTGGCGGACAAGAACACTTCTATCTCGAAACAAATGCAGCACTTGCAATTCCCCACACAGAAGACGGTTCTATGGAAGTATATACCTCCTCCCAAAATCTGGCTGAGAATCAGGTCTTTGTTGCACAAGTTCTCGGCGTTCCAATGAGCCGAGTTAATATGAGAGTGCGTCGACTTGGTGGTGCTTACGGTGGCAAAGAGTCTAGAAGCACTGCTATAACATGTTTCGTTGCCATTGCAGCCAAGAAATCACGAAGGCCTATTCGTATAATGCTGAACCGCGATGAAGATATGGCCTTTAGCGGCCAAAGACACCCTATGAAATGTCAATGGAAAGTCGGCACAAACTCGGAAGGAAAGATTTTATGTCTCGAGGCTGATGTATACAATAATGGAGGGTTTTCACTTGACATGAGCGGCGCGGTCATGTGAGTTACACCATTCTAAACTTCCTCAATATCTAACTTTGACTGATAGGGATCGTGCTTGCACACATCTTGATAATTGTTATCACATACCCCATGCGTGGATTCGTGGGTGGGTTTGCAAGACAAATACAGTGAGCAACACAGCGTTCCGCGGATTTGGTGGACCTCAGGGCATGTATTTCACGGAATCATTTATGAGCGCAGTTGCGGAGGGGCTCAATATTGATATCGACGAGTTGCGGCTCAGAAATCTTTACAAAGTCGGCCAGCTTACGCCGTTTCTCCAAGAAATCACCGATGATTTCCACATTGCCACGATGCTTGAGCAGCTATCAGAAAAGTCCGAATATGAAAAGAGAAAAGCAGCCGCGGTCGAGTTCAATTCTAAAAACCGGTTCAAGAAAAGAGGCATCTGCAAAGTTCCCACAAAGTTTGGGCTCAGGTGCGTGACCTTTGGTCCTCGCTGACAGACATAAATTAATATTTTCTAGTTTCGCAACAGCCCTGCACTTGAACCAAGCTGGTGCATATGTGCGAATTTATGAAGACGGATCAGTCCTCCTCCACCACGGAGGTACTGAGATGGGTCAAGGGCTCTACACCAAAATGTGTCAAGTGGCTGCGGAGGAACTCAAAGTCGGTGTCCATGAAATCTTTAACAAGGATTCTCAAACGGACCAGGTCGCGAATCCCTCGCCCACCGCTGCATCCTCAGGAACAGACTTGAACGGCATGGCTGTCAAGAATGCGTGCGAACAGTTGAATGAGCGTCTGAAGCCATACAGAGAAAAGTATGGCGCCGACGCCCCGATGTCTGTCATTGCGCATGCCGCCTATCGTGACAGAGTCAATTTGGCAGCCAATGGATTCTGGAAGATGCCCAGAGTTGGCTTTCAATGGGGCAACTACAAGGACCCCCTTCCAATGTAAGCCACATCGTCAATATGTTTTCGGGCTCTCACTGATTTGTGCACTAGGTATTATTACTGGACCCAGGGAGTGTGAGTACAAACCAAGTCCCCAGAATTCTGGCCCAATTTATTGACATTTCATAGTGGGATAACGGAAGTCGAATTGGACTTGTTGACGGGAGATCACACGGTCCTTCGAACCGATATCATGATGGTAAGTGCATCAAACTAGGTTGGACAAAACCGTGGCTGACTAAAAGAAAAGGATGTCGGCCGTTCTATCAATCCTGCCATTGACTACGGTCAAATTGAGGGAGCCTTCGTGCAAGGTCAAGGGCTGTTCACCATGGAGGAATCGCTGTGGACCAGGTCTGGCGAAATGTTCACCAGGGGGCCAGGAACGTACAAGATACCAGGTAAGCCTTCCTTTGCCTTCTCTCATTATTGCCCCGCGTATTTAACGCGAATAGGATTCTCGGATATCCCTCAAGTTTTCAACGTATCAATGCTGCAGAAAGACTCAGAGGGCAAGCCGATAAGCTGGAAGAATCTCCGGTCCATTCAAAGCAGCAAGGGAATTGGAGAACCTCCGCTCTTCTTGGGGAGCACAGTCTTTTTCGCACTTAGGGATGCGCTAAGAGCGGCAAGGGAAATGAATAACCTTTCGGAGCCGCTAGCGCTGAATGCACCGGCCACAGCAGAGAAGTTGAGATTAGCTGTGGGCGATGAGCTTCTCACCCGAGCACGCGTGGTTCCCAAAGAAGGAGAAACGAACTTCTTTGTTAGAATAGAAGACTAGCTGGTAATCTAAAATAAGAAAGGTTCAGTACGTAATAGAAAAATTTCGCATTCACGCACTGTTGTTGGCAGAAGTCGAATTGAGGTTGGGCTTGAGGTTGCTGGGGCCAATGGCACTTCTTCCAGCAGGATGGTCAAGGGTCTATAGTGATTAATTGGGGCCCCAGCGATATCGAATTCCGGTACTACAGTGGCTGATCACAGCCGCAAATCTTCCGTAGTATAGTGGTCAGTATGCAAGCTTGTCACGCTTGAGACCCGGGTTCAATTCCCGGCGGGAGAGTCGCCACCTATCAACAGATAGGCATTTCTTTTTTTGATCTTTGGGATGGTTTTTTCCCTTGTCCGAAAACAACAGGATTCGATCCCTTTGCATATAATCCGTTAACAAATTATACTGACGATCGCTGTTCATCATAGGTCTGACGCCAGAAGATTCCCAGTCATTGAAAACACCCCATTGAATAAGCAACATCGATTATTTCGTGATACTAAGGATATTTGCGTGGCAGAAACAGATGAGCTTTTGTCCCAAGGAGGCATCGCATTTTTGTTGGCGGCAACAAGTTTGTAACGAAATTCGGTGAATGACAAGTAGGTAAAGCCATTGGGGCAATCCAATATAACTTGTTCATGGAACCCCAGATGTATAACAAATGCAAAACAATTGAGGGCTTTTTGATACGATTGTATCAATAGACAGCAGACTTCACCTAGTCAAAAGAGGATATTATGGGCTACTTCACGATACCCATCCACAGCCGGCAATTCAGGCAATTCTCGATTGGTCGGATACGCACGTTTGAATCACTAAATTAAGTGATGGTGTATTGTTGTTGGCTTATTGAATTGGATTACCCATGGTGCCCGCTAAGCTTATCTAGGAATTGGGTCATTTGTGCCATAATCCGTGAGATTGTCGACGATTGCAGAAACCTCCGACCATGATTCAGCCGAAGCCTTTATTGGATCAAAGAAACCTTCCTTTGCCATTGGAGCACACCCCAAGCGTATCTTGTCAGCCACCAGCCCGCCCTAGCGTTAAAATAAATCTGACAAGTTTGACATTGCCACCCAGATTTCTTGCTTTTGGAGCTTTGGGAGCTAATAGCCAATGTGAATACAGCAGGATGAGTCAGATTGTCAGATCGTCAAACTCTCTCACCCCCCACCCACACGCATGAATGCTTGGTTTGTAATCCAACCAGCGCCGTGATTATTAAAGCAGTGGATGCATTCTTAAAAACAAGGAGCTGACAGATAACCTAATTCTTTTGAGAAGTGGGGTTTTCTTTTTGAGCCAGACCAACTCTTTGTGACATTTAGGGTTACTATCAAAATGTTCGATACTCTTTTGAGCTGGCAGACGGCAGTCACAGTGGCGGTCTCCTATTGCGTCTCCCTTGCCACTTATCGGCTCTTGTGGCATCCACTGGCACGCTTTCCTGGCCCAAAGCTTGCTGCCATCACTCGGTACTATGAAGCTTACTATGATCTCGTTCAAAATGGACAGTACACAAACGAAATTGAACGCATGCATGAGAAATATGGTAATAATCCGTGATCGCACCATCGAAGCATTTATACTAACAATGCGATACGCTAAAAAGGGCCCATCGTCCGCATCAGTCCATACGAACTTCATATAAAAGACCCAGCCTATTACGAGAAGCTTTTCCGACATGAAGGGCGCTGGGACAAGTACGCATGGGCTGTCGATGCCCAGACCGTCAATGGCTCCATCATCTTCACGGCTGATCATGATAAACACAAGGCGCGACGGCAGCCTCTAAATGCCTACTTCTCAAAGTCCAGAGTTGCAGGCCAGCAGGATCTCATAAAGAAACACTTGGAAAAGCTCTGCCAGAGGATCAAGGGGGTTTCAGGAACGGGGAAAGCGATCGATATGGGCGCTGGGCTGAGTGCGATGCAGCGCGACGTTCTGAATGAATTTGTCATTGGGAAAGAATGCAACTATCTTGACGAAGAGGACTTCGGCGCCAGCATGGCAAAATTCGTAGAGGCAGGCGGAAAGGTTTGGCGCTGGACCAAGCATATCCGCTGGTACGGTCCAACGCTGCTGTCCATCTCAAAGGACTTTCTCATTCGACATTCTGACGAGACCACAGCAAACTTTATGCGTCACGCTTTAGTAGGCCTGAACAGAATCTAAAAGAGACATATATGCTAATACACCTTTCACAGTCCAACGAACGAGAAACGCGACGCCTCATGGATGCTGCGGCCTCGTCTGCGCCAGATAACGAAGCCCAGGGCACTATCGTGCATGAGATTGTGTGGTCCAAGCTCCCCCCAGAGGAAAAGGCCTTTCATCGTATTTCCCATGACGTTGTAACGGTGACTGGTGCCGGTATCGAGACGACAGCTAGCGTACTTCGACTGGTCGTTTACCATGTCTTTAGCAACGCCAAAATTCTCGAGCGACTGCGTGCCGAGCTTTCTGGTGCAGGCGTTAACCCTAATTCGTGGGGTACCAATGGCGACCTGAAAACTCTCGAACAACTTCCTTATCTGACGGCGGTGCTGATGGAAGGCATGCGCATGAGTCCCGCCCTTGGCACTCGCATGCAGCGAGTTGCGCCGGACAGGGACCTTTTCTATAACCAATGGCGCATTCCTGCTGGTACTCCCGTTGGCATGACGACTCTGTTCATGCACATGGACGAAGACCTTTACCCGCAGCCAAAGGAGTTCAATCCAGACCGATGGGTAGATGTCGAAGCTCGAAAGAAGGCCGAGAAGACATACGCGCCTTTCTCAAGAGGCACCCGGATATGTCTTGGAATGCAGTACGTTGTCCACCTTCCGCATCATATTCCCAGCGTTAATCATGCCTGCGTTTAGCTTTGCATGGGCAGAGATGTACTTGATTCTGCCCGCACTGGTTCAAAGGTTCAATTTCGATTTTCAGGGCATTAAACCGGATTATTTTGAGTTTGAGAGTGATCAGTTTGCCCTCAGCATCAAAGGAAAATATGTTTTGAACACACTGGTGAGTCCCAATCTAGGCAGATGAGACAATGAAGTCGAGATTCATACCGGAAATATGGGTTCAATTGTATTCCAACCTAAGATGTGGTAAAAGCCTTTTGCCATTGATGCACCGATGTGGTGGAATCAGGTCCTTTGAAACAACTAGGAAGCGAGAAGCTAGGTCATTGAGCTATCTACTCTAGTAGAATAGGTCATTCAATTTGATGCAATTTTTAACATGTTTGGATTTCTTCTCCTTTCTGTATCGGTCTGGCTCTTTCATGATGCGAGACCTTGATTTTGGGTTGTGCGCTGCATAAATGAGCTATGATGTTGTGCCTAACCTAATATTATTCTGTGAATCATGGCACCAGAGACGCAAATGATGTTTCAAAAACTTATTTTCTGGGTGTTTTAGAGTAGTTCTCAGCCATGAATTAACTTCTGCTGAATTAATCTCTCGCATCATGCTGATGGTTGATGAGCAGTCGAGTTGAACGACAGCCTTCTGGAATACTCGATCGTACATTCATAATGCTCTGTAACCACAATTTCGCTGCAGAATCGACCCCGCCAACATATTTCAGAAATACACAATCTGAGCCGTTTTTGCTTGATCGACTTTGTTTGTACTATGATTTGTTTGGCCACGAAGATGCCTGTATATCTTTGTCAAGTCGAAATCTGTCTCGAATAGGCCTCGCAGAAATGGAGAACAATTAGATAATAAATTTATGGTTCTCATCCAAAGATAGCCTCAAATTAAACATTGTGCTAGAGTGGCATGCAGTGCTGGTCTTTGGCACTAAAAACATGGCTCCCATCATCAAGTATGGCCTGCATTGTACCAAAGCCAATATCCTCTGGGAGAAGGGATAGTTTTACCTGAATGCCAAGTCTCTCCACCCAGAGATCAATATTCTGGGCTGGGATTACATCCGGAGCTATCGACTCTCGGACCGCGGGAGAGGTCCAGCTTGGGAGGGCACCCTTTGGGTTTATGTTGGCGATGTCCAAGTCTTGTCCGAACTTCGGCTTGATCACCTTTCGGCGGACCATGTCTACCATGCGTCGGCATTTCGACCAGGATTAGAAATGATCTACCATCTTAACGCTTGGAGCCCATGGAAGAACTTTAACTTCATCTATGACGACATGCCGATGAATGCCTCCTCTCTCAAATAGCCACATGCTTAATGTGGTGTGCGTTATTATTTCCTGCCATTTCCACCACTTGCTTGTGAGTAATTTTGTGCACGGGTGGCCAAACCCAAATTAAACCCAGCTTTGCACGTGGCTGGGTCTTAGATTAGATGATGATGAATATTAGCTCAAAAGTTGTGGAGACATCCCTGGAAAGTTGGCGATATACCCGCGCAAGCCATCCCGGTACTTGGACAAAAGTCACAGAGGCTAAAGTCACCGAAATCCAAGGCCTAACGAGAATTAGATTCTTCGTAGCCCATTACCGTGGTCGCCGACCTTGACCATCGGGCTCCGTAGGCGACCCGCGACTCCGAGATGGCGTGTCCAACGGATGCTGCATTAATGTGATCGACAAACCGCGAAACCTTGCTGCCCCTAAACCATAGCGATCCCAGTTTTCCCATCCAAAATCTTCAACGACGCAAAATTCCATCTTGGGGCAAGGGTTCGGTGGGAGTATATTTTGCTCTCCAATTTTCTAACTCGCCAAACCGAGCATGAATTAGCGTTGATGCCTTTGAAGCTATTCAATGAGTAATGCAGACTGTAATTATTGCATGTAAACACTCAAGCTCGAGGAGTATGGCAACTTATGTTCGGTATTGCTTGTTATTTTCTAGTCTCAATTCCCAAAAAATTGAAAAAGAATATACACCTTTTACATGTACATGAGATGTTGTTTCCAAATCGAATTATTAAAGAAATAACCAATTTCAATACTATACAACCCTCGCCAATTCCAACTCTCGCATAATGCAGAGAACAATTCAAAGTTCGCTGCCAGGAACGATCGTATTTATAGCTACTCATAAAAATGAGTGTAGATCCGCGAGGTCTCATGTACCTCCATCTCCTGCGCCAGTGTCAGTGCCTGAACCATGGTTCAAAGAACCCAGAGTCTTACCATTTTGAAAGAATTCACCTCATCCTTGATCTGCTGCACAGCAGTGGGGCTCAGGCTCTCCAACGTGTCGATGCCGCTACGGCGGTCATAATCTTGACTTGACCAGGTCGAATAGAAGCACAGCGCGGGCGAGAACGTTGTGTTTCGTTTCTCCCCGCGCTTTCGGATATTGGGGACAATTTTTGAATCTCGCAATGCCTTGATAGTCACTTTTGAGCTTCTTTTACTGGCGGTCATCCGATCTTCTTGGTCTTCGTTGCCAAGTGGACTAGGGGTGTTTGATTGACGTGAACTCCTGGGTTTTTGGAGCCTAGCGGACCTAGGCGATCTAGGGCTAGGCGATGAGCTCCTTGAACGTGGAAAAAGACCAAAGGATGGACCTGCAAACCGTTAGTTGGTGGATATGATTAAAAAGGAAGAACCGAGCTTTACTTTGTACCGGTGAAGGAACTTGGTTCGAAAACAAATCAATCCACTTCGTCCCTGTATCAATTCTTTCAATATTTTTATCGTCATAGCTCTCAAGTCGTTTGGCAATCTCTTCACCGACACTAGGGCCTGATGCAGGAAGTTCCAGCCGTTGTAACGTCTTAACCGGCACGTATTTCAGGTCTAGCTGGGTTATTTCTGCTTCGGCTGTGACTGGTCGATCTATAGTCGAGATGCTTGTGGAATCATCGACAAAATTAGGTGCTGGCCTGTGTCGAAAGAGTCCAACTAGCGAAAGGGTACTCTTTTTCATCCCGCGACCCATTCGGTGCATCATTACGGACGCGGAGGAGGTAGAGGCAATGGACATGTTGTCGGTCGAGTGAGCAAACCGTCGCGCAAGATATATACCATAGCCTGGTTCTGAGTAGTGCTGTTCCTCTCCCACTTGGGCCTGGCCAGTCTCGCAATAAGCCCTGCCAGCAGTGACCTTTTTGTGAGAGTCTAGCAACTGAGACCTTCCAACGTCATCGAAATGAAACGTCTTTCTACATTCAGGAATGCTGCCCAAGGAAAGTGCTTTTCGTAATCTTGAATACCTTTTCTTGCTTTTCGGACTTTCATCTGGTATGGGAGGTAGTGGCTTCTCATCCATCGTTGTCGAAACTGAAATCTCTTCCTTGCTCCCGCTGCTCGACGATGTGGCTTTTTCGGACGGTGATGATTGGCGATTGAGACTTTTGGTTGTATCAGGGGTTTCCGTCTTGGTACGATTAGTTTGAGGCCGCTCATTAACAGTACCAGCTCCTGTTCCATCATTCAGAGGTTTTGCATCAACAATCCCCGTTATTGTCTGTCTGTGCACAGACCCCGCCTTAGTGGTGGTCACTACAATTCTATCACCCTCCAAATTGTGTGCAGTGCGCCACCAAGATGTTCTTTTATTCCGGTTAAACGATGATTGCGTGTTTCGCTTGCCAAAACCGGTATCAAGTTGGTCTCCATCGTGACTATTGTTGCCCAAGGTCGTTGTATATGCCACAAGCGAATGGGGGCGGTCTAAAATGCCGTCTGGGTTCAAGGTCCGAGGACGAGACGCAGGCCCAAACACTTGACCCGGTACAATCCCCAAGTCACTGCAAGAAGCGCGTTTTCTGAGGCCGAATGGCGGCTTTCCCGCGTGAACGCTTCTCCAAGTATGATGATGACCTGCGCCTTCGCTATAAGCTGTAGCGAATTGTCGTATTTGTTGCTGTCTTTGGCGCGTATTCAAGGTTGAAGCACCGACGAGTAAGTAGTGTTGAGCTGCGGTCGAATCATGATCATAACCCACAGATTTACTCGGATTGTGCGGAGTTTGAGGAACTCGAGAAAATCTACTGATCGGGACATGGTCGGCCACGCTTTGATTGGACATATTGGCGATCGAGTGTTGTCCAATTCAAATGTGATTTGGTGGTATTAGTGAGACTCTCTCTCTGCTTGATAAAGCAGGGGAATAATTTGTAATACGAATTTCTCTCAAAAGTCCAATACGTGGAGGCTGGCCGAGTAGCCTAAAGGGGGTTGCTCGCTAATATTGTGGCGAATGCGTCAGTTCCGTTTGCCGAGAGGAAGATTGCACACCGATTACAATCAGCCGTGCCAATCTTCCCTCAAGTCTTTCTAGGTGATTTTGGCGGCCTATTGATTCTCCATTGGCTTATTGGCATGCGAAATATAATGGTAGAAGGAGGGTAGAGCAAGTGGTCGCCGCAGAGTTAAATGAGTATCAAAAATTAGATCTAAAAATGGGTATATAATAGGCGTAAAGACAGAAAAATGAATGAAATGAATGGCCAAGTCCAATCGCACTTGCGCGAGTAGATGAACAATTGATGCAGCCACTGTGCGACGAAGAAAAGAAAGAGGGTACGTTGGCAGGTTGAGGAAAGAATGACATTGCTTCGCCTCAGTGACAAATGCATTAATCAGGGGTCAAGAGTACGCCAAGGATCTCAGACTCGACGATGCTGAAGCATGGTTACGAATTGTGAATCACGACCAAGCCTATCACAGGTGGTCTACCCACTACCTAATACGACATCCCTCACCACCGACTCGTACTTGGCGAGGACAGAATACGTTGTGCTGGCTAGCGCCTTGGGCAGGTCAATTTTAGTACATGTCCTGAAGTAACGCGGACGCCAAAACGCCGCCAAACTTTGCGAGTTTCAGGCCGATGGCATGACAAACCCGTCTGTGTTCCATTCGCCGGACAGAAAGCCCTCATACATACGGCGTTGAGAACTGCAGGGGCCATGTCATGCAGGTCCAAACGCTCCCGACTGCTTCTTGCTTGGGTATCCTCGCACTCGCTCTCGCTCCCCCGTTCAACAGGTCCGTGCCGCATTCAGCTGCAGCGATTGTGTTCCTTCCAGAAACCTTCTGCCATTTTCTTTGCACAAGATCAAGCGCACATGAAACCGTCTGGGATGGGAAGTAGATCGTATCCTTTATAAAACTCATTGCGCCTCTTTTCTAAAGTCTATTGGACATTGTGCGGCATCAATTGAGCTATCTCCGCGCAATCCCGACCACCCACCAGCACGAAGACCTGGCGCTCAAAGGGTTGGGGCTTGATTATCTGAAAAATTGAGTCGCTGTGCAAACATTCAATCTTGAGTTCATGTGGAATTCTAACCCAACGACCCCGAAGCGGGATGAACCTGTCCCACTCAGAGTTTTCCGGTTTTCACAGCGTTGCGGGGTGGATAAAAGACGGTGGCGATTGTCCCAGGTGCGCCCAGCTTCAGGCTTCATGTTTACTTCAAAATACGTGGAGTTTGGTTTTGCAACCGATGATGACGATTTTAAGTATAACATAAAAGAGCTAATCTATAATTGCGTCTTTCTATTTTTGACGAGAGTTTCTCTCCCAAGATCTAAGAATCCCCCGCTCATTTGGAATCCTTGTTGCTCATGTTTCCATATCCTTTTCGCTCTGCTTTCCAATTCTCATTCCAAAACCAAGACATTACAATCATTCCACATTAATAATAAACTCGCTCTTGCTGGCTGCAAACTTTGCAAATTCTGTCAAAGACGACGACTGAAGAATTTCGAAAACAGACACCTTTGACTTGGCTGCATTGCTCAGCCAATTTCGCAGCTCCACCGCAACCAGCGAATCAACGCCGTAATGCGACATGGGCAGGCTGGCTTCGATCTCGGCTACGGCGATGCTGAAAATATCCGACATCTTCTTTGTCAGTGCCTCTGCAATCAATTTTGTAGCATCAGCAATCGTTGTGCTTGGCGTCGAAAGATTTTGAGTCAGTATCGCAGTGGTATCCTCGGCGGATGTAGCAATGGGACCGGCCGACGAGGTGAGGGATGTTGCCAAACGAAGAGTTGAGAAGCGTCTGTCTTGTCTTGCCGTTGCACCTTCTGGAAGAGTGTCCCAGCTAACCAGGCAAGTGACGATCTGGCTGTCATCGGGGTTGGATCGAAGTGGCTGACGAATACCGTCCTCGACCAGACGCAGCAATTGATCAATCTCCATGGCTGGGGCAACACCGCCTAAGCTTAAGGACTTCTTGATACGAGACCGGTTGGACTCGTCTTGTTCGGCAACGAAACCAACAGATTTGACTTCACCCAGGTCAATAACCAGAGCAGGGAGGCCGAGGGATGTTCTATGCCGGGCAAGCGCATCCTGGAAGGCATTGCCTGCATTGTAGTTGGCCTGCGAAGTGTTTCCGAAAATACCTGCCAGTGAAGACATCATGATGAAGAATGATACATCTGGGAGGTTCTTGTGCAAGTTCATGGTACCTGCAACCTTGGGCAGGATGCCGCGGCGCCATTGTTCAAAGGTCATTCTCTCAAGAACCGTGTCCTGCAAATTGTCAGAATTAACATTACCCATATGTGTTCAAAAGAAACTTACGTCCAAAGCCATTGCTAGAGTAATGACTCCGCGAACAGGAGGCGCTACGGATGCCATTGCAGACAACAGCCTCTGCAGGTCTTGTTCGCCCGAGGCATCGCAATTGCGAATATACAGACTGCATCCACCTGCCTTGGCTGATTCAACCAGAGCCGCAGCCTCGGGGTGCGATTCTGCCCGGCGGGAAATCAGGATAATGTTCTTGGCGCCTTTCTGTACCATCCACTGCGCCATGCGGCGGCCAATACCACCCAGACCACCAACAATTAAACAAGTGCCGTTGGGGTCGTCCAAACTAAAAGGCTTGGGTCGGCTCACAACCTATTTCAAGATTAGTCTTATTTCGTCAAACCAAAACGGAAATTTACCTTGACCAGATCCCCGGGACGGGGCACAAGCACCAGCTTTCCAAGATGCTTGCCACTCTGTAGCTGTCGGAATGCACTCTCCATCTCGGAGATTGAATAAGTTGTAATTGGATAAATTGTGCGGAGGATATTTTCCGAGTACAACTTGATGCAAGCATCGAGTGCTCTTCCAAACACGTGCTTCTTGTACTCCATCAAAAAGGCAATGTCTATACCATGGAGACTGGCAGCCCGGCTGAATGCTGTCATCTCCAAGAAGCGACCGGCTTCAGTATCGACCTTTCCGATCTCCAGGAATCTACCGAAGCGCGCAACGCATCCCCAAGAGGCTTTGAGAAGAGGTCCAGAGAGAGAGTTGAGGATCACATCAACACCCTTGCCGCCTGTCTTCTCCATGATGGCTGGTGCAAAAGTAGTGTCGCGACTTGACATGATGTGGTCAGGTTGGATCCCGTACCGCTCGATGAGGAAATCCCGCCTAGCTTCAGTGCTGCAAGTGGTGTAGATTTCTGCTCCGATATGCTGAGCAATCATGATGGCTGCTTGGCCAACTCCTCCGGTTCCTGCGTGGATCAAGACAGTCTCTCCCTTCTCCAGGCGAGCAAGATTCATCAGAGAATGGTAGGCAGTGACATAAACGGTAGGCATGGAAGCGCCCTCCTCAAAAGACACCTCATCTGGGATCTTGGAAAAGTCTCTCCAGTGAGACCGGGCGAGGTTGGTGACTCGGCCTCTGTACATGCCACATACTCGGTCTCCAACCTTGAGGCCACTGTCTTCGCAGTCTGGGCCAAGGCCAACAACAACTCCACAGATTTCATGGACCACATCTCCATCAATCTGGCCGAGAGCACACATGACGTCTCGGAAGTTCAACCCGGAGGCTCGGGTCTCAACTTCGATTTGGCCACTTGGGATGTTAGCGGCGTGGCTGTGATCATCAGTGAAATACATGTCACTAAGCAAGCCATTCTGACCACTCTCCCAAATAAGCACTCGACCAGACTGGTTGAAAGGCTGCGGCTCAGCAGGAGGAGCGACAGCAACCTTCTTAACTGCGTTATCTCGTGTCTTGTCGGGATACACACGCGAGAAATGGAGGATACCATCCTTGACAGCATATTCCGATTCGATGTCGCCGAGGTTCTTGGTGCTGTCAAAGCTTTCGCCGAGCACATGAACGATTTGACCGATGTGCTCTTCGTTCCATGGCTCACTGTCGCTATCAAAATCGAGGTGGACACAGCGCTTGCTCGAGTCTTCCTGCTTCATGGTTCGAAGAAGACCGTCCGCCTGAGCAGATAGGGGCTGTTTCGCGTCCACAAGGCCGCTGCGGCTAAGCCACAACACACCTTCACTCGAGACAATAAGATGCCTCAGCTTGTTGAAAGCATTCTCATCCAAATTGTCGACAAACGCGGCTTCCATCTCAGCAGTAAAGATGCAAACCTTGTCTTGGCCTTGGGCTTCCTCGAAACTCTCAACGGTAGGTCGGGTGCCAGTCTTGAGCTCAACCTTGGCAACAAGCTCATCGAGCCATTTCTGCGGCGGCGGGTTCGTGTAGATGACCGAGACTGACGAGGGGAGCTTGGGTTCGGGGGTCACAGTGGTCACGATGAGACTGGCCGAAAGCCTATCAGGCTCGATGTGGTCTGGGATCTCAAAGTCAACTCCGGAAAATCCCTCGTCCCTAAACACTCTGTCCCAAATCTTCAGTGGCGCGTTGGGGCTCATCTTGCGGTCTGCCTCTTCGGCCAGCCACCAACCCGGCAGTGTACCAAAGATGAGCTGAGTGTCCAGTTGATCCTGGACACATTCGATGAGAATCAGCTTGCCTCCAGGCTTGAGCAGCTTTCTGACATTTGCAATCGTTCTATTCAAGGATTTTGTAGCGTGGAGGACCATTGAAGCCACAATCAAATCGTAGGTGCCCGTGGCGAAATCCTGGTTAGCCGGGTCAACTTCAATATCAAGCTTCTTGAAATCCATCAGTTTATCCCACCCCGCAAATTTCTGTCTTGCGGCCTCGAAGAAACCGGAAGATACGTCCGTGAAGTCATATGTTCCAAGCAGAGTACCAGTGCCTGCTCCACGAGCAGCAAACCCATCGAGGACAGCTCCCGTCGCACCGCCAGTTCCAGCTCCGATTTCCAAAACCTTGGCACCTGGGTTTTTGACTGCATACAACTGAATGACTTTCTCAAGTTGTGGGTAGATTCGCGACTTGAAGCGGGGAATCTCCATGTAATAGCGGTTCAAGAGGTTGTCTTGCATCATGAGTTCAAGGGGTGTGATATTGCCACAGACGATCTCGGGAAGCTCGAGTCCAACACGACACAAGAGTTCTCCAGCAGCATTGGCGGAAGAGAGCTCATCAAAGAGCATTTGTCGAAGGCCCATGCTAGTCTTTGACCACGTTTGGCTTCCAGGACCAAGCTCCCCCTTCGCAGCCTGGTCCACGATGGCTTGCATCCAGCCACGGAAAATCTTCTGATGCCAGATCCAGTCGTTCCCATCATCGTCTTCAAGCTCTGCCAAGCAGTCTTTGATGAAGTAGTACGATGCCCGGGCCATCTTGTCTTCAAATTCTGCCTCTTCGGGATCGGGTGTCATCACAATTGACTCCTTGACGCTAAGGGGCATGTTGTGGAAGACATCAAGTTCCCAGCTACTCTTGAAGCAGATTCCTGAGTCATCAGAGTCCTCACCCGAGGCCTTTGGGATGGCTTGAGCAAAGAAATCGTTGATCTGTAGGAACGAAGTCGTATCCTTTCCAGCATCTTCGTTGACAACCTTGATGTTCGTCTTGGAGCCCTTCTTATCAGACTTGACCAACTCAGTGAATGCTTGCAGCTTCTCACCGCTGCGTCTATTCAGATTGCTAGGAACAAACATGGACTTGATAGCGCGAGGGAGAACCATTGAGCCATTGCTTGTTTGGTCGGCCATATCCACATATGCCGATTGGATGATCGCATCCAAGGTACCGGGGTGAAGGACGTAGTCGGTAGCATCAGATGCAGCAGTGGAGACGACCAAGTTTGAAATGCCCTTATTTCCGGAAGCACTGCTGTGAGTGAGGTTCTGAAAAACCGGGCCATGGTAAAAGCCCATATCTCGGAGACCAGAATAAAAGGCCTCGATTTCGAATTCCCGGGCTTTGGTGCCAGCAGAAAAATAGCTATCAGCCTGTGGTGCAGTTAATTCTTTTGCTGTCGGGGCCTTGGTCGCGCTGCTGGTCTCTCCCAAGACATAGCCCTTGCAATGCTGAATCCAATTGTCACCCTCCCCAATGGAAGACACGTCAAAGTCATACCAGCCCTTAGAATCAAGCTCCTTCTCACTGCATGGACGAAGAGACAGACGAACTTCGACAGTCGCGGATTCGGGGATAGTAAGAGCGTTTGCGATATCAATATCACGGAGGCTGAATCCTCGAATATTCTTCTCGCCTTCGCCGCTCAGAATGCGCACGGCCTCAATAGCCATAGCGACATAGGCAGCACCTGGGAGTACAACCTTGTTTTCGACCTTGTGATCTGCTAGCCAAGAGATGGAGCTGGCTTTGAGGAAGTTCCGCCATGAAAATGTGGAGGCGTTGTCTCCGGGGACACGGAAACCGAGAAGTTCATGAGGGCGGGACGACTGAAATCGGTGTTCCCTACTAATGCGCGATTCCGTCCAGTATCTCTTCGTGTGGTTCCACGCATATGATGGGAGGTTTTCGAGAAGCTGGTACTTGTGCTCCTTTGATTGCAGGTTGACATTGCTGACTGACAGAGGGTAGCCGCGACGAAGAAGCTCACATGCAAGTTCTTGCGCCGTCTGTACGGCATCAGTAGATCGCTTGAGACATGACACGTAAGGCAGCTTCTGCTCTCCCAGAATTGATCGAATGGGACCCGAAAGGGTTGAGTGCGCGCCAATTTCGAGAATTAGGTCGACGTGAGAAACTCTGCTTCCAGAGGACTCGGGCTCGAAGCACATGTTGTCGAACGCCTGAGAGAACAAAACAGGGCTTGTCAGATTCTGGACCCAGTGTTCTGCAACAAGAGAAGCAGGCGACTCCAGAATCTCGCCGGTGACGGGTGAAGCGAACCGAGCGCCAGTCCAGGTGGCTTCATCCGCGGCGGGGATGACGGTCTTGAGCTTCTCGAGATAGTCCTGCGCCATGTGTTGCATGTGGTGAGAATGGTAAGCCAGCGGGACCTTGAGCTTCCTAGCAAAGATGCTGTCCGCCTTTAGCCGTGCCTCGACCTCTTCAATGGCAGCCATGTCACCAGAAAGTGTCACGCTGTTCTGGCTGTTGATGCAGGCAAGGACAACCCGGCCACCTTGAGTGTCAGCAAGGTACTTTTCAGCATCCTCTGCGCCAACTCCAGCGGCCAACATCCCTCCAGAAAGAGCCGACTGCTTTTGGTACTTGAGTGCAAGTTCACCTCGGTAGTATACAACACCCAGGGCCTGCTCAAAGTTCAAGGCCTTGACGGCATATGCAGCCGCAATTTCACCACTAGAGTGACTGGTGACGGCCGAGGGTGTGATGTCCCAGTCATTTAGAAGATCGACGAGACACAGCTGAAGAGCCACGTTGATGGGCTGTGAGATGTTTGTTTCGTGAACGCGGGTATTGGTTTCGTCGCGCATAAGCTCATCTATACCGTGTTAGTTCATATTCATTGATAAAAACTCGGTGCACAAACCGTGGAGTGACCAGTTGGCTCCATAAACCTCTCTCAAGATGCGATCGGCCTCCAGAAGGGATGCCTTGAAGACGGGATAGGCTCCAATGAGTTCGCGGCCCATAGCGTGCCACTGAGCACCTTGTCCGTTAAACACGAATCCAATCCGAGGTCGCTTGGGTGCAAGAACAGTCTTGAAGGCTGGGCTCTCGAGGCAATCTGCCAACTCTTCCAAGCTGCTTGCTCGAACAGCCCCGGTCCAGGCAAATGCCGAGCGGCGCTCGGAAAGAGTGTATGCAAGGTCATCAATCGACAGCTTCTCGCCAGTCTCTAGCACCTTACGGATATATTCTGCATAACTCTGCGCCATGCCCTTTGATGCAGTAGAGTCCTTTGCGCTAAAAACAAATACCTTGTGTGGCTCGTTGGCCGATTCTTGGCCCTTCACTCCCTCTGCTTGTGATGGGGGAGCTTCCAAGATGACGTGAGCGTTTGTTCCACCGTAACCAAAGTTGTTAACAGATGCTCGAAGAGGTTGACCGGCCGGCCAGTCCATCAACGTAGTAGGAACCTTGAGGTTCCACTGTTCCACGGGAATGGCAGGGTTGTTGTTCTCGTAGTTCAGGTTGGGAGGAATCTTCCTGTTCTTCAGCGCGAATGTCGCCTTGATGACGGCCGCAAGACCGCTAACAGGTTCAGTATGGCCAACATTTGTCTTGACCGAACCAACAATGACGGGGTTGTGTGCTTCCCGACTCTTTCCGAACGTTCTTGAGATGGCTTCGGCCTCGATCGGGTCGCCAACCGGTGTACCAGTCATGTGTGCTTCAACATATGGCGTCTGGGAGAGCTCCAGGCCGAATCGCTTGTAGCACTCTTTAATCAGTGTCTGCTGGGCCTCCATGGAAGGCGATGTAATGGTTGTTGTCTTGCCATCTTGGTTAAGACCAACACCTCTGATGACAGAATACACATTGTCGCCATTCTTTAGGGCAGCCTCCAGAGGCTTCAGAACGAGTGTTGCGATGCCTTCGCCACGCCCGTAGCCATTTGCTCGCTCATCCCAAGCGTAGCATTTTCCATCCTTGCCCAAAACACTAGGTTAAAGTCAGCAGGCGTCCCACATGATAATGTTCAAAGAAGATTCAGTGCCTACCCTTGCTTGACCATTCCGACCAGTTGATCACGACTTAGCAAGACGGATGCACCGCTGACAATTGAAACGTCGGATGCGCCAGAGTAAAGCGTCTCACAGCCCTGGTGCAGTGCTGTCAAGCCAGACGAGCAGCCCGTGTCAATGGTGACGCTAGCTCCCCGAAAGTCATAAAAGTGAGAAATGCGATTGGACAGCATGGCTGCGCCATTTCCGGTAATAAAGGATCCAGGAATCCGCTCAGGGTCGTGCATTAGGAGGTCATAAAAGTCTTTGGCGTATACACCCGTAAACATTGATGTATTAGATCCAGCCAATTGCTCGAGGGGAATGCCAGCTTTGCAATCCAGTCAGAACTTTTGCCTCGTAATTAATTTCAGTGCCTCAACTTACCATTCTCAGTGGCTTCGAACACAGACTCGAGTATGAGACGGATTTGCGGATCCATGCCCTTGGCTGTGTTAGTACGAGAGGGAGCCAATGTGAATTTTGAGCACTCACACTTGCTACATCAGTCGAGTAGTTGAAAAACGCAGCATCAAACAGTGCCGGATCTTCTTTTAGGAAGAATCCGCCTTTGGGCAGGTTCTGGATGTGTCAGACTTGCTTCAGATGCATGGGGGACACTTTTCACTATACCTCAGCTGCCTTGACATTGAATCTGTTTTCTGGGATTGGCGACCAGCCATCCTGGCCGTTCGCACAGAAATCCCACAGCTTCGAGGGACTCGTCACATCTCCTCCAAATCTGCAACTCATGCCCACAATGGCAATGGGCACATGTTGGCTAGAGGGCATGCGCGGCGAGCCTGCACTGCAGTTAGTTTCAGGTACGCTAGCAGCTGGAACTTCTTTTGATGTAGTGGCATTCATGTTGAATAAGAAAGGTAATGAGAAGTGGCAAGGAGAGTTGGAATGAGGGTGTCCAGGAGCAGCTGGAGAGTAGAGTAGGGCTTCGTGCGCGCAGTCTTATATTAATCACAAACACAAGCAACCCACAAGCAAACATCACCAACAAGAAAAATGCGTCCCATCAAAACGGTAGGCGCTAACGCCACGTTCCGCTCCGATGATCGCCGGCATATTGGTGGCTCACTCAAGCAACGTGGTGGGTTTGCCATCTCAGCTCCCGGGAACATCATCCATCGTACGAGCATTGACCGCCTCTGTTTCCACACAGAAATGCCAAGGACCAGCTTATTTGCCTCTTGGAAACATAGTATCAACCTCAAAGCTCGTCTATTGCGTCCGATTCGAGAAACAGTACTGCCTTTGATTGGACGGGATCAAAGATGGGGCTGGCATTCCTTTGCGGTCCTTGCCACCATTGCCCAGCGGGGGAAAGGCAGGGATGCTGGCGATTTCTAAACTGGGACGTTCGGCGAATTTTTTTATGTGGATATTGCCCTGCAGCGCGTATGTAAGTATGCGCTGGTTGCCGCATGAAGCTCCACATGGTTAAATGGACTGCGCTTACGGCTTAGCGTAGGATCACGAATGGCGAGCCTAACATCTTGGCATACCGGCAGTATGCCACAGGCCATTGGTTGCAATAGTAGAGGTCTTGGTACGAGGGTAGAATATCGAGGTGGCCAGAAGACATCAGGTTGTGCACGCTCTGTGTCAACTTGGCTCAGTAATTCCATCACATCTGCCAGATTCACAGCATGGCCAACAAAGTCGAAAACCAGCAACAATCGGGAGACGAGTCTCACGACACGTCGAGCACTCTCGATACCTCCCGGGGTAAAACTTCAACAGTAAAAGGTGTTCTGCAGAGAATTCTCCTAGCCGGTCATGTTGAGGCCCGTGGCATACAGCCTGTGCCTCTCGAGGAGCGGACCTCGAGGCGTTACTTGAGCACCTTTACAATTTGGTGTTCAATCAACACCAATATTCTTGCGTGAGTCACCAATTGCCAACTTGAAAAGTGTCCCGTATACTAATCATGCTAGAATCACGTTTGGTATGCTCGGTCCGGTATCGTTCCAGCTAAGTCTAAGGGACTCGGCCTTGGTCATCCTGTGCTTCAACTTGCTCTCGACCTTTGCGCCCGCATTCCTTTCTACCCTCGGCCCCAAAACCGGTATGCGACAAATGATACAAGGAAGATTTAGTTTTGGGTAAATACGCAAACTTGTTATTGTTGTTGGGTTTGAAGTTGACAGGCGGTTACAGTTACTATCTTGTGGGAATTCCAGTATTGCTCAACCTGGCAACTCTGACGGGATTTTGTGTCATCATCGGCGTTGTAGGTGGTCAATGTCTCTCTGCCGTCACTGACGGGTCATTGTCCCCCGCGGTGGGCATCGTGATTATCACACTGGTTGCTCTCCTCATATCCTTCTGTGGGTTCAGCGTGCTGCACTTTTACGAAGGCTATGCGTGGATGCCAGCACTGGTTGCCATCATCATTGCAGTCGGGTGCAGCGGCCATCACCTCAAAGATCAGGTTGTGCAGGATGCTCCGACTGCAGCTCAGATTCTCAGCTTTGGTGGCATCATTGCCTCGTATGTGATTTCTTGGGCATGCATAGCATCTGATCTCACCACCTACTTTGATCCAACTGTGCCAATGGCATCGTACGTACTCTCGCTCTTGTTATTTTCATCTTCATTTACTCACAGATTACAGGACCCGTATCTTCATTTACAGCTACCTAGGACTGATTGTTCCTACTGTTCTTCTCATGACTCTAGGTGCGGCGATAGGAGGTGCCATTTCCAACGTGCCCAGCTGGCAAACCGCATACGATGAAACCATGGTGGGTGGTGTGTTGGCTGCTATGCTCTCGCCTGCCCATGGCTTTGGAAAATTCGTCGTTGTTGTCCTGGCCTTTTCACTCCTGGCCAATCTTTCGAGCACAATGTACGCCATCACTCTCAACTTCCAGACTCTGGTGCCCTTCAAGGTGCCACGATACATCTTCTCCATCGTTGTCACTGCAATCATCATCCCTGTGGCCATCAAGGCTGCTGATGACTTTTTTGTCAGCCTTGAAAATTTTGTCGGGCTGATCGGTTACTGGAGCGCCTCGTTTGTTGGCATCGCCATTACGGAGTACTTTGTATTCCGCAACGCAAATCCGAAGCAGTATGACATGGGCAGCTGGGATGTTCCATCTGCGCTCCCAAGCGGCTTGGCCGCGATAGGGTCTTCTGTTCTGAGCTTTGGTCTGATTATCCCATGCATGGCCCAGGTCTGGTGGACAGGCCCTCTTGCAAAGACGAGTGGGGATGTTGGCTTCGAGATTGCCTTCTTCTTGAGCGCATTGCTTTATCTGCCCCTTCGATATACGGAGAGGCGAATTCTGGGCCGATGATTTTTTAGATGGATTTCATATCCTTAGTCTGGAAATGACTAGAACCTAGCTCCCTATCCAAACACATGACTTACTGACATGTATCATTTGTCACTTGGACATACTTTGCCTTCTTAGCTACGCTTTAAAATATTTGAATATTAATCATTCCCACGTTTCTGTCATAGATGCTTTTGATAGGATATCCATCGCAGTATCGCCTCGGCCAGATATCTATGTGGGTTCAGGGGCTTATGCTTACTTGCCAAGTCGCTAATCTACGAGCATATTTCGGAGACGTAAGACTTAACTCTTTAGCGGGCGCCACGCGCCTGGGTCAAAAAATACGGAGACACAGATCCACCAGGTTCAGAATATGCCCGATTCGACGTGATCAGATTACGTTTTGTCTGTAAGTGGAATTACGCGTGAGCCAAGAGAGGCTATTGCTGTGGGGGCCTCCTACGAGTATGATTGGTAGTCTCGCCATTCCTTCGCGGCATGCAAGGGGAGGAGCCCGGATTTTAGAACAAATGCCGAGTCTGGGACGACCCAAGGAGTTCCGAGACGTATCCCGACCAGGGTTTGTGTAAGCGAGACAAGGCGCATATTTGAACACATAGGGTTAGCAGATAAATCCTTTGCAAGGCTAAACCCTATCTTAGTTTCCGACAAGGCGCGTCGAATCGATTCAGAGCGGAGAAAATGGTCCAGATGTGGGAGACTATGGCATGAGTGGCGAATGGATCACGCCAGAGCCACCGCTTGGTATCCAGCAGCTTCATCAACAAGCCCGCGAAGGAGCCGCGACGGGCCAAGTGGACACTGCACCCCAGCACGGCATCCTGACGATCTTTTTTGCACGAATAGCCGAAATGATGCTTGTAATCGCAGCTTGTCTCCCGCCCCGCCACACTCCTCATGTACGAGTCTTGCGAGATGTGCGAGACTTGGCAAGGCGAGAGGCTGAGGTGTCAGACGAGGATGCACTGCGTCTTGTTTCTGCTTGGCCATTTCACGAGTTGTGCTAACGCCCAGACGCAAGGGGGGAGTGGGACCTTCGGCGAATTTATCAAACTGCTATTGAGCGGCATCAGTCGCTGGTGGGGATCAGTGGATCAGGATATCCATAGCCATGCAGCACTGTGAAGCCATACAAGCAGACATGTATGGAAATATCGCTGCTTGTCTTCTGGGTCTGTCTAGTTTCAATCTCCTCGTCTCATTTTTGGCACGTTTGTCTGCAACTTCTTCCCGCTAAACTCTCCATTCTTCCCCTGGCAACAATGGGCTCACTTGACTCCGGATACACCACCCTCGGCCCACTGGATCACTTGCCTCCCCGGCACTACACACGCTTTGTGCTCTACTTGCCTCTGAAACCTAGCATCACACCAATTGAAGCATTTGAAGACCTTCAGCAAGCCTTGCACAAGACGTTTCTGCAATTGCCTTGGTTGAATGGCAAAGTGCACTGGCAAGCAAAAACTACACCAGGATGGAGACCGGGCCAGCTTGAGCTGCGGCATAGGCCCGTGAGCGCTTCTGGCCCTTTGCCTGAGCAACTCAAATTCAACGACCTAGGTTCGGCCACAAGCTATGCCGACCTCAAAGCACTAGGGTTCCCTATGGATACCTTCACCGATGAACAGCTGCTCTGGGCCCCGTTTGAGCCGGACATGAACACGGGGGCCGATGCCTTTGTTGCTCAAGCCAATTTCCTCCCTGGCGGTTGTCTTTTGTCGACTGCTCTTTTTCATTCAGCTGCCGATGGCATGGCAAACGTGACCATGATCAAGCTCTGGGGCGACCATTGCCGCAATCTAACATTACAAGGCGAGTCACCCAGCGCCGAGGTGGCCGTGATACCTCCCGACAACTTCGATCGAACCGTTCTCGACTCTCTGTGGTCTTCCAAGCGCGCCGACACATCTCCAGACCAAATTGATCCTTCTCATTGGGACATTTTGGGGCTTGATCCGCCTAGCTTCGAGGAGCATAAGAACAGCAACAATCAAATTGTTGAGACGGCCACAACATCAACCACGGATGGTACACTAAAATCCCACATCTTCTATATACCTCCGGCCAAGTTTGCAGCTCTGAAGAGGGCGTGCGCAAAAGAAGTCGATGCAGGCCAGGTATCTGGCAACGACGCCGTGTGTGCACTAATCTGGAGGGGCCTGGCAAAATCACGAGTAAGCGCTCGAAACAAGATGGACGATACAGCGCCGTCTGGTGATGCCAGACTTGAAATGACTTTTGACGGTCGATCATCCTTTTCCCTGCCCCCGACGTATCTCGGAAACGTCGTTCTCATCTCCAAAACAAAACTGGCAGTGTCTACACTCACTGCGCCTGAGACGAGCATCGGCTCCGTCTCCAGGGCAATCCGCGAAAGCGTAAACAAGATGCACCCGGAAAGCGTCTTGGATGCCTATACGCTTGCGCGCAGCATGCCAGACTTTGGACGATACGACGGTCGCGCCAATCCCATCGGAGGGTGGGAAATGCTCATGACGTCGCTGTTGGCCATGCCAGCCTCCGCATTGTCTTTTGGAGAGGGCATTTTTGGAAACGGGGGCAAGGTGGAATCGATTCGACCAATGATGGGCGAGTTCAACAAGCACCTTCGGATTTGCTTCATCATGCCCCCCAAGGCTCACGGCGGGGTGGAAGTGGTGTGCGGGTTATTTGATGAAGAGCTGGAGTGCTTGACGAAGGATAAAGAATTTTGTAAATACGCAATGCTTCTTTTTTAGCCATTGGCGATATGTTACTATTCAGTCCTTATGAATTTTACATGTATTAGACGGTTCCGATGTACATATTTTACCAGTTCCTCACAAACTGTGAGGGACTTTCAGACTGCCAAGCTAGCATCACACCTAGTCACACAAAGATACGGCGTACAAATACGTGGCAGCAGTGGTGCCGTCTCGTTTTGCCTAGCAACCCCCGCAATCCCGTACTTGATTTGTTAGTTGTTCGGGGGCATTCGCTTTCGTGGGGCATGTTTCTGCAACAAGCAGCTTCTTGCATGGCTGAGTACAAATCACAGGACTGGTCACCCAAGGAGATGAATGTCTGTGCTGCACTCGAACATATCTGGAGTCACTAATGCGGGCTAACACAAATCTGCAACCAACCAGCGCACAAGGCATTTGAACGAAAGACGCCACCAAGGCAGTACGCGGGGCTGAGTTATTCCTACTGCCACGCTATGCCCCCGGCGTTTTTCACTTTGCCTTTTTTTTTTCTCCTTCTTCTTGTTTCTCGCAAAAAATCGAGTCCCACATTCGGGAAAAATTATCCATCTTAAACGTAGCTTATTTGGCCAATCCGATGAACATGATCCGCGGAATTTCTCTTTCCACTAATCGGGATGATGTGGTGGTGAAGCGTCTTCATTCTGACGGGTCACTCACAGTTGTACAGCCGGCGTTATTCACGGACATGGGAATCGCGAACGGGGGCAAGGAATTATCTTCACACATGCTGAGCAACATAGATGCTTTGCTAGATCCCCACACACCCAAGGAAGACGAAAACGATCCTTTGCCATTTAATCATTGGAACCGCGACAATCCCATACCTTCCCTCATCGAAATCTTGAATCGACTAAGAGCCGGAGGGCAGCCCCAAAACTCTTCAAACTATTGCAACTACCACCAAAACATCGCGCGCCGGAGTTATGCTTGCTCAAATGCCCGGGCAAGGCAGATCATATCCAGGACACAGATTGAGGAGAAGCAAAAGTTTGAACAGAGCATCGAGTTTATGTTATCCAACCTCGCAACCGATAATTCTCCTTCGGCAGCACGAAGCAGTGAATATCAGAAATTTTATCAGGATTGGCTGATAGAATACATTCGTCTGAACGAAGAGTATCCCTCCGACGATATAGTCTCGACAGACCCACACTTCGAGCATGGCATTGCATACCCGCCCCAGGAGCCGCTTGTGGATCGGTCTGGCGATATTGAAAATGGGATTCATCCTGTCAACGACCTTGTCTACCATGAGACAATGAACCATCCAAACATCTACCTGCAAGCGACCCTTTGCGATGAGCATGAGCTCTTGAAAGAAAAATGGTCGGATTGTAATCGACCGCGCAGCATTGACAAGAGCGAACCTGCCGGCAAAAAAGGCTTAGAATCCAGGGTCCCATGGGCGGAACGGATCATGACAACAAATGAACTATTGCGGTTCTTGATGGATGCCCGTGATGAGGACACCAGCGCAGCTGCCTCTGGGTCGAACTTCCCTTTGGCAGCCAACACTCGTAGTCAATCCGGTGTACGACGATTCGTTTCTTCGGGTCCAAGGCTCGCCAAGGAATTCTCTCGAAGATGGAGGAGACATCCCATCGACACCATCAGGTATTTCGTGCCAAAGTTCCTCCTGACTGGGGATACCCATTTTCAGAGGCCTGGTAAAGGCAAGTTCAGGGGCACTGCTGAACTTGAGATAAAAC
Source organism: Calonectria leucothoes (assembly GCA_002179835.1). NCBI lineage: Eukaryota > Fungi > Ascomycota > Sordariomycetes > Hypocreales > Nectriaceae > Calonectria > Calonectria leucothoes. Next base: position 430,741 of record NAJI01000045.1, read on the forward strand.
ATGTCCTCGGGTTCTTCCTGAATGAGATTGATAGCAAACAGCGCTGTAACCGGTGTAGCAAGATAAACTTTGACCTAACGCTATCCCGAAGCGAGGATGGGGATGGACAACCAGTTGGACGTGTGAGTCGCCCAACCATGAACTACGCAGACGGGTCAGAAAGAGTGCTACTCCTCCCAACATTCAACAAGATGGTTCTTAACTGCCAAAAACGCAAATGCTGCCAATGCTCCCTCGTCCTAAAAGTTTTGCTCCTCACCTTTGATGCCCTCAAAATGGATATACTGGGCGACGACACGCCGTTGGATAAGAATGCGAAGATTCCTTGCTACCTCTCATCTCCTATCGGCAATTTAGAGCAATATTATACTCTACTGTCAGAAGAGGTTCTCAAGCCGACGCCGCGTCTTCTTCCCGCGCCAATGTTGATGATTATACCACCAAGCCAACGCAAGCACGGCAGGCGGAATGCTTTTGCAGAAATACCATTAATGATTGAACATGCATCATTGCCATTGCCGAACATGCAAGGGAGCGGAATCTTCATCAACAGCAGCGGCATCGATCTAGCGCGTGTTGGAAAATGGTGGACGCAGTGCAAAGAGACTCATAGCCAGGAGTGCCAGGTACTTGCAAAGGACAAATATACCGGGAAAGAGGCAGCGGGGTATCTTTTGCGTGTCATAGATGTGCAGAGGAGCAAGGTTGTTGCCGCGCCGACTGGCTGTAGCTATGTGGCTTTGAGCTATGTTTGGCCAGCAGCCCACGATGCCTTCAAGGCGCAAGAGAAGCACTTCCAACGGCGCAACATGATGAATCATCAGCTGCCGATACGGGATGACGAATCGGCACAATTCCATGCCCCGGTGGAGCAATTGCCAAAGACGATTCAGGATGCTCTGCGCGTCATGCGTGCGATTGGCGAAAGGTACCTGTGGGTTGACGCACTTTGCATCATCCAAGATGATGCAATCGACGTTCAACGCACAATAGGAAAAATGGACCAGATATACAGGGCGGCGTCACTGACTATTGTCATGGCCGGCCGGGAAGGCGCCGGGTTGGAAGGAGGCCGTCCGATTCTTCACCAGTAAGCCAGTAACATGAAGGTTTAGACTATGTATGCTAATTCGGCAAAAACAGACCCAACCAGAGGGTGGGTGATACAAACTACATGGTCCCGTTCCTCTCAGTCGACGGAGCCCTTTCGGAAAGTGTATGGAACTCTCGGGCCTGGACATACCAGGGTAAGGACAACCTGCGCCTTGTAGCTTATAGTTGCTCCAGCTAACGCCCATGGTCCTTTTGTGTTGGTAGAGTCGCAATTTTCAACCCGCAAGCTAGTCTTTGCACACGGGCTCGCCTACTACGTCTGCGCGTGGTCCGCTTTCCAAGAGGATCGCGTCGATGGCCCCCTCAGAACAGCTGCCCCCGAGATCAATGATGATTATTTCTTCCGACATGAGAATGAATACTGCCGACACGTTGAAGCTTACACCGTGCGCCAGCTGTCGTACGGCTCCGATATCTTGAATGCGTTTCAGGGAATCATGAACCACATGAAGCTGGGTCTGCATACAGACTTTTGCTGGGGGCTTCCACTGAGCGACTTTGATGGTGCCCTGCTCTGGCATGGCGTTGGCAAACTGGCGAGGCGAGCAGACAAGAAGCCGCAGGGCGCAGGCCTTGAGCCAGTATTGTTTCCTTCGTGGTCGTGGGCAGGTTGGGCCGGCGCTGTTCAATTTCGGCCGGATCGTCATTCCGATAACCGATCGGAAAGGACCCAATATGATGCGGCCGTCAACCGCCTCGGACACATCACCACACTTGTGACGTGGCCGTGGCAGATGGGTTTCGACCTTCCGCCCGATGGGATTGACCTGGATGCCATCATCTCCGACATTCTCCTCCGTGGTGTTCTGCGTTTCGTGACGAGTTTTGCGCGCGTTAATCTTGGACGTCTTGGTAATTTATTTGCACACCAAGGCATTGACGGTTGGACGCTTGATGATGGGAGGACGGTGAATGAGGGTTGGTGGATGTGCATTGTGCTTTCCGAGGTTGAGAACCCGCAAATTGGACCCAGCACACCCTTTATCGACTCTCGGGGAGAGACGCACGGCGGAATATCGCCTATAAAAACCTACAACGTAATGGTTGTTGAGGAGAGGAGTGGCATTTTTGAGAGAATCGGTCTTGTCAAGATTTCGAGAATGATTTGGGAAGCTTGCAACCCAGAAATTCGCTGGGTGGTTTTACATTAGTTCAAATAAAACAACCCAATTTGGACCAGCTACCCTATACGTCAGTCAGAAAAAAGTTTGTCAGCGAATCGACTTCCGGCTTTATTTATTCATTTACGTTTGAGAAATGGACTTGAAAATGATGAAGCGCAATTACTCAATCGCAATGGGCCCGTCACGACTGTGGATGTCCGGTTTTCAAACACGCATTCACCGTCTGTTTGGTGCAGAGCAGCACCCCAGCCCAACCAACACCTCGACATGCAACCGGCGCAGATGACAAGCAAGCCTGTTTGTTGACAGAAGTGATGGCTCAGATTTACGTTGGCGTACCTGGATGTGGCGTCGGATGGATGAGTTTATTTCCATTCGGTGGCGACGACGTTATCACGACATGCCCCCGAGTGACGGCATGTGGAGCCTCGTGAATTTCAGCAGTGGGGTGAGATTACATGATGATAACGGCGATAATGCACGTTGCCTGCCCTGCGGTCTCAGTGACCCTCTCTTTTTTCTCTCATTTGCAGGTGACTGTTTTTGTTTGGTGATGGCCACTGGGAAAACCAAAAAACACTGCTTGCTACACACACGAATGGCAAAGAGTTCGAGGTCATGCAGCGCCAAACTCAACAATTTCGGCACCATCTTGGCAAAGCCTCAAGTGCCGTGACCCCCACCCCCGTCTAACTGCCTTTAGTCAAGCTTTTGCTGAGTCATCTGCGGCTCTGCCAGTACCAAGAAAGGGGATTGTCCAGGCCAAGGCCGATCCCGCGCGGCTATTGGTGCGGCGGCGCGGTGGACCCCTGCATCGCCAAGATGTCGAATCGGCTGGGATGTATTTGAAGATATCACACAACGGGAGGGAAAAAAACAAGCAAAGAAAAAAAACCATATAATTAGGCTTGTTCTTTTGATGGGGACGGATATCTCAGATTGTGTCGTAGATGCGGAGAAGATGGATACGGGGACAACGGGGGTTGCTGAGTACGACACGAGGGGGGGGACGCTGAGATGGGTGACAACGTCGGCATGGAGTCTTTTGTGGGCGATGTGGTTCTGTGAGAAGTGATGAAAAAAAACAAAACGGCCACCGTGACGACGGATATTGTGCATGATTGGCCGCTCTCTCGGTCAAACAGGGCATGGGTCAAATGCCTTGCAACGGATCCGCCGATAAGACGCCGTGCTACCCTTTTTTTTTCCCCTTTGGCCTTTTTCTCAACAGTTGAACCCGTCGTCGAGTGTTTGTTTGTTCTTCCACACTGGCAGCAAGAGGGAAGAAGACTCAGCCGCGGGTCCGATGGCAGTGAAGGAAGGGGAATTGAGGCCAAAGCCAGCACTGCACATACAACCTGACCATCTTTCGACTTTTTTTGCCAGCAGCGTCTCGCACCGGCTGATGCTCGCGTTAATTGCGCAATAAAAACCGGGCGTGCTGCGGTTCCGTTTGAGGCCACATACAGAAAAGGACGCTCTCGCAAGGTCAACCATGGATGCCCTCGTGGGCGGTCGTGTGGTGGTGGTGGCCAGTCCGTTGATGCGTAGATTGCTTCGGCCGTTCCCTTTGATGCCTGCGGGTGATGCACACGGCCGCGGACCAATGAGAGGCAGCCTCGGCGCCGCGACAACGTCAGTGCCGTCCGCTTCGGGACTAGCGCCGGCCCTGTCGAGCGTTTTATCCTTCTCCCCCGGAAGTTCGGCAACGTCCCGTCTCTCCACCGTGGTTAAAGGTTTTTCCCAGCGGCCTCTCGACTCGCTCGTGGATTCATTCATTTATATTATTATTATCGTAACGTTTTCCCCCTTTTCTTTGTCTGCTGCGTGCCCGTGTGGTCGGCCTCTGCAATTCCGGTTGGCGGTGGAAGTGTTGGGTGCGGCATATCAACTGCGCTTGCATCGTTGCTCGTCCTTGTCCGTCCTGTCGTCCGGCGTGGTTCAACGTGGCCAAGACCACAAGTGCGGCTCCTCGCCGGGAATAACCCCCTCGGCACACACACGCTGGCCTCGCAGCGCCGTCCCGTCGATCCCTCCCGCCACACGACATGCAGCACCCGAATGGCGAAGGCTCAGCGGAAAAACAAAACAGGATCAGCATCAGCATGTTGCTCGTGCCCATCTGCAAGCCGTGAGGGGGAGCAGCCAGCCCGCCGTTCGTGTGGCTTGCCGCCTAGAAGACCAAGGCTGGTGTTTGCATGCTTCTAGAAGATTTGTCACTTTAGCCCGTAGCCTGTGTAGTCGTAAACCCACTCCGGTGTAATAGCGGTCCATCCCAAGACGCATCCATCTGTGTCCGTCTTGTCTGTGGATCCCTGGACCCCTTCTCTTCTCCTTCGTCTTGCCTCTTTCTGTCTGTTCATCATATTTTTACTCTTTGCCTATGAGATTCGACCGCGGTAGCGTGGGTCCATCTATCCTCCACCCATCCATCCAAGATTAGCCACTCACGATGGCCCCAATTAAAAAAAACAGTCGTCGACCATGACCAGAACTCCGCGGCGATCCACCGCGCGCGTTACGAATTGACCGAGCGTGATGGGCAACAAGGCAGTGACCCTGGACCTGACCTGTCTGCACGTTTCCACCGGGGAAAACGCTACCCCGGGCTGGCTGACCCCATGGGCCATTGGCATCTCGCATGCGCGCCCCAAGCTTTTCCCCCGTGTCAGTCAGCTTCACTTTTGCCAACCCCATACTTGTCCTGGCCTTCCTCTCTCTCTCTCTCTCTCTTTTCCCCCCCGGATGACCCCGTGCGTGACGTAGATTATGGAGAAGCCTACGTCGGAGGGGCGGCTAAAATTCTACATGCCCACGCCGACTGGGGAATGAGGCATTACTCACGACGCCCGGTCCCGTCGCTTCCATACTATTATACATACATATACACACTTATATATATCTGGGCGTCTTCTTTATATCCATCCTCTTTCTTCGTCGCTGGGTCTCTTCCACTTCTTCCATCCATCCCCCATCCCAATCTACTCCCCCGTCCACTCCCTCTCCTCTTCTCCTCCATCCAGCAGCGGCAGCAGCAGAAACATCACAGCCATGGGTGGCATTCTCCATCTCGTGGAGGACAGGCCGACGCCGCCGTCCGTCTACAACTGGCGCGTCTACTGCCTCGCCATCGTGGCCTCGTGCGGCTCCAACATGATCGGCTACACCAGCGCCTTCATCGGCACCACAATCACCCTCTCGTCCTTCCAGAAGGAGTTTGGCATCGACCTCAAGACCAAGGAGGAGCAGAACCTCATCAGCGAGAACATCGTTTCCCTCTTCATCGCCGGAGCCTTCTTCGGCGCTCTCATCACCTACGTCCTCAGCCACTTCATCGGCCGCAAGACCTGCCTCGCCGTCGCCTCTGCCACCTTCACCCTCGGAGCCGGTCTTCAGTGCGGTGCCAACGGTGACCGCGGCCTCGGAATCTTGTACGCCGGCCGTGTTCTGTCCGGTCTGGGCACCGGTGTTGCCTCCAACATTATCCCCATCTATCTCTCTGAGCTTTCTCCCCCAGCCATTCGAGGTCGTCTCGTCGGTCTGTACGAGCTTGGGTGGCAGATTGGCGGCATGGTTGGTTTCTGGATCAACGTGAGTCACATCGATTGAACGTCTAATTTCAAGTATCCATTCATTGTGCTAACTACTGCATAGTACGGTGTGGAGAAGCACATCCCCGAGAGCTTCAAGCAGTGGATGGTTCCCTTTGCCATCCAGATCATCCCCGCCGGCATGCTCTTTGCTGGCTCCCTGTGGATCCGAGAGTCGCCTCGATGGCTGTTCATGAAGGACCGCCGCCGACAGGCCATGGAGAACCTCTGCTGGATCCGACAGCTGACGGCCACTGACCTCTACATCACCGAGGAGGTTGCCGCCATTGACCAAGCTCTCGAGGCGCAGAAGGCCGCCATCGGCTTCGGCTTGTGGAAGCCGTTCCAGGCCCTGGCTGACCGTCCCAGCATGATGTGGCGTCTCTTCCTCGGATGCATGCTCTTCTTCTGGCAGAACGGTTCCGGCATCAACGCCATCAACTACTACTCGCCCACCATCTTCTCCGTAAGCTGTTCCCCTCCCAGTGGCACAACACAAACGAACAAATCGCTAACCAACCCTGCAGAGCATTGGTGTTCAGAAGGATACCGTCAACGTCATGACGGGCATTTTCGGCGTCGTCAAGGCTGTCATGACCTTTGTCTGGCTTCTGTTCCTTGTCGACCAGCTCGGACGACGTAAGCTGCTGCTCATTGGTGGTCTCTTTGGCTCCATCTGCATGTGGGTGATTGGTGCATACATCTACGTTGTCGAGCCCACCAAGAACCCGCAGGACCACCTCACTGGAAGTGGCATTGCCGCCATTGTCTTCTTCTACCTGTGGACCGCCGTCTACACTCCCACTTGGAACGGTACCCCCTGGGTTATCAACTCTGTAAGTCCTCTCTCGCCCAGCCTGCCTCTCATCAGCATCTTGTACCGGAACCCAGCTAACAAGAACAGGAATTCTTCGACTCCAACTTCCGTTCCGTGGCCCAGGCCTGCACCACGGCCAGCAACTGGCTGTTCAACTTCCTCGTGTCCCGCTTCACCGAGCAGATGTTTGCCGCCATGGGCTACGGCGTGTACATGTTCTTCGCCTCGCTGTCCTTCTTCGCCTTCATCTTCGCCTTCTTCCTCATCCCCGAGACGAGCGGCATCCCGCTGGAGAAGGTCGAGCGCCTCTTCGACATCAAGCCCATCTGGAACGCAAACTCGATCCTCAAGGAGCAGCTCAAGGAGGAGGAGGAGCAGTTCCGCCACGAGGTCAAGGAGGAGGGCCCCATCCACAAGGAGAACCAGGACGACTCGTCCGACGGCCGCTACGAGGCGTGAAAAAGGGAAAGCGAAAAGAAGAATGAATGAAATGCATAAGAGCCTTTTGAGTTATAGAATCTTTTTTGGGACGTATATAAAACGTAAAAAATCATGATTTGGGATGATCAAGCCGGTTAGGGCATTGTACTAAATGAATTTATTGCTTCTCCACCATGTTTTATTCACTGAGTGATGGACTCCGTTTGATTTGATTATTCATCTAAATTGAAAACCCGAATTACCAATCGCTGCCTGTGCTGTATTCAAACATGGCTGTGGCCTGCTGCAGCGAGCTCATGGGAAGCAGAACTAGGACCTACAGGTCACAAAAGGAGTTGTAACTGTTTGCTCCCACCATCGTCTCTCAAATGTGACGAGTCTGATCCGGCCCACAAACAGAGATCCTGCAGTTCCCTTGCAGATTCAGACTAGATCGATACGCGTACGCTAACCAAGTTGGATAGGCATCTTCGGCGTTGACTCGGGGTTCGTGTAAAGAAATAAAACCTGGCAAATAGTACAAAATAGAAGGTGCAGAATAACACTTTACTATTTGTTTGCTCTATGGGATCTAAGAGTGCCCAGATCCAAACGATATAATCAAAGCTCTCCAGATAATAATACTTCCCTTAAAACCTACCAATTTGATTACAAAGTCGCTAAATCGACTATTCACATCAAGCTATTCACCATTGCGAAAAGAATTGACTAGCCATGCCGTTCATTATTCCTTGATTGAACCTCCGTCTATACCCGAACTGCCCATGTCCATTTTGCTATCGTACACTGAAAATATTACACAGCTCAACTAAGCTCATCGTGCAAGAACAATGGAAAGCACCAGCCCAAAAGTGCAGACGGCGGCCAGCCCGGCCACATTGACAATGGTGTTGAAGATTGTTGGTGACCGGGTCTGCTTGACAATGTCGTCGAGGATCTCATCGAGACTGGCAGCCATGTGGTCACGGCCAAAGATGGTGCGAACCCGCGTGGCACCTCGCTCGCCCATCTTGGCCAGCTCACCGTCGGGCATGGCCAACGCGCGCTGCATGACTTCTGTCCAGGCGGGAACGTCAACCGGGGAGCGTAGCCAGCCAGTCTCCTCCTCGCGAATCGTCTCCACGGGACCACCACAGTTGGCGGCGAGGACGGGAGTGTGGGCGAGCATGGCTTCCAGGGGCACAATACCAAAGTGCTCATTTGCCGGGGTGTAGACAAGTACACGGGCCGAGCGGAGGAGAGCGGCCTTGAGAGAGTTCGGGATGGAGAGCAGGAAGAGAACGGAGGCCGAGGCCGGGGCAGAGAGGGCTGTGATGAGCGTCTTGGCGGTGAAGTGCTCGAGGTTGAGGGATGTAGCAAGCTGCTCGAGCTCGCTGTGGTATTCGACATTTTCGGCAACGCGGGGATCGTGGCCACCTAGAAAGTCAGCTTGGTCAAGTTTGTGTAAGTGGAGGAGAAGCATACCTGCAAGAATAAGACGCACTCCCTTGCGCTGGCCCTCGGGGATGGCAGCAAAGGCCTTGATTGCAAGCGCAATGTCCTTCTTCCTCTCGAAGCGATTGATGCTGAGGATGAGTTTCTCGCCCTTGAAGATTTGGTCTCCGCCTTCGCCAAGGCCCTCGGTGTCGGTCTTGGCCTCGGTATCGACGCAGGGATAGACAACCTTTGTCTGGACATGTCGCTTGAGAGTGGGCAGCGTCGCTTCGACCATGCCCTTTGTAAACTCGGAGTTGACGGCGACGGCGTGGGCAAAGCTCATGCTCCACTCCTCGAGCCAGTCGAAGGGAACGCGGTAGAGGCGCTTGATGGCGGATTCGCGGCCGCGGGCGAGGAGCAGGTCGGGGAAGTGGCAGTAGAAGAGGATGGGCTCGGCGGGGGAGATGTACTGGAGCAGGGGGAGGCCGGCGGAGAGCTGATCGACAATGAAGGCGCGGGGTCGCAGGGCGCGCAGCTCGCCCGTCACGGCAATGTGGATGAGGAGGTGGATGTGGCGGAGGATTGCGCAGAGGATGGTGAGGCGGGCGAGGATGGACATTGGGACGAGCCAGTGGCCGCGGACACGAACATCGAGGGTGCCTGCAGGTCAGCGGTGGTTAGCAAGGGCAGAGATTGGCGCTATAGAGCAGAGGACTGTACCATCGCGACACTCGTCAAAGCAGTGCTTGGGATCGCAGTGGTTGGTGAAGATGACGACACGGTGCCCTCGGTTCTGCAGCCCGACGGCGGCATCGACAACCAGACGCTCAGCGCCGCCGATGCCTAGGTCCGGGTGAAAGAAGACGATTGCGCCCTTGTCGTCGGCCTGGGCCTGAGCCTTTGCCTGCTTGTCGGCTTGCGGAGCCATGTTTGGCGCAGGTGACGGTGGTGATGATGGTTCTGGCTATGGTGGCTATGGTGGGGTGAGCTGGGGAAGCTGCCACATTGGTGTTAATGTTAGCGCTTGCAGCTTGTGGCTTGCCAAGGTGGCTTGACCAACACGCCTCGGCCACCACGGGCAAGTGGGGTGTTTGGACGACGGCTTGGCTTCGCTTCACTGCACTGCAGCACTGCTTAGCATAGTTACACCAGTAATAAAACCAGCAGATAACTAAACCCACTTGCCGAATTATGAAAAGCCCCACATCTCGACCGATGATGCAGTGGCCGCAAAACTTTTTGAACAGGCAAGATGGATCTGCGAGCACCATCTCGCTTACTCCGCGATGCGTTGATGCTGAGTCCTCACCAACCTCCACCGCCCTCCGGCAAGGAACCTAGTATGCGTGGGAAGTTTTGTCATTTAGATGATCTTTATTGTATATCATGGATAAGCGCAAAAAAGCCGCTCGCAAATGTCTGATCCAAAAGACTACACCATCGGCTGGATTTGCGCCATTGGCACCGAGTACATTGCGGCACAGGAGTGTCTTGACGAAGAGCACGAAGCGCCAGAGTTCATACTTGCCAGCGATACCAACGACTATACTCTGGGAGCCATTGGCAAGCACAAAATTGTTATTGCAGTCCTGCCCGATGGCGAGTACGGGACAGTATCGGCTGCTAGTGTAGCAACCAATTTGCTGGGCAGCTTTCCCAATGTAAGGTTTGGTTTGATGGTAGGTATTGGTGGCGGTGCTCCGAGTCGACGTAATGATATTCGCCTTGGCGACATTGTGGCTAGCGCACCACGCGGCGGGCAGGGCGGCGTGTTTCAGTATGATTTCGGCAAGACGATCCAGAACCAGGCGTTCGAGTACAGCCGGCTTCTGAACCAAGCTCCAACAATCCTGCGAACTGCCTTGACTGGTCTCCAGGCCCATCATAAGAGGAAAGGGCATCAGATTCAACAAGGGATCGATGCTATACTGCAGAGAAACAAGAGAATACGGGCCGAGTACAAGCGTCCAGACACATGCAGTGACATTCTATTCAAGAGCAGCGTTTCCCACCCACCGGGACGAGAAGGCTGTGCATCAGACTGCTGCAGTGATCCGGGAAATGTTGTGCAAAGGCCTGAACGAACCGAGGACGATGTTTTGATGATTCATTACGGTTTAATTGCTTCTGGCAATCAGCTGATGAAGGATGCCTTGATACGCGATCAACTGTCAGCGGAAAACAATGTGTTGTGTTTCGAGATGGAGGCGGCCGGACTGATGAATCATTTCCCCTGCCTTGTCATTCGGGGCATCTGTGATTATTCCGATTCCCACAAGAACAAGGAATGGCAAGGATACGCCGCAATAGCAGCGGCAGTATATGCAAAAGAGCTTCTCAATCGAATCCCACCCAACAAGGTTGAAGCAGAGAAACGAATCAATGCCATGTTACAATCTGGTGAGTCGTTTCGTGCTGGCTGGGGGAAGATGGTTTTGTCTAAATTGGTACAGTTCAACTCAGCATAGAAGGAGTGTCAAACAGCATTGACCAAATTCGGTCTCGGCAGTCTGATGACGAGAAGCAAGCCATACTGGATTGGCTTACCCCGGTCGACTACGGTCTCCAGCAGAGCAACTATCTAGGCATGCGGGAACCAGGCACAGGACACTGGATGCTCGAGTCCATCGAATATCAGACCTGGGTAAACGCAGAAAAGCAAACGCTGTTTTGTCCAGGAATACCTGGTGTAGGAAAGACCATCCTTACCTCGATTATCATTGACAATCTTCGCACTCGGTTTCAGACCAATCCAAAAATTGGCATTGGGTATATTTACTGCAACTTTCGGCAGCATAACAAACAAAGAGCCGAAGATCTTCTATTGAGCATCTTGAGGCAGTTGTCTCGCAGTCAGAAAATTCTACCCGATTGCATCACAAGGCTCCATCGCAGACATAAAATGGATCTTTCTAGACCATCATTTGATGAGGTGACTGAAAACCTCCATTCTGTAGCAGCTGATTATTCAAAAGTTTTCATTGTTGTTGATGCAATAGACGAATGTCAAATAACCGATGGCTGGGCCGAGTTTGTCACGCAGCTCTTTGCTCTCCAGGCCAAGAGTAGAGCAAGCATATTCGCGACATCAAGGTTTATTCCCGAAATTGTGGACATGTTCAAAGGAGGAGCATCACTGGAAATTCGCGCGACAAGTTCAGATGTGCGCAAGTATCTGGGCAGCTGCATGCATCGACTGCCGGGTTTCGTGCGTCGCGATGCCGTCCTACAGACGGACATCCGGAATGAAATTGACAAAGCTGTGAATGGAATGTATGTGTACACTTTCTGGGCTATTTCAAAACTTCTAACCGGGACAGGTTTTTGCTTGCCCGACTTCACATGGATTCCTTAATGGGCAAGAAATCGCCAAAGGCCATTCGAGCTGCCCTGAAAGCATTACCTACTGGTTCCGACGCGTACGATGATGTGTATGAGGAGGCAATGAAGCGTATCGAATGCCAGCTTCAAGATCAGAGGGATCTTGCAAAGCAGGTGTTGGCATGGATAACTTGCGCAAAGAGGCCGCTCAAGGTGGAAGAACTAAAACATGCTCTTGCCATTGAAGTAGGCGAGCCTAGGCTTGATAGGGATAATATTGTTCAAATCGAGGATTTGGTTGCGTCTTGTGCAGGACTGGTCATGGTCGATGAGGAAAACATCATTCGGCTAGTCCACTACACAACGCAGCAGTATCTTGAACGAACGCAGGCGCGCTGGTTTGCAGACGCCGAAAAAGCTATATCAGAAGCTTGTATTACATACCTCTCTTTTTCCGACTTTGGTGGCGACTTCCTCCAGTCAGACCATGAGTTTTGGGCAAGACGAAGAGCTTATCCACTTTACGGCTACGCGGCCCAAAACTGGGGCCATCATAGCCGCGCATCTTCTGGAGCTGCAACACCATTGGCACTAAAGCTTCTTCAGAGTCAAGTAAACATGGAAGCGTCCAGCCAAGCAGTTTTTGGCTATCAGGGATGGCAAGAAGGCCGTTACAATTCAGCTGGAACAACATGTGTCCATCTTGCGGCCTTCTTCGGCCTTGCTGGGGTGGTTGAAGCCCTGGTTGGCAGTGGCGGATATGATGCAGACCCCAAGGACATCTGGAAGAGAACACCGCTATTCTATGCTGCAAAACATGGGCATGAGGAGGTGACAAAGCTGCTACTCGCGGTGCATCACATCAATCCCAACTCCAGGGACAAGGACGGCGAGACTCCGCTATTGCAAGCTGCGAGACATAACCGGACCTCGGTTGCGAGGCTACTCCTGGAGGCAAATGGTGTCGATTTCAATTATGGGAACGTAACCGGCGAAACCGCATTGTGGCTCGCTGCATCAAATGGGAACGACTCCTTGGTCGAACTGCTACTTGCCCAGGATGGCATCGACCCCAACCGCAAACCCTTTCTTGGCGAGACTCCGCTATTTTTGGCAGTTTCCGTGGGAATGATTGATATTGTGGAGCTGTTTCTGGAAACGGATTCTGTCAACATGAATTGCGAGAATGAAACCCGTGAAACCCCGCTGATAGAAGCTGTGAAACGGGGTCAACTTGCCATGGTAAAACAGCTTCTGGCAGACTCGCGCGTTGACGTAAACTCAAAGAACATCTTTGGGCGGACAGCATTGGCCGCAGCCGTAGAAGGAAATAAAACCGACATGGTAAAGTTGCTCCTTGCAGACCCTCGCACTGACGCGAGTCCGCAGTACATGTTTGGACGAACACCGCTGTCAATAGCCGCAGAACGAGGTCTAAGCAGCATGGTCAAGCTTCTGCTCGCAAATTCTCGGGTCAATCCGGATCATATGGATTGCGACGGCCGAACCTCGTTGTCGTGGGCTGCGGGCCAAGGTCACATGGCGACGGTGCAGCTGTTACTTGCAGCTGGCGTCAACCCGAACTGGAGGGCCAAAACTGGGCGGACTGCGCTGTCGTATGCTGCCGAGAGGGGAAAGTCTAGTGTTATGGAGGTTCTTCTCGCGACAGATTGCATCGATGCCGACTCCAAGGATGGCGGCGGAAGGACCCCATTGTCGTGGGCCTTGACATACGAGAGTGACCCGTTTGACGCTGACGGAGGACAGCCAGAGGAGGCCATCAATTTGCTCCTTGGCTCGGGGCAGGTTGACCCGAATTCCATAGACAGCAACGGCCAAACGCCGCTCTCATGGGCAGCCAGAAGCGGGTCCGGGGCAGGCCGGGTGAAGTCGCTTGTCGCGGACAGCCGTGTCCAGCTAGATTTGCAGGACAAGCAGGGCCGAACACCACTGTCATGGGCTGCTGAGGGAGGGCAGTTGCGCACTGTCGAGCTGCTAATCGAGGGGGGGGCGAGCATCAACTTGAAGTGCAAGTCGGGCCAAAGCCCGCTGTCGTGGGCCACCAGAGAAGGGCACGAGGCCGTGGTGCAACTGCTTGTAGACTGGGGCGCCGATGTCGAATCTCAAGATGGCTCGGGCCAAACACCGCTGTCCTGGGCTGCCAAGCACGGACACGAAGACATGGTGCGGTTTCTTCTGGACGAGGACGCCTGCATCGAGTCCAGAGATGCTTCAGGCCGGACACCACTATCGCGGGCCGCCGCGGAGGGTCACGTGGCCGTCGTGGGTTTGCTCTTGTCCGTGGGCGCCGACCCTGGTGCGACAGACGACGACATGAAAACTCCACTGCAGCGGGCCAGGGAGGCATCCCTGGTGTATGCTTGGCGAAGAGCAAGATACGAAATGGTGGTGAAGCTGCTGATGTATTTCGACTGAGCCCCTGGACGGGAATGACGCGTTCCGTCCATCAAAATCCAAATCGACTTTCATGCACATGAGAGCAAGAGGGTTTCCTGTTCACAGTGATGGCCTCCAGTTTAGATTTATTGAATATCCATGGATGGAATATTCCTCATAAAAGGATAGCATCATTAGATTTTAGACATGTACAAGAACACCTCAACTCCACCCCGCGGGCACCAGCCACACTTCCGTGGTGGGGGAGGTACGTACCTTTTCTACCCGTCCCTAGCTCTGATGTCGCCAATGTCACATGCCACGAGCGACTGAATCCGGGGAATGCGAGGAGGTGGACGTGGTCAACGAGATGAGGGCCACGTTGAGGCAGCCCAATAAGACGGAGTGTTTTATATTCTAGTCATGCACCTGCACTTGCGAATCCATATTCACACTCACTCACATTCACCGCAGACAGGTCACGTCGGTCCCAACCCCCGTCCCCCACATCTACCCGCATCGCTCGGCTGCAACCTCCTGGGGAGCCGAGGCGTTTAGTCTAAGTTGCATGCATCCAAGAGCCTCATCCACACGGACGCCCTAAGCTCTAAAACAATAATCAAAAAAAGCTGAGCCGAGGCACGAGCTGCATCTAGCGCGCCGGTGTCTTACATGTCAACACCTGCCTGAGCCCGTTGTCTGCGACCTCGTTTCCGTCCAAACACCAAGCGGCCAACAACTCACGACTGCACTTCTTCTTTTTCCTCTTCCTTTCGCCATTCGATTCCCTTGCGCGCCCAGCATGTCTACCGAGCTCTTCTCCCTGGCCATCCCCGAGCTGCCGGCGCATCCCAAGGGCGGCACCATCGTGTGCACGCAGCCCGAGCCGCTCGTGTACGTGCTGTCGCTCAACATCCCGCCCGACAACCGGCTGACGTCGCCCGTGTGCCGCGCCATTCTCGAGGCCCTCGACATCATCGAGTTCGGCTACCCGCACGGCGTCGTCGTCACCACGTCGGCCATCCCCAAGTTCTACAGCAACGGGCTGGACCTGGACCACGCCGTCAAGACGGACGGCTTCTGGGCCCTGCTGTACAGCGTGTGGCGCCGCTTCCTGACGTAGCGTCCCCTCCTCCCTTGACTGTGCCGTCTGTCTAGACCTGCCGCTGACATTTACCCCAGGTATCCAATGCCCACGGTCGCTCTGATCAACGGCCACGCATTCGCCGGCGGCCTGATGCTCGCCATGGCGCAGGACTACCGGCTGGCGCCGTCGCCGCGGGGCTTCCTGTGCATCAACGAGCTGCTGTTCGGCGCGGCCCTGCAGCCGGCCATGTCGGCCCTGTTCCGCGCCAAGATGCCCGCCCTGACGTACCGCAAGATGGTTCTCGAGGCGCACCGCTTCACGGCGGCCGAGGCCGTGGCCGCGGGCATCGCCGACGGCATCGCCGAGAAGTTCGACGACGCGCTGGCCTTTGTCAAGGAGCGCGACCTCACCACTAAGCACAAGACGGGCATCTACGGCACCCTCAAGGCCGAGATGTACTACGACCTGATCGAGTTCCTCAAGAGCCCCACCATGCAGGGCCACGAGGCGAGGTACGCCCAGGACGCGGCCCAGGAGGAGGAGAGGAAAGAGTTCGGCAAGGTCTGGTACGAGCAGTGGGTCAAGGACACAAAGGCCAAGCTATGATACGATGCCGTGCGAGCGAGACATGGCCTATTTGCCATGCCTTTTTTGTAATAGACTGTATGATATCTCTGCCGTGTCCTCATGTGCGTCTGTGTGTGCGTGTGTATACCCATGTTCTATAATTCCTGTTCTAAAAAAAGATGATGTTTTCCAGTGCTTGCTTGAGATGATGAAAGGAGGGGATATCGATCGTAGCCGCTCACGCTTAAAAAAAAACAAAAAGAGAACCACCAGGAAAAGACAAGAAACCCAGTCCGACCAACCATGACGTATTCCGACACCAAAATAAACCAAAAAAAAAAAAACCAAAGTACCAAAAAGCTCCCTTGTCTCGTGCAAGACCGAAAATGTGACTAATCAACGCCGCAATGCTGACTGACTGACTCCCTTGATAACTGCGCTTCAAGCTTCTCCCCAACGAGGGGGCGGGTATCATGACCTGTGATGCTAAAAACTCCTTAACCTGTGAATGTTGCGTGTGTTCCTTGTCCAATTCAAAGTGTCCAACCCCACCAAAACATGCCTTGCATCCATCCCGTTTATTCTTCCGCCTGCGACTCTGCAGCCTCGTTGTTGGCCGCCGCCGCTGCTCTTCGAACCGAATCGTTTTCTCTTGCTGCAATCATATCCTTTTCCGCCTGAATCGCCTTTTCTCGTCGCTGCTCCACGTCCTCCCTGCGAACCACTCTTCGCAACCCCTCGCTCGCCTGCATCAGCCCGTCGATGCTGATGGCGTGCTCCGTCATCTGGTGGCTGATGTACGTGTAGACACCCGCCGGCGTGTTGCACTGCAGCAGGTTTCCCTCGTTGAGCTTCAGGAGTGCCAGCGCCACCTGGAAGAGAAATGTGCTGCCGTCGTTGGTGCAGAGGACCACGTCCCAGACGCGGAACAGGGCCTCCGCGCTGAGGCAGTCTGTGAAGACGGACAAGAACCACTGGAAAGTCAATGCCTCGAGCTCAATCGACAGCGAGTCCAGGTGCGCCGAGAGCTTGGGGAGAACTGAAGACACGTACTGTCGCAGCACCTGCTGGTCCCCGCGCGATGCCAGCAGCGAGTGGTCGTAGTAGCCGTGCGGGAGGATGTTTTCGATAATCGACGTCAGGATCCAAAACGCATCCTCGGCCGAGGGCATGATGAGTAGCAGATTCGCCGTGATCAAGTTCATGCCCTGACAGTACCCCACATCTTTGTTGCGTCTCGAGTACGCCAGCAGGACCTCGTTGAGCTTCTGCACGCCAGGGCCCTTGCGGAAGAAGATGTTGTCCGTCAGCGTGCGGTGAATGTCCATCTGGATTTGGCTGACAACAACAGCATCGTCGTCCTTGCCGCTCTGCGCAACCAAGTCGTCGTAGTATCCGGGGATGCGCTGCGCCGCGGCTCCGGAGCACTCAGCCCAGACCTTGGGGCGAAACGCAACAGGAATTCCTCCGAGAAGCAGGTTCATGAACTCGGCCCATTTGGCTCTTCCAATCTTGCCCTTGTTTCCGAGCCCGGAAACGCCAATCAGCTCCCCGTCAGCCACGCGTGTCTCGGGGAGGATGACAGACGGACGCTCAAACCGGGCCTCGGCCGCTGCCGCCGCCGCCGCAATCGCAGCGTCTCCTTCGCGCTTCCGTTCAGCTCGGACCTTGCGGAGAAACTCGTTCCATCTGACCGTCTTTTCGCGCTGCAGGGCATCATGCACGTCGCTGAGCTGCTGCAGCAGCAGCTTGACGGGCTCGGCGTCCTCCTTGACGGCCGACTTGGGAGCCGACTCCTGGGAAAGCTGCGACGTCTCGCTGTCCACAGCCGTCGTGGTGCTTGCTGACGGGACCAGCCCCGAGTCGGTGGGCGTGATGGCGGCCTTGGGCGGCTCGGGCAGTCCCATCTCTGGGCCGGCGCCCTCCAGAACCTGCAGGGACGGCACGGCGATGCTGGGCGTGTGGCTCAGCAGCTCTGTAGGAAAGGTGGCAATCTTCAGGTAATCCTGCCATCGCTTGGTTTTGCCCTCCTCGGCTCCCCGCTCCTCCAAGCTGCTGGGGCTTTCCGGGCGCCCATCGCTGGAAACGCTCCACTTTGGACTGGGCACGTCATCCGCGAGCGAGTTGGGTGATATGCCGGAGCGGCCGTTGAGCAGCATTTCGGTGCGGCTGCCCTTGCGAATGTGCTGGGCCATCTGGGCGGCTTCGCGCTGTCGTCTCTTTCGTCGCTGGTCGTAAATGAAGCCGAACCTGTCAGTGAGAAACTCGCTGTTGGGAAAGTTGTTGTAAATGTGCGTGAGCGTCGGCGGTTGCGTCTCGGGAGGCAGGATAGCGTCCATCTCGACTGGGCCGTAGCTCTCCTGCCGCGGCGTATGGCCGGCGGGCGGTCTGCCCCTCACGGCATCCCATCCGTCCTGGGCCTGGGCCCTGTGTGCTGGCCGCTCACCGGGGGCCGGCGTTGATCGCCGCATCGCCATGAGGGCTTTGGGGCCGCCGGCAACGGATGCAGCTCGGCCTTGAGCCCTGCTGCTTGTCGTTGATGCTGCTCTCAGGGAGTCGTTTCCGCGGGTCGACGTGCTCGTGGTACGGCCCCGCGTCTCGGCCTCGCGAGTGCTGATGGCCCCTCCCGCCACCAACCTAAGGGCTAGGCTGGCAATTGACGATGAGGGCTTTCTCTCGCCAGGCGGCCCGGAGTGGATGCTGGAAGCTCTGCTAGAGCTCCGCACCGAGCTGGTTTCGGGGGGGTTGAACAGGTCCTCCTGCAGTGTGGGTCGTCGATCCATGCTAGAGTGCGATCTGATAACGGTAGCAGGGTTAATGTCGCTGTTGATGCTGTTTGTCCGGCTGCCACGCTTCCCACTCGCGCCCCAGAGGTAATCCTTCCAGCCTTTGAAGGTGCCCTTGCCGGCGTCGGCATTGTTGCTGCTGGGAGCGACCGTCTGGCCCGTGGCGCGGATGGTGGGGCTGTCTGTTGTGCCGTAGGCGTTGGTGACGACGGTGTCCTGCATGGCGTCGCTCATCAGGTCGGTGAGGCCAGAGTCGTCGGCCTGCGAGCCTCTGCCGTTTGTCCGCAGCTCGGCCTCGACAGATCGCAGGCGCGTCTCCAGGTCCAGGTTGGACAGGCCGCACTCCCGGATAATCTTCCGCAGAGCCCTCTCACGCTCGTCGGCCCGGCGCCGCATGGAGGAGATTTGGGCATCCCGCTGGGCAAGGTCCTCGGATATCTGCCTCACCAAGCCAATGGCGCCGTGCCTGGAAATCAGGCGCTGGATGTGCTCATCGTCGGCCTGGTGGAGGGCACCGGGGATCTTGCGGGTGACGGGGGCATCCTCGAACAGGGCGCTGCGGGCGCTGGAGATGCCGGCCAGGCTGTCGACGATGGAGGCTCGGCCCTCGCCAGAGACGGAACGCTCGACGCTCCGGGGCTCGGGGGTGCGGTGCTGCTGGCGCTGCTGGTGAATACGCGGCTTGGCCCACGAGCTGCTGTCCTCGAAGCGGTCGCCGCTGGGGGTCTCGGGGGAGAAGCTGGGGAAGCTGGTCAGGGACTTGTCGCTCGTGGCGACGCTGCTGGCCGAGCTGCCGGGGTGGCTCAGTCGTTTGCGGCCGCGAGCGCCTCGGACGGTGGCGCTCAGTGTGCTGCGGTGCGAGGTGAGCGAGGTGGTGCTGTGCTGGGAGACGGAGCGCTGGAGGGACGAGGACGGAGGCGACTCGACCGCGTCCGTAGCCGTCGCCGCAGCCATGGCCAGGCGGAGACGAGGCCGTGGTGAGTGGGCGGGGGGTTGAGGCGGTTATGGTGACTGTCGTGGTGGTGGTCGTGCAGAGTGCGTGCGGATGGATAGATGGATAGCTGGCAGGTATGCGGTGTGTGTGCGTAGAGATGCGCGCTGTGGGCGTCGAGCCGGTCGAGGCCAGAGGGCGGAGGGTTGCGGCGCGGGTTGGGCGACGGTTGGATGAGGGAGATTGAGGCGCTGAGCTGGCGTCTCGCTGGTGCGTGGTGCGTGGTGTTGGTGCCGGCGTCGTCGTGTGTTTGGCGTTTGGTTTGGGCGAGGGAGACGAGACGTCGGAGCGGGAGCTGTCTTAGCTTGCTTCCGGTCGAGGGGCACACACGGTAGCGGCGGCGTAGCGTGCGTAGCGTGCGTGGGTGGATTGCGTAGCGCCGAGATGGGCGGATGACGGGGATGAGCAGCGGCACATGTGCTGTAGCAGTGGCCGTGGCAGTGGCATCGCAGGGTGCAGGGAGCAGCAGGGTGCAGGGAACAGAGCTTAGCATAGCACAGAGCAGGCACTGCGCGGCACTGACCTGACTGCACTGCACAGCACCAGCAGCCTCACTCTTTTGCGGAGACGAGGTTGGTCATGATGGCTTCAATTCTATTCCAAATGTACACGTCACTGCCATGTCATGTCATGATTAGCGCGGTGTCTTGCTCCCTCTGCGGCATTGTTATCGATTTTCCCTGTCTTTGTTCTTCTCTTTTTTCCCCTTCGCTCTGTCTCTTTTTTTTTCTCCTCTCCCCCCTCACTCGCCCCTTTGGCAGGTTTCACATCTCAAGCGTCATGGACTGTCCGTGGGCACTCTCTGGCCGTGGCATGGCATGCGTCACCGTTGTCGGCATCCGATTAGCGAATCCAATCCCACAGCGCACTGCACCGCGCCGCAAATCTAATTTCTTAGCTGCCCAACAGTGGGTGAACTCTCTCATTGGGCCCATTGGGCTCCCTGTTTGCAGGCTGGTCCCCTGTAAGCCGCCACAAGCTGCCACGCGCTTTTATTTATTTTTTATTTATATTTTTATTTTTATTTTTCTTGTTGCTTGCTGTGCACTTGTGCGGTATGTAATCTAGCTTGCTGGCAATGAACCCCCAACCCCGCGGCACCGCAAATTCCAACCCGTCGGATTCATGCACAAGGGTCTGCCCTGGTTGCATTTGCATTCTTTGCTTGCCCTTGTAAATGCTCTAGCGTGCTGTGCTTGCTCTACTGTCCCGGTTCTACTGTGCTGGGTTGTCCCATTGTCGCCACGCACCAAGCTCGAGCTGTCTGACAAACCCTCAGACCCTCCCAGAAGCTTCCCCTCTCATGCAGACAGACATCCTTCCGGAACCAACCCTTTTCGCTCATCTATTTGCCGTACATGCGAGACGTGGGCGGGGACTCTCGCATTGCGTCTGCTGCTCGTAGTGACTTCATCCTGCAGCCCAAGCACGCGCAGTGGCCAGGTTCCCTTGAGCGGGTCTTGTTCATCTCCCGTCTATTGAACAATGAAACTGAGCCTCTCATTGCAAATGAGGTACTTTGCCAGTCGCTGCACAGTATTGTTTCCAGTCACAACATACCTACCACATCTCAAAAACCAATCCCAAGGGGAAATCCCAGGTGATTATCTGAGAAGAAGCAAGAATACTCGTTTAAATATTCTTCTGCTTCTTTTTCCTTTGCCCGGAATCCCAAGTCATGCCGTCTTTTTGCAAGGGCCCCCATGCAGAAAACCGTTTGGTTAGCATTTGTTCGAGGCTTATATGCATCTCATCTCATCTCATTTCATCTCGTCTCGTCACTTGGCATTTTGTGCACTCCGTACTCGTATAGTATCATGGGTTAGCTTCTTCTCTTGCCTATGCTCTCAAAATTCTCATTATCCTGTACTCGTAATTATACATCCCAACGAATGCATCATGGAATAAGCAGCCCCTTTTAACACCGTCCCTGTAGTTCCACTACCAACCCTGCCCGCCCATCCAAGTACCTATTTAAACATTCCATATTCCACAACGCCGAAAAATGCATTACTCGACCGTCATTAGTATCCCAAAAACCCATTCTTTTGTATATTGTACATTTTGCACCTCTCTCACGCAAAGCTGTCCTCTGCGTTCCACCGCGTGCTCCGCAGGGACTCGGTCGCGTACGCCACATTCGCCTCTTCCACCTTGGCCGGCACCACCCCCGGCACATCCTCCTCCGCCACAAGCGTGTCGTCCGGTAGCAGACCCTCCGCCACAAGTGTCTGATAGACATCGTCCTTGCGCAGCACAGTCTCCCGCTGCAGAGACAGCCCGTCCAGCTTGCGCAGCCGCTTGCAGCTCGAGGCAAACACAACATGATGCAGTCTTCTCCGCATCTTGGTCATTTCGTCCAGCCTGCTTGAATACGACTCATCTCGCTCCGGGTCTCCATCCGGGATCGTAAACGGATCCACAAATTCGGACCGCTCCCGAGAAACAAGGACCTGCACGGGCGGGTAGAACCCGATCGTCACGGGATTGTCCCTCAGGTCTAGCTGTGTCAGGTGCGGGAACTCAATGAGAAGCTCCGTCACCGTCGTCGAGTCGGCCAATCGGTTGCCTGCTACGAGCAGCTTCTTCATGCGCGGAATGAACCTGAGCGGCGACAAGTCCGAAACCGCATTAAAGTTGAGGTTCAGCGTCCGGAGATTTGGCATCAGCTGGCCAATGTCCCCGGGCAGGGATCGAATGCCGCAGTTGGCAAGCTCCAAGTATTGAAGATTGAGGAAGTCGACCTTGGGCTCAAACTCCTTAATGTAGTTGCCGGAGAGGAACAACTTTCGAATTTCGTAAGCAGTCGACAGGAACCCGATATCAAGGGGCTCATCGCCGTCTTGTTCTCGCAGCGACAGGCTATCCAGATGGTGAGTGCGGCTGAATCCTGTGAGCTCCACAATGCGGTTGCGGTCTGCATGGAGAGAATGCAGATTCGGCAGCTTGCTCACGTCCAAGGTGCTAAGAAGGTTGTCGCTGAGGTCCAGTTCTCGCAGGCCTCGGACCGTGGACCGCACGGTAAATGTCTCCAAGCGGTTTTTTCCAAGCTTGAGCCGCGCCAGCGCCGGCACAAGCTCTAAATTGCGGACCGACTTGATCTGGTTGCCATGGAGGTCCAGCTCTGTAAGTCGACCCATTTGGTTCGTGGCAAAGTCCACCTCTTCAATCAGGTTGTCCCGTGCCCGTAGCGAGAGCAAGCCGTCATGCGCGTCTAGGCCATCAAGGCTAGTGAGCTGGTTGTTGTCTGCCTTGATGCTTCGCAAGTGCACCAGTCCCTTGAGCGCGGACAGGCTCTTGACCTCATTGCCAGATATGTCCACGTATTGGAGATTCATTAAGTGATTCCACGACGTCAACTCTGTCAGCATGTTGTGCGACACCTTGAGCTGCCGCACAGTAGATGGCACGCCGTCGAGATGGCCCAGGGCGTTCTTGGACACATCCAGTGTGATTAGTTTACCACAGAACTCATCCAGCATATGGAGGCTGCCCAGGCGCTTCTCATGCAGATCCAACTCAGTAATATCTTCCCAGTAGGGCTCGCACGGCTCAACCTCGCTAAGGCGGTCCACGAGATCTCGTATCGACATGGACATGACCTTGTTACAGCCATCTCCCGTTACCATGTGGCGTCGGCTCATGACGTAGCTGACCTCAAACCCAAATGATTGGTCAGAATTGTTAAGCGTAAACTCGGACAGAGGGCTAAGGGACAATTTGCCAACATTTTGGCCAATAACTACGCTATCATCGGCAGGGATTGGATAATAGTTGTGGGGTGTGTGCCCGACGATAAAGCTGAGGCTGGCGCGGCGACCATCGGGTGTCTTGTGGCTAACCATGCTGGTCTCGCCAATGATGCTGACCTGGCGCTGCTGGTCTTGGCTCGAAAGCTCAATGGTGCTCTCCTCATCTTGCTCGTCAATTCGGGATACAGGCCGGGGAACAAATGATGTTCGGTTTAGACCAATGTTGCGCCCTCGGGCGGATCCATTATGGGCATTCTTCAAAGCCGACTTGCCCGCGGGCTGGCGAGGAGACTTCTTTGGAGAGGGCTCAGTGGCTTGCGGGGCTTGCTCAGGCAGCTCAGGGTCGTCTTCCAGGCTATCCAGATCCTCAGCAAGAACATCCTGCATGAAAGATGCCACGGGTGAAGAGAATGAAATAGTCATGTTGCGCCTCTTGATTGAAGGAGGATTGCTTTGCTCCTCTTCCACGATGCTCTCATCTTGTTCGGGGAGATCCTCCAGATCGACCTCCGATTCCTCCATTACACGTGCGTCGAGCTTCTCAAACTCTTCTCGGGCCAGAGAAGCAACATTCGGGCTCAGCTGACTATCTGGAGATAGTGTGACATAGCCTCTCTGTGAACGGGGCAAGGAGGGGCTTTCAGGGGACATTTGTCTTGGGCTGGATCCAGCATTGGGCTTCTTGGCTGTGCTGAGCAAGAGATTTTGCATCTCCTTAGTGAGATCCACGGATAGATCGGGGATGCTAGCAAACGGATCATCCTCACTGTCGGAAGGCAAAATAGTGCTCGTTTGGCGAGGTGGGGTCTCCTTCTTCTTGATCCAAATGTTGTTTTGTTTATCCAGGTACATGCTGCCAACACGATCAGGAATAAGATGCGACACGCTCTCTGGCATTATGATCTTCCTCGAGTCAGATCCTCGGGAAGAGGCAGTGGGATATGTCCTGTTAGTTCCCAGGGAGGAGTGAGACGGATAATCGCGCGAAGGGCTACCAGTAAGTTCGCGAGCTGGGTTCATGGAAAGGCGAATGTTTGGTGGATCACTGATGACTTCTTCGTCAGTGAGGTAGGGCATGTCCGGCTTGTTGCGGGAATTTTGATCAATTCTTCGCTCAACCTCCATGGCGGCACGAATCGCGTCCTTTGCGAAACCCATAGATCGCATGGATGAGGAGATGATGTCGCCCATGTCGCTCAGCTCCTGGTACTTTCTCAATCGGTTGATGAGCTCCGGGTCTTCTTGGCGGGCTGGCAGACGCGACATGGGGGCTCCTTCACGGCTGGGTGGCCGAGATAGCGGCTCCTTGGTGGACTGATACGATTCATCGTCGCGAATCTCCGGGCTGGTCTCACCGTACTCTGCCTCGGACTCTTCTACGCTGCTAAGAACAGGTGGTTTTACCTGGTTTCGAATCATGGCCATGATCTGAGCGGCTTGGTCAACAAAGTCCTGGGTCCTAATTGAAGGCTTGCGATCAGCCTCGCTGGGCGCATCGCTGGTCAGGTCAATGCTCTCATCTTTGAGAGCGCGGAGTGGTGAGCTCAAGGGGAGCCGTCCAATCATGTATTCTGGATCAACAGACGAAGTTCGCGAATGGTTACGCGAGGAACCCCTGCTGGACGGGCTGAGAGGATGGAGAATGGTTCTCATTGCCAGCACAGTTGGGGTTGCCAGCTGAAAGGTTCCTGGGCGAGCATCTTTCCGTTTCTTTCCCATGACCGATTGCATCTCGCGATGCGCAGAGTCCACGCCAGAAAGTCGGTCCTCGCGACCAAAGGCAATGTCGGAGCGGTGGAGCGTGCGCCGACGCTTGGGCGTGGGATCTTTAGATGGGGAAGTCCTAGGCCTTTTACTGTCGGACCCATCGCGCAACGGGGTTGCATCAAGAGCGGGTCCCCCCTTGGCAGGGGAGAGAAGAATATTGCGGATCTGGCTGGAGATTGAGAGGTTTCTTGCGTGCTTACTGGTGGAGGATGACATCGACTTGTTTCGTCTTCTGCGCACAACCAGCTCTGGATCCTCTTCGGGAGAAGGTTCGCGCAGTGAACGCTGGAACGCCGACAGAGTAGGATGGGGGCTTAGCGGATGTGGAGACGCGTTTTCTTTGTCTGAAGTCGACAACTGTCCGGGAGACGCGTGCGACACATCACCGCTGAACGAGTAGCCCTCAAGATCGCCAGCGCCGAATTGGCTTACTGACTTCAAACCAGGGGATTCGTCGAACTGGTCGAGCCTCACCGGGCTGGGCAGCACAGGTGTCGATGGCTCATCAGGCGATGGGGAGCGGCCATGAGGAGCAACTGGGGACATGGACTGTCGTGATGGAGTGCCCGACATGCCCTCTTCGAACTGGCTGATGCGTCGAAGCAGCGTCTGGTTGGTAAAAGTGTCATATGGCCCAAAAAGCTTAAGAGGGCTACCCCCAGACGTTCCCCGTTGCTCACCAGCATGCTGCCGCTTTTCAGGGCTGGGGAAAGGAGCTCGGGGCATTGAGGGGCTGAGCATAAATCTGTCTTCCGGGTATGGGTTAGTCACATTAGTCCTCACAGAAGGGAACTCCTTTGGAGTGCTGGCTTGCAGCGACTCCTCCGGAAGCATCCCTGAGGTATCAATGCGCAAACCGGGGCTCAAATCACGGTAGCGGAATGAACCGTCGCCCGACCTTCCGCCCCTCCGTGTGTTGATATATCCACCAGCCCGATGGAACTCTTCGGTCGTGTCCAAGGTGGTCTGTTCAATCGGCTCAGTAGTATCAAATGCCAACCGAGGATCGGCCTCGGGGTCAAGAAGCATCTGATTAATTCGAAGCGCCTCAAGCTTCGATTTCAGTTGGTCTGAGGGTAGTTCGAGAGGGGCAAAATCAAGCTTCCCATCTTGGTCGCTGTGTCTCCCAACGAGAATTTCGCTGAAATCCTCGTTACGAATAATACTCTGGCCGCTCTGGGCGCTGATTTTTCGAACGTTGGCATCCTCGCCCGGGATACTCAGGCAACTCTCATCCCGGTATATTTCTGGTTGGCGACATGGTGTGCCATCATCCGGCCCATTCATTTGGCTGGAGAGCCCGTACTCGTCTACATTGAGTCGGTACTGAATCTCCTTTTTCGTCCTCCTCGGGCTTGGGCTCGGGGTCACATCGTTAGGGTAGAGAGGCTCGTCGTCCTCTAACTCGTCCAGGTTCAGACCTTCCAGGGTCTTGTCGAGATCGCCGTTGGCGAGGCGCTCGGCATAAGGCGGGCTTGATGGCATGCTCGTCTCATTTTGGTAGTCGGCGGTGCTGTTCTGATCGGATCCAGAGGGAGGCTTGAACATGTCTTGGAGACCTGCAGCGACCGAGCAAAAGAGATCGCGCTGCTCTCCGTACTGGACGTCTCCGTAAATTAAGCGTCGTTTCCACTCGGGTGTTTCGCCTCTGCTCTTACTGAGGGAGGATTTGTTGAATTGCACAGTGTTGTGAACCACAGATCCAGCAGTAGAGACAGAGTCTGTCCTGGCCCCGCGTCCGTGTTTTGATGCCAGGGCGATCTTGGAGAGTCGCTGCCCCGAAATGTTGATGTCGTTTACGCTCCGCTCGTTCAGAGCGCTAGCGCTGCTATCGTTTGTTGCGACACTGGGTGATTGAGTGCCAAAGGTCCTGCGCGGTATCCGGCTTGGTGTTTCTCTGGGTTTGGTGGGCGCGTCATCGCTTTGAAGGGGTGGGAGCTGTGCGGCGGAGGTGTCTGCTGAGGCAGGCTGGGAGACCCAATCCTCCGACAGCGAGTCCAGCCAAGCGTGCTCCATGGCGCCGCCTGTGAGAGAGCTTGTTAGTAGAGGTGTTATTCAGACTCCATACACTGGGTCGGTCGTTATCGCCTATGCGGGGTCGCGAAGAATGATGGGTGTTGATGTTTCGTCGTGAGCTTTGTTTGCGTCGCCAGGTTTTGTTGTTGGTGCGCACGGGCAGCGTATTGATGCAACAAAGAAGGATGCGCGAAGGCGGGTGAGGAAGTTTAAAAATTCAGAGATAGATAAGGCAGCCTGCGCAACCTCATAATCGAAAGTCATCCAAACATTGGAGCTGGAGCTGGCGCGTTATCCCTGCGGGCTTCCAAATGCTTGTAAACATATTGTCACGTGATTGAGTCTGTGGGTCTGTCGTTAACTGGACAACAATCTGTCTTGATCTTGGTTGGTCAGAGCTCCTCACGATGCTAATCAAGACGAAACACCCGGCAAGCAGAGTGGAGTGAAGTCTGTAAAGAGGATTCGATGCGATGGAAAGAGAATTTCAGTCATTTCGGGGTGGTAATACCATTGTGCAGTAGCGTCAAGATACACTGCGATAATTAGAACGCGTGATGCAGATCTGAAACCATCGCTCCTCAGACTCGGGCATCCAACTTCCACATCTGTTGCAGATAGAGGATCATTTCCCCAGTCTGCCCACAGGACAAAGAGAAGCGCGTTTTCGTGAGTAGACAATCCATCACATTGGACAAATCACACAAGTACATAGCACAACAAGGCGCACTATATCATAGTGTATTCAATCCACTAACCAAGGACCTACTAATCCTACCCTATAATCTCTAAGATTATTGACTGCTCAGTGGATAGTGGAAGCCCAGATCTAGCAAGATTCAAGCCGTGCGGTGTTCTTGGCGCAAAATAACATGCGAAATCGTCCTTTGATGATTTAACCTGAATCAGGGCCAAATCCTTTTTGTTTACCGATTGCTTGGGCTACACCATTTCGATTGACAACATTCCACGGGTGCTGCTTGTTCGCAAAATCATGCCAGCAGCTATCTGGTTGACATTAGACACGTACCCCGAAAGCACGTTTCGTAATGCCCAATACAACCATATCTTGAAGGCAAATTTTGGGATTTAGTATAGGCGTTTGCAACGTCGAAACGCTGGTGATCTCTAAGCCTGGATGATGAAACAGAACTAATACTATCCGCAAGTATCGATCTTCCAAAGGAAGGACGTATGTATTTGTAGATACTTTAGGAAGTCGTAGGCGCTAGTTATTGTGTATAAAGTCGTGATTTTCGATGAATTGGTGAAGTGCAGCGGTCAAAAGGACAAAATTTTCGGGAAGCTTGAGGAGCAATAGCTGGCAGCAATATTTTGAACAATGTCCAACACTGTTGTCAGCTGTAGGTGGAGTGCCGTCGCAATTGCGCTGTTGAATATTTAAGATCTATGATTGACAGAACATGTTTGTGCGTGTTAAATTATGCAAATCGATTTCTTGTCCGTGATGACGATGACAATGGTTTGCGGCCCAAGCTGAATTTCATAATTCAGTCGTCAACGAAGGAAGTCAGCAACAAGGCAAGGCAATGCCACTTTCGCTGACACTCATCACAGCGCTTAGAAACCAGCAAATGCTTACATTGGTACTTGGGCTGCTAATTCAACCCCAAAGTCCTCTCATAACCTACCCACTGCCTTTACTCCCGTTCAATATCTTTCCCATTTCATTTGACCCGACTCAATTCTCATTCTACACCACCCAGCCACATGCACGCAACAATCGGAGCAAATCAATAAGTCTTGCACTAGAAATCTTTTGCGCCAAATTCCCGACGTCTTCCAAAGCCTTCTTCAAATTTGTCAGCTGAGCAAGGACGCTGCTGTTGGCTGAGGACCGAGTAATTGTTTGTTTGCTTGTTTGCTTGTGGGCGCTGCTATCGGTCATTTGTCATTAGCGCAGGAAGTGAGGTATGCCACAGGGTAGGTCAGGCTATTGGTACTACATCACTAGTGAAGAACGCGTTCCCTTCATTTTTTTTATTTTTTTTTCATTTGTCCAGCCAAACGGTTAAAGGGCCGGCAAATTATAGTATTGCGCGGAGAGAATGCAATTGCTAAACATTCATTCACATTCGTATTCACGAAGGGGCTGAAGAGTGCGGTGAGTGTCAAATGGTGCCCATACTCCCCCATCTTTTTAGTGCCTATTTATATTTTCTTATTTTCATAATTATTCATAACATAACTCATTTATTATTATGTGCTCTATTTCTTGTAAAATATCTTCAACTTGACGGAATAGGATGAATTGACACCTGGCCGAAGAATCACTATATCAGAAATGGTGTACAAAGCGCATTCATATTTTCCTCTCTCGAAATGAATCGCTTATCGGCGTGTACGCTATCCCTTCTCGCCCGGGCCACAGAAAACTCACTGTATAGTGTCACCAATTCGATTTGCAGACTGTCGATTACGCAAGAATGGCGCCAGAAACCCTCGTTGCTCTGGGGGGGAAGGATACACCCTCTCTTCAGCGTCATCGTGTGGAGCAGGAGTTTGTGAAACAGCTTCCGTGAGCCAGTCGTCAAAACCTGGGCGATGTGGCAAATATCTATGTCCCAACGTGTCCAGGTTTCGTAAATGATCATGTCCTCCCTACTGAAATTCTTTGGCGGCATCCAACTCTCGTTGTCGCTTTTCCTTGTCGGCCATATTGAGCCGCGTTTTTGACTTTGGCTCATCTGCGTCGCTCTCGTCGTCAACATTGGCGTCATCGTTGCTACTAGGCTTTGGCTGAGGGTTTCTCTGGCGCTTCACGGCCGGTTTGCGCTTCTTCTGAGCTGAAGTGAGGCCGGAAACATTGTCGCTCGTTTCGCCTTGGGTGCTGGTGAGGTACGCTGGGTTGCTGACGATGAGAAATTGTCGCATGTTGGTGGTCTTCTCCGAAAGGCTGACTGTGAAACTTTGTTGCTCAGTACTCCGAAACTCCAAGGCAAAACGGCTGAGTGTCTTTGCGTACTCTGAGTGAGCTGTTGCCAAATCCCTCCAGCATCGAGAAAGGTTGTCCTCCTTCAGATCTTTGACTCGCAGGAGGGCACCGAGAAATTGCGAAACTGACGAAGCAGAATCAACGCCTTTGGCTAAGCCAGCCACACAAGAGCGCTGGAACGAGCGGTAGATGATATCGGTGGAGAACGATGTTTTCCATTTGTTTGTCCCTTCACCATCTTTAGAGATTCTTCGACTGCAGTCCACAACTTGCATCCGAATCCAACATATCAACAGCTCAGAAGCCCAGTATTGTTTTGTGCCGTCGATGGGCGATGGAAAAACTTGAAATAGTGCGGTCTGGTTGAACTCGGGGGGATATCAGGCCATCTCATTTGGCTGCACTATGATTTCAATTTCCATAGAATCACCCTGTTATTCTCTGTCATTCCATCAATACAAGAACTTAACATGCAGGTGTATTTCTAAATTCTTTTTTTGTTGTTTCATTACTGGATAATACTTGAGCTAGGATGATTCCTCCGGCAACTTCAATGGCGTGAGATGACTAATAATCAACAAACTTGTAGCCTAGCACATGATGCTCTCAACAAATTATTTTGCATAATCGACTAGAGAAGAATCAACTTGAAGACAAGCACCGAGTTATCGAATGAGACACGAAATCGGAGGAGGTGGTTTATCGTCACT
The DNA here is from genome assembly GCA_002179835.1 of Calonectria leucothoes. NCBI lineage: Eukaryota > Fungi > Ascomycota > Sordariomycetes > Hypocreales > Nectriaceae > Calonectria > Calonectria leucothoes. The sequence goes on from NAJI01000045.1 coordinate 461,592, forward strand.
CCTAGACGCATGGATTTGTTATGACATTGATTTGGCGATGGTTCTGGTACGCCTGAAATAGGACTAGGAACAGGAAAGCCTGTCGACATGAATGTCCACTAGAATTCTTTTTTTTTATTCACATTCCAATAACATTTAACAATATAAAAAAAGGAGGATTTAATAACCACCAAGTAGGGCTATATGCAAAGAGGGCTGGGCGACTCAATGACAAATGGTACCTGCACCAGACCTCCTCCAACACCACTAACAAAAGTGGCTACGTGCCTTGTTGTCCAGTTAACGCCCCACTGTCAAGAAACGGTCCCCAACATCTTGTGCAAACAGATCGCCAACGAAGGCGGTGTCCTCCATTTCGGGAGGGAATGCCTAAAAACAACTCCAGGTTGTTTTAAAGGAGAATTCCAGTCACAACGCGCGGCGATACGAGACTCCATCATCACCCATAACGCGGGTTGTCGTCACGTGGTCACGTGATTTGGCGCGATCACACACACGAAATTGGCGACTTCCAACCCTAGTCACGACTCACGCACAGTGACGCTATCACGGTGGAATGAGAAGTGCTCGCCGACTTGCAACCTGCCTCTTCAAATCCCTGCCGATATTCTCCTTCGCTCGATTGCTACGTCAGCCCTCGCCTCGCCGTACCGTACTATACATGCCTGAGGTTCCACCATGTCGCGTCCTGACGCAGCCGAGGAACAGGAGCAGGTGATAGCGGGTTGGGGCGAGGACACAATATACTGTGAAGCAACATGTGCCCCCGAAGATGTCCTGTACGAAGGATCCGATGACGAAGATTACGACTCCCCGGTTTCTCGACAGCTACGATACGAGGCAGCAGGCCAGAAATTCCTCGATGGGCAAACACCCTTTATTCTCACTGCCACGCTCCAGGGCCCCTTTGACGCTGGTTCTGCATGGGTCAACCCCTGGCGATCGAAACACCGTACTGCTGGTGGCCTAAAGGGCGAAAGAGGATCTCCCACAAAGCTCCCTGAGCACGCACAGCTTCAGCGACATGCTTCTATCCCCGAGACGCAGCTTGGCCAACAAGACAGCCTGGAGTGCCACCTCCCAAGCCCTGAGAGCGTTAAGCACGCCCCCATTGTTGCAGAGCACCCTTTTCTTGAAGATGAAGAGCTATCCATGGTTCAGAGGTGGAGGACTTCTGTACCAAATGTCGCCAAGGACGGTTTTTGGGCGGCAACACCAACAGGGAGCAGATCAGACAGGAAGAGGAAGGCCAAGGGGTCCGAATGGCTGAGGAAAATAACAAGCAAACGACAGCGCACAAACCTGACGGATTCATACTCCGTAGACACGCCAATCCAAAAGCAATCCGGCTCGCTGCGTGGGAATGATGAGGCCTCTGATGGGTTCAGCGCGTCCTTTAGCAGTCTCCCTGATCGACTCCCGTCTTCGATTATAACCACACGCACCTTGCGCAGAGACGAGAGTGCCGACCATGTGCAAGGCAAATCAGGCCGTGAAGAGGAGGACGAACTGAATGATTCTCGAAATGTTTCTTTCAGCAGCGCGCCTACTCGCACGGGATCGCCAGGAAAACGCATGTCGCCGAGGAAAAATCTCAAAACCCGTGCGATATATGAAGCAGCAAGAGATTCGGAGGATGAGCTCTCCCGAGATGAAATTGCCGCCATCAAGGCAGCTGCAACTTTGTCTTCTCCCGTGTCTCAGCACCAATTTTCCCAACCACTCCCTCGAAGATCACCTCGCCACATATTGTCTCAACGTGTTCTTGAACAGCGATCCCCCAGCCGAAGATCTGTCCTCCAAAAACCCTTGGCCAAAGTAGATGAATGCGCCGGGCTGGGGAGTGCTGAAGACGAGAACTTTGCGACTCAGAGAGATGGGAGTTTCTGTTACAAGCGGGCAAAGGCTGGGGACAAGGATGAGTCCAAGTCTTTGGGTAACGAATCAGGTCCCACGGATGCCGAGACGTGGTCCGGACTGTCCAGTCCAAATGAATCCGCGTCGGAGGTTGATGATGATCAAGATGTATCTGCAGAAACGATGGATTCGTCAACCCGAGAGGGTAGTGTTGAAGATGCCGTTAACACCGATCATGCAAAGGCTGAGAATGATGCAACTTCGAGTGAACTGTCGTCAGTGACCAGTGACAAGATTGAAGAGTTGAAAGCCGTTACTGCTGAGGATTCGGACATTCACATGGCCAGTGATTCAGGGACACCGGACTCTTCAGACACAGCAAGCAAGACTTGCTGCGAGCCTGAGTTCAGCGAGAGCAATCACGTTTCTACTACCGCGAGCGTCACTGAACCACACATTGATACCACGATGCCTTCAGAGGATCACGAAGACGAAAAAAGCAAGGATTACCCATCGGAAGAAGACCGTGAAAGCCCCTCGGCGCAACTGATGGAAGAGCATGGTCTTGAGAACAACTCTACGACAGACAACACCTCAGAGTCTGCTTCAGAGTCTGGAAATGACGGCAAAGGAACTATCTTGCCAGAGGTCTCAGAGCCAGAAGCTCCTCAACACAGCATCATTGAAAAAGTGCCTTCACTCCCTGAGCATTTGGGTTTGCTAAAGTGTTCAGTCAAGCGGTTTGTCCCCAGGTCATCATGGGCAAGATTGTCACAATCGACTGGCCAAATGAGTTCGTCACCCACAATCGTTGCCACTCCATCCCCCTCTGTCTCAACTCATGCGAAGATGATCGAGTCACCTACGATTGGCTCGAAGGAGCCAGTGCAAAAGCCTCTATCAGCTGAAAGCAATATTGTTGAGACACCCCAGCCATCAAAGGTTGTTATTCCAGATACTAGCTCTAGCTCAAAGTCCAGCCATTCAATTTCGACATGTCAGCCACCCCAAAACCAACAAACTTTGTTGCAAGACGAATCTGTTTGCACTGCCGATCAAAAGTCTATTCCAGCTTCACAGCAAAGCCCCTGGGCTGGCGGGCAGCTTTCACAGTTCGCGACACTGGCAATGGAGAACTTTGCTCGTGCAAAGATGAACCTCGGTACTCCGGAAAAGATGGATGTCTCCCCCTCGGCGCCATCAGATGCCCAAACTCCTTGGACGAATACACCTGTTGAACGGCCAATGGTGTCTCAGCAAGACGCGCAAGGTATTGATAATGAGAATCCGCCGTCAGCGTCACATACAGTCGATACTACGTGTTCTATTTCGAGCCAGGTGCAGGTGCAGTTGCAGAATAAGGCCCCCGACACTCTAGCCATGGCGCCGCCACGGCCATCAACCCCCGAGCCCCAGTTTTCATTCAAGTCGATGGCCTCCTTCATGTCGCCCTCGCCAGAGCGCCGCCCTCGCAGCAATAGGCGTGCCGCGTGGCTCGACTCGGGCTCGCGATTGCCGAGCACGCAGGGTATCCTCGCATCTGCAACCAAGAATCCCTGGGGCGCCGATGTCTCGCAGCGCCGCGTGTCGTGGGCGCCGCTGCCGCATGAGATGTCGAGCCCGGCGGACACGAGCGAGGTGCCGTCACCAATCGAGACCCGATCAAGGCACGCCTCACCACCGCCGACGACACCGATTGCTGAACTGCCGACATCTGAGGACGCCAAGTTTCACGATCACTTCTCCGCCGTGGCACGCCGATCCGGAAGCAGCAACGGCAGCAGCAGCGGTCTGCGCCATCGCCTGCTCCCCACCGCCTCGCAGCGCTCGCTTGGGAGCCCTGCCCCTCAGGCCATGGCCGAAACGTTCCTGGCAGCTGATCAGCTCCAAGAGCCTTCTGTACCCACCGTTGACACATCCGAGGGCGCCGCTGGCATGGGTCGCACCGACGAGCCCTCTCAGGAGTCGCAGGAACCAATTGACATTGTGGAAGACGTCATGCGCGAGATGGGAGACTACCTGGGCACATGGGATGTGGATATGGAACTAGACATGGCCCGCAAGGGCGGTGGCATACAGACGCCCCAGTTAACACAGAGCCCGTGGTAAAGACGACTACCTTTTTTTTTCACTGGGTACCTTGTCAGGAATGTTGGCGTTTTTTCTTCTCTCTTTTCTTATTCTTGTTTTGACTTTATTTGCATGTTTTATCTTACATTATCATGTAATCATACCCGTGGGAGCATTGACAGGATGAGGATCATCGTTGGCTTGTGAGCACTAGCTGGGACATTTCAACTGTATCCAAAGCGTTGAGGCTCGGCAAGCGAGTTACAGAACTCAGGAGGCGAGAGAGGGAGGGGGAGGAAAGTACAAGGACAGGGAGACTTGCAGGAACACGACATGGAACGATGCATGGCAAATCTAATGAATGGTAGCACGGCGTTAGTAGCGAAGCAATGAAAGATACCTCGTTATCGTTTCCTTTTCAGAATTAGAAACACACCGCAGACCGTGCCTCCGGGCTGTGATCCGGTGGGTTGAAGCTCCCTCTTTCCAGGACGATCGATCAGGTTGTAGAGCGCAATGGCATCCTACAGACACGTCCACGGCACCGGGAGGAGGGCCAGGCACATCCGCTCCATTCATAAGCTGTCAGGGGCCATCCGCGCTGACGGCGCAGCTCATCTTGGCTCACACCCTATGCGGGCCTCAATCAGTCCCGCACAGCAGCCCGCCGCAGCCCATGAGCACGCGAGGCGCGACGTGATTTGTCGAAAGGTTGTTTTGGAAACCAGCCAGACTGCAACGACAAGATTCCGCCCTGGATTGAACCGAGAGGGGCGCCTGAGGGGCAGATTTGCTGGCTTCTTCTCCTAGCCTTTTTCTCGGCTTGTGTAAATACAGTCAGTCACTGCCTTTTGAGAGAAGGAGGGAGGGGGCAAGAGGCGAAATAAACCCACGCCCCCCTCTCGTCGCATCCGGTAGGCATTTCAAGGTGTGGCGACACTAAACGGGCGAGGCTTGAGGCCCGTTCGGGATCCTGGGCAGCACATGGCCACAGGGACCGATGTCTATGGACGGTTTTGAAACTCGGACGGACAAAAACAGAGACATTGCGGTGAGGCTCCCGGTGCTTCGGTGAAGCATAGTTGCGCGGCGTCTAAACTACAGCCAAGGATGTGTGGAATGAATCGTCGGCCAAGGCAATCCTGGATGCGGCGTCCGGAACGCAAGGGGCCATGGCGGCGCAATAACGAGCTTCTATCAATAGTCGGGGCGATCTACCTAGAAGCCTGGGGGTTGCTTGGTGCAAGCTGTCTCTGGGGCCTGGATTAGATATCTCGGGGGCACGGCCGCGAAGCAACAACAGTGGGCCCTTTTTCGTCCAGTCCGGTTCCGGGACGGCATGCCTGCGCTGAAGCAGAGAGCTCATTAGTCGATATGCAGCCCACACGGCGAATGGCTGGTTGCAAGCGCTGCCGCTGCGCACGGTGTGACGTGCGAGCAAGCCGTCGCCTCGTCTCGTCTCGGCCTGGCAGTGACGAGGAGAGACTGGGGTGGGTGCTGCAAAACGGCCCCGTCATTGCGCAACCTCATCATCCCATAGGAAGAGTCGAACGACATTGAGGAGGTGCCAGTGAGAAGTATAGACAGGTGTCTCCCCCTCACCGGGGAGGCCAGAGCAGATGCCCGGCGAGATGGCCCATCCAGGGCATGGTGGGACGGACATTGGCCAAGCTGTGTACCATGGTCAGATTCGGCGTTTAGGGCTTGGGGGCAGACGAGAGAAGAGGCATCTATGACAGATTACCTTGTCTCTATCTCTCTCTCCATTTCGCACGCCTCTGTCTCAAGCTAGCTCCAAGCCTATCCGTCATGGTGGGATGCAGCAGTAAATCCCATGCATCTCACACACGACCGTTTTCTCCTGTTGGGGGGAGGGGTTTCGCAGTGTCCCGGCACAGGCACCCCTGAGGCCAGTCTTTAGGCTCAACGATCTCCATGTCTCACTTGGGACATTGAGGCAAGGCAGATGCATATTTGGTTCCGTCTCAAGGGACATTAGACTCAGCAGGGGGGCATCATGTTGGTTGGCAGCTCTGAGCGCTTGACGAGAGCGTTGCGAGGCACGTTGTCGTTAGGCGGACCGCGATTGGCCATTGCGGCTCGGTGGGTGATATGCACAGCTACAAGCCTGGAGCATGCCGGGGACGAGACACAATGTCTCGCTCAAAAGTCGGGGTAGACGCGGCGCTGATTCGATTGGACGACGTGGCCAAGGGCTGGCTCGTTCAGGGCGCAACGGCTTGGGCGAGGAAGATCAAGTTTTGGTTTGGACCGTGGTTTGTTTTAGCTTATCAAATAGACCACGGGATGGGACGTGCCGCGGGTGCTTGTCGAGTTGTAAGTATTCTCCCGACCGGGGACGGACAGCATTCCCGATACATCCGGGCTTCCAGATAATAGCCATGGAACAATCGAACACGCAATGCTGGCATGGAATAGCTATCGTCCTGACCGGGCCACCGGGGAAACGGGAGGCCATGGTGATGAGCACCGGGGGGCCTGGTGTGGGTGTAGGGTAAATGCTCGGGGGCTCTGGCTCGAGGGGTTAAAGGGTTGCAGATTCAAATGTCCCCCGTCCACTCTCCCCGTCTGGTCTCAATGGCGCACTGCAGCGTGAGCACGAACATGAGCATGAGCTTGACAATGATGAGCAGAATCATGCGGATACCGTGCGGTCCGTCCTGCGCTGCGGTGCGCGGCGGCGGCTACGCTGTGCTACACTCTGCGATAGAGCTGCAACTGCAACCGCAGAGCTGTTGCATACAAGGTGCATAACCCACCAGCACGAGTGGATGGCTGGGCGCTCACTGTGCTCCCCGTTCTTTTTTTAATTAATCAATTGTGCGATTTTCTTTTTTGCTGAGGTGAATTCAGTGGCCTCGGCTTCAGCTTACGGCGGCCTGGTTGCTCGGCGCATGCATAGCTTCCATCGCCACGGTTCTGACATGATGTGAATGAATAATAGTCTGTCTGGTTGCCAGATGCTGATTAAAGACACACCCTGCCCCCCGGACACTGTGTTTTGGGCTTGGTGGCGGTGGATGGCTGTCGAGGAAAAAGAAAGCATCAATCTCGTACCTGGGTGTAGCGAGGGAGGGATGGGAGCCGCACTGTAGCGAAATGATGATAGTACGGGCGTGTGGTTCGGCATCTTGGCAATGTCTTTGGTTGCGGATCATCTCAGCGAGAAGGGCGCATCCTGGAGGGTCAGCAATCCCGGAGAGCCATTCAGCCGCGCGAGAGAGAAAACGTGCCGGCGCAGTGCCCGTTCGCCGTTGTGTCATGACGAGGTGATGCGCTGGCACTGATGATGGCATGGAGGGCTGAGGATGGCATAGGATGGCATAGCCTGATTTTGGGCCAGAGGCGCGGAGAGAGACGCTGGAGCGGGAAGCTCGGTCAATGTGTCAAGGCAATTTGCAAGAGGCCGGCCTGACCCAATGGCTGCATACTGGCCTCATGCCGTGCGCGGTTGTGTGCGTGTGTGTGGTATGTGTGCGTGCAACAGTGTGCGCGTGTGGCAGTCTGCGGCCCATTTGGAGCAGCGCGGCCAATCCGCGGCGGCGACGGCCATGGCAGAGGACCGGAAGCCGGGTAGCGAGGCGTCGATCCGATCCCCGACCGACGTCGAGTTGACCAAAGATAACTCCGCACCATTGAGTTCAAGACCATGAACTTATTGGGGAGGAGAATGCCTGACCTTATCACCATGTCATGATTTTGGCCGCATTTGGACCGTCACATGATGGCCACAAACGGTTGGTCCAGCAGCCCCGCACTAGCCCCCCTTGGGACACCGTTAGGGATTTGGCATCCACCACGTCTGTCACCACAGCCATGATGGAGATGGCTAGCCGGTGCGGGCCGCAGCCAGGCCAGAAGCAGCAGCAGCAGGAGTCGCGGCGGGGAGGGCGCGATAAGGAGAGACGAGGGAAGCGAAAAAAAACGAAGCCGAGTGCCATCTCTGCCAAGTGCCGCCCACCACGCCCTGTCATGGGCCGAGGAGTTGCGACAACACGGCACATGGCGAGGGTGTGATCGGCGTCGTTGATTTTAGGCCGGCCAATCATGGGGGTCAATTGGCCACGGCTCGAAATGCTCCCCGGCGTCGCCACCGGCCGGTCGGGCAATTTGTCGACCATCTCATGACAGCCCGTGGTCGCGAATGACGCTCTCTCGGCGGCGCCAAGGGCTGGCCAGAGGGGAAGGGTAAGGTAAGATGGGCCTCCAGACGCACGAAGCGTTGGTTTTCCTTGCGGGAGGGCCTATGGCGGAGGCCCCGTTCCCGATGCGACCTGGATGGAGCATGTGAGGCGCCGGGGCCTGCCATGGCGCCCAAGGAGGGAGCTCGCGACAGCTGTCTGTCCTGTCGTGGCCACGGCGGCCAGGGCCAGAGCCAAGGCCAGGGGAGGGGCGCTGGAGCCCTTGGGCTAGGGGGAGGAGGACCTTGGGGGCTGGCGGCCAGAGCGGGTCGGGGACGGCTTGATGGGGACTGTAGATGGGTAGATGGGCCAGCGGCGTGAGAGGACGGCCGTGATAAGGTCATGCATGGGGGATCTGACGCTTGCTGCCGATGTGGATGTGGGTGGGTGCGGAGAGTCCGAGGCGGGACCACCAGAGGGCAGAGAGCAGTGAGCACGCAACTTGGCGCGCATACAAAACAAACGAGGCCGTGCTCTGTGCCTCGCGATAAAGGCCCAAACAAGAGGTGCATGGCCATGCGATGACGTCTAACTCTGTGTGTGTCGGCCACGCGCAGAGCTGCGTCGCGCGCATGTGAACTGGGCGAGCAAGTGCCGAAGTGCAATGCATCGCATCAGTGTCGGCACGTCAAGCGCAGCGCCGCCCGTCAGGAGGGGGAGGCCAATTGACGGCTGGATAGCGAATGGCTCACTGGCTGTCGTATGGCATGGGCAATCAGAAATGGGGCCGGCAATGCTGAGACAGGCCTGCTTGAGCCAAAGTTTGGCTCTGCCTCGTGCTCAATGCCATATCTCGATGATGTGCGTTTTTGTGACGCAGCCATGATAATCACCCATGATCAGGACACGCCCGCTGGGCAGACGGTACTCCCCACGTTTCGCTTCGCCCTACACCCCTCTTCTCAACTCCCGCGCACAGCAAGCACCAGCAAGGTGGCACCGTTGATTGTCCACAGGGCAATGGCAATTTGCCCATGAATCCATCAACCGGCGGAGCATTCGCTGGCCGACTATCCCCAATCCTCACACCGGCACCAGCAAGCTTTGGACGACGGGCACGTTTCCCCGCCTCAGCTATATTATTAGACAAGATAACAATATGGCGAGGCGGCGTTGTGACGGCACGTGGTGGAGAGCTGGGCTCCCTGCAGCCTCTGTCAGTGGGCAAGCGTCGAGGGCCGCCGTCCGTGGCATTGATTAGCGGGACCCACTAGCCGCCAGTTATTAAATGAACTGTCAGTGTCATGGAATAGGCCACGCTCGGCGGGTTGATGAGGTGAACGGAGGAGAGAATGAGGCTTGCGCCGCGTAGAGTGCAGTTGGAAACAAAGAAAGCTGGCTGCTGGCTGGCGGCGGGAAACAAGCACCCCGGCTGTCGCAGCCCTCCCCGAATGCCGCCATCCCAAACACCCGGAATCTTCTGGGTCTGCGCCTCGCTGCCATCCCTGTCGGTGCACCTCACGCCCAGGGCTTCAGGTTGCGTTCGCTGAGAGCGCGCCCCGGAGGCCGGGAGAGCCACTAGAACCCCGCGAAACGCCCCTGTGGCAGCGTGTCCAGCTCCCACTGACGGCTTCGCCTTGTCGTCCCTGGGCCTCACTCGGGCTAGTTCAGCCCAGGTGAGCCCGAGCAGCATTGTTCCTTGATCTCGAGGCACGATGGCCCTGCTTCTCCGCCATCGTGCCCCTGGCGCGGGAGAAAGTGAGGCCAGGCGGCCCAGGGGCAGGCAAGGTGCGCCATTGGCAGTTCGAGCTACTGTACGAGAGAGCATCTGGTGCTGCACAGCCCGCTTCATCCACGCGCAAGATGCATCCCCATCTACTGCTCCGTGTGCCGAGAGCCAAAAAAAAAAAAAAAGAGACGAGCCGAGTGACGCTGGTTCCAGCCCAACCGCGCCCAGCCGAGCCCAGCCGCCGGAGGGGAAGTCTCGGCAGATGGCAATTGATGATGGATGATTTCACAATGGCGACAGAGCAGGCATCTGCCTCAATTGCTGTTACGTAGGGCTCCGTCATGAATTGCTTTGCTTTCCATTGCCTGCTGACTACGCAGCGGTAGTGGTGTCGGTTGCGCTGATGGACGCTGGGGGAGACTGCACACACTCCCCCCCTGTTTTGGTATGCCTCCAGCCACTGTCAACACCCCCCCTGGTTGTCAATTGCGACAGCGACAGCGACAGCGCTTCACCTCCCCCGCACCCTCAATCGTCGACTAGGTTTTCTGCTCTTAAACACTTTTCCAATTTTCCTTCTCCCTGCTTCGCGCCTCTTCCATCTTTTGCGCCATGCATCTGCATCCCCCCTAAGCAGACAGCGGGCCACTAGACTCTCCTCGGGGCATGCAATGCCATGGTCGCTGCCGTCCACGGGCCTTACACCGTACTCTCATAAAAGTGGAGGAGGGAGGCAAAAATGTACGGGACTTGACCGCCCGGGCCTTTTTTTCCTTGTCATCCTAACAGGGGATTCAAGGACCACGGGGACCCAGCGAGGTGGTCCAGCTAGCGCCCATGGCACTGTACTACGACGAATCATTCCTCCCTCTTCTCTCACACGCGCCCTCGTTCACACTCTCACCTTTATTCTTTCTTTTCCGCCTTTTTGCTCGCCCGCCCGCGACCAATGTCGACCGAATGTGCTTCCCAGATAGCGAGACGGAAAATGCTGCTGCTGCCGCCGCCATGAGCATGCCACCAGACGCAAGCAGCCCTCGGGTGGCAGAGCTGCCCCCGGCATCCCACGCTGGCCATGTCGGCGGCACAGGCATAGGCTCAGACTCGGGCTCAGGCTCGGGCTCAGGTTCATCAGGCTCAGGTACAGGCACTGTGGGCGAGCCACTGAAGGCCGAGGAACCACTGACAACACCCCCCGGGGGCGAGCCGCAGGCCCCAAACACCACCCCGGCACCCGCTGACGCTGGGGCTTCCATTCGCATTCCCACTCCCACTGCCACTCCCACTCCCTCTGCTTCCCGCACTCCCACCTCCGTCACCACCACGCTCACACGCACTCCCACCACATCTTCTCCTCCAGCCAATCCTCCCAACAACGTGCCGTTCCAGCCCGCGTCCGTCCCCGTCCCTCTCCCCATCCCCGCGTCCTCTCCTGCGTCGCCTCCCTCTGACGCCCTGCTGCCCTCCTCGTCGCGCACTCCCTCGCCCTCGTCCTCCCTCCCCGACAGCGTGCCCTCACCCATGCCGGTCCCCACGCCGGTCCCAGCGCCCCGTGGTGATGCCAGTCCCGGCGACTCAAACGTCAACGCCAGCAATAAAAAGCCCCGAGGCCCCGGCCCTGTCCCGCGCCAGACTGGTCCATCTCTGCTCACTCAAGCCTTGGCCTCGGCGCGCGGCATTCCCCCTCCCATAACCACCACTTCTGCTCCTGCTCCTGCTCTTGCTCTTGCATCTCCTACTCACATCTCTGGCCCGCGGCAGCCCAAGCAGAACCCGCCGACGCCCACAACCCCCACCACTCCGATCTCTCCCACAACTGTCCCGATCCCTATTGCATCTGCGCCAGCCGCCGCTGCTCTCCCGCCGCGACTCGACCGAGACGTCGCCGCCACCTTACCAATCACTTGCTCTCTTCCTCAAAATGTCCACGCCCAATGCGGCGACCTCAGGCCGCTGACCACCGCTGCTTCCAAGACGACCACTACTGCTGCTACCGCCAACACCAACACCAACACCAACATGACTGCTTCTACCGCCGTCGCCACCATGACCACGCTCGCTCCCCGTGAGGCGGCGAGCGTGCCTTCTTCATTCACCCTAGCCGCCAACTTCCGTGATCTAGTTCTCGACCACCGCCACGACCTGGACGCCTCCCGGGGGCGGTCCACCACCTCCCTTGACATCGACCGCGCTGCCATTCCACACAACCACCGAACCCCCTCGAACGCAACCCAGCCCGACGACTCGGCCCCGGTGCAGCTAGACTACCCCGGATTCAAGCAACACCCCACAGCGCCTCTGCGGCAGGATGACGGAGGCAATGATCATCGGCAGGCCCATTGGTCAAAGGCTCCCCCACACTGGGTCAACATGCCTTCCGAGAAGAGGGAGAAGATTTGGTCCATTGGCGCCGGCGAGGGCGACGAGGAGGACGGCTTGGTTGAGCAATCCGTCGCCGAGGCAATGGCAGGCGTCGAGCCCAATGGAAGGAGCCGAAAGTCCAGCTACAGCCTCCGTTTCTTCAAGGAAGGTTTGCCAATGGAGGAGAAGACGCGCCGAAAGGAATCCAAGCACACCAAGGACAAGCTCGCGGCCACTACGGAGGAACTTGGTGAGTCCAGCAACCCAACCTCGTCTGCCAAGCCGACCCCGATTCGGTTGCGGCCCGAAGATGCAAGTGCCCCGCAAGCTGCTGGGACGCAAGGGGACACGCCAGAGGAGGTGGATGAGAAACCGGTTTTGAGCACATCTCCCGATGACGACTACTTCACCGTTGTCCCCAGAGTTTCTGCAGGAGACCGGGACGTGCCGCCAGCTTGGGCGCAGGTGCCCAAGTCGCTGCCCACTGATGGTGGCCACGCAGCAGCTAAGACGGCGGGGACTCCAGGTTTGGTGGGGCCGACCCCGGTTGTCGATTCTGACGACGGTCGAGCCGAGCGAGTGGAGGCGCGACGGAAGTCAGGTGACAGCTCGGCATCTCACGACGACGGAGAAGCAGACGAATCAGGCGAGGAGAAGATCTCGTCGGCCGTTTTCCTGCCCCACCAGGAACTGCCGGAATCTGGCGTAGGCGAGACAAACCAAGACCGGGCCGCTGCGCGGTCGAACCGGACGAGGTCCCTCTCTCAAAGTAAGCAACACCCGTGGCTCGTCAAGGCCGACGAGCCCGAGCCCGAGATTGAGCTCCAGGACAAGGAGCAAGTGGATGAAGCACCGTACGGGCTCAATCGCCTCCCATCTCGCGAGAGCCTCATCGCGCGGCGGGGGGAGCACGTCGTGGACAAGCTCGACGAGTGCCCCTTTGTCGACGACGATGTTGAAGTGAACAAGGCGCTCGCGCCCAAGACGCCCCATGCCGTGACCCCGTACGAAGACCATGTGCATGAACACCAGCACCAGCACCCAGAACCCCTTGAAGCCATCGAGCTCATCCCGTATAAGCACCAGGTCGGCGGGCACACCACACTGTGGCGCTTTTCTCGCAGGGCCGTCTGTAAACAGCTCAACAATAGGGAGAATGAGTTTTACGAGACGATTGAGAGCTACCACCGTGAACTATTGCCATTCCTGCCTCGGTACGTGGATAAACCCCAAGCCACCAATATCCCCCCCCTCCTCCTCGCCATTCACGGCATTGTTTCAAAATTACCCATCCAGCATCTGTGCTGCCAAGACTGGCAACTGACACGTTTCCAGATACATCGGTGTCTTGAATGTTACATTTCACAAACAGAGCCGCCGGAAGAGTGTTTCCAAAAAGGACGACGCAGCCGCAGCTGAACGAAAGAAGGTCCAGGAGCAGGCTGCCAACCGCCAAGAGTCGGACAAGGGCGCCCCCAAGGCGACTCACGGCAGAGTCATCAGCCAATCCCTGGCCAACGCCAACATTCCAATTCCTACCGTCACATTCGACGACAACCGGCACATTCTTCCCCGCAACCTGCTCCAGCCTACTCCACTTTTTGATCCTTTCCGGCGCCGAAGCATCTCCACGACCCACGTCTCAACCAATCCGACGTCCGAGGTCCCGACTCGCCCCCCAATGGACGAGAGGCCAAACAGCTGGGGCGCCACCACGGTCAACAAGCGGCTGCGAAACGAGGTTTTCAACGATGTCTTCCTCAAGGAGCCGGTTGAGATCCAGCGACACCGCCGACCCCACCAGAGGTCGATTCCCCGACCGACCCTGCAGCGCCTCTTGCGATCTTCCAACTCCGACCCGGCCTTGCTGGTCGGGCGCGACCCGGCATTCTACGAATGCGAGCAAGCACCAACCGAGAAGGAATCGAAGAAGCGGAGTGCTGGCAGCGAGGACGGCGTGTCTGACATGGATTGCGTGCAATCCGAACCCGAGAGAAACGCACCCGAGGAGGTCAAGGATGTGACTGGAACGAGCGCACCCGAACCGGAGACGATGATGATGAGCTCGGTCGGATCCAAGAAGAAGCGACGTTTCTCGGCTGGCGGACTCCGACGCAAGCCCCAGGACGTCAGGGAGTCCAGGGGCGATCTCAAGTACTTTGAGGAGGCCGACGACGCAGGCTACAAGGGCGACGGGGAAGACACGGCACCGGCTGCCAAGCAGCCGAGGAATGTCACCCCCCACGGCTCTCCAAAGATGAACGGCGTCAAGCAGCTCTCGCCAGCCCCGGAGCCAACGGATTCTGCCTACAGCTCGGGCGTCACATCTGCAATGCCCAGCCCGTCTGCCGAGTTCAAGAAGATCCCCCGGCCACTGAACCCCAAGGAGGCCAAGTCGCAGAAGCACCGCGTCGAATACTTTTTGCTCCTCGAGGACCTCACGTCGGGCATGAAGCGGCCGTGCATGATGGACTTGAAGATGGGCACCAGGCAGTACGGCGTGGAGGCTGCTCCAAAGAAGCAGAAGTCGCAGCAGGAGAAGTGCCGAACCACGACATCGGCCGAACTTGGCGTTCGAATCTGCGGTCTCCAGGTGTGGAATGCCAAGACGGAGACGTACGACTTCCAGGACAAGTACTACGGGCGGAAGCTCAAGGCCGGCAACGAATTCCAGGGGGCCCTCCAGAAGTTTTTGTACAACGGCCTGGACCTGCACAGCATCCTTCGCCACATTCCCGTGGTGCTGAAGAAGCTGGACAAGCTGGAGGAGATTGTGCGCGGGCTGCGAGGATATCGCTTCTACGCCGCCAGCCTCCTGATGTTCTACGACGGAGACACGTCGGAGGAGGCGACCGACTACGAGACTGCGTACGAATCAACGACGGACTTTGCCACCGACACGGAGGATGTGGCGCGCAGGTCCAAGAAGAAGAGGAACAAGCGCGAGATTGATTTCAAGATTGCCGACTTTGCCAATAGCGTGACGCCCCTGGACAAGATTGACGACAAGCCGTGCCCGCCGCAGCATCCCAACCAGCCGGACGGCGGGTTCCTCAAGGGGCTGCGCAGCCTGAGGCGCTACTTTTTGCAAATTCAGCGAGACGTGAGAGAAGAGCTGGGACTCGATCCTCGCGGGCGACTATCTACATCGGTAGACCATCTTCAGGACATTGATGACGATGAGGGGATGGTCAGCGTTTGATGATGTGCTTCGATTCGACATGATGAAGGGAGTTTGATACCCACGCTTCTTTTTATTTTACCATTTACCCCTTTTTTAATCTTGAAGGCCTGCCTGTGTGTTTTGGCTGTCTTTTTTTTTTAACTTGTTCCCCTCTCTATGTTTACTCCTTTTCTCCTTTTTCGGATCCTTACTTGTTATGAGTGGCTTGTTGGAGTTTTAAAAGGGCTCTTCCTTGTTACAGGACGGGGCGAAGCAAACAACCAAAACAGCCAACTTTGGCAGGACACGTGTCTCATGACCATTTCACTTTTTTGTTTTATTTCTTTCTTTGTCGGAAAACCAAAACATACCCTGCATCGATTTTGGCGCAAAGCGAAGGAGGGAAACGTGTGTTTGTCTGGGCGGATCCAAACGGAGTGTTTTCAGACTTATTTTCATGTTGATTGATTTGTTATCGGAACCATGAGACGCGGGCACTGGGAGAGAAAACAGGGGGACGAGGGGCATTTTGGTTATGAATTTTTTGTCTTTTTTGGTCTTATGACGGGTCGCGGGTTAGGTACGCAGCCAGAATGATGTTTGTTTGGTTATTGGTTTTTTGGGAGTTGATTGCTTTTGTTTTAGGCTCAGGCAATGAATGGACAGGCGGGATACCGGTGGAATCTAGAGTGTTAGAGAAAAAATGCAATTAGATGGCTTCTCGCATATTTGTCTTGATTGGAAGTGATGTGAGGTGGTTGGTGTTTGGTTTGGTGGCTTTGTGTTGATGGAGCAGAGATGGCTTAGAGCATGGATGATGGATGGATGGATGATGGATAGATGGAATACATATTAATTAGACTAGCTAGGCACTCAGTGTACATTATGGAGATGCATGTATATGTATGCATGCCCGTTCCCTTGCCTTCGTTTTGTTTAGAGATAATCACCCAGATTGCGCAGGCCGCAGCGCTTCATCCTGGCGGGGTGGAGGCCGACGACGTCCGGGACATACCAGTCCTTGAGCTGGCCGCTGGGGCGGCCGGGGGCCTTGGGCAGCTTCTCGGCCTCCTTGCCCAGGATCATGATGGCGAGGGCGGTGCCGGACAGCCAGGCCCAGATCATGCCGTAGCCGTTGTAGCCGGCGGCGACCCACTGGCCGGACTCGGGGTCCTTGCCGCCGGCCTCGGAGGCGGGCAGGCGGCCGACGAAGGGGTAGCCGTCGCCGGTGACGCCGAGGATGCCGGTCCACAGGCTGCGGACCATGCTGCCGTCGCCCCAGTTGGGCTCGTGGATGCCCTGCATGACGCCGCGGATGTGGATGGCGGGGAGGGCGCTCACGCGGCTGTCGTCCCAGACGCCGACCTCGTCGGCGCCGGCGTCGGCGCTGCGCATCAGGCCGCCGCCCACCATGAGGTCGCCGGGCGAGCCGTCCGGGTTGTCGGGCCGCTGCGACACGTAGTCGAAGCCGGCGCCGTACTTGACGCACCACGAGCGCGCGCCGTTGGTGACGGGGAAGTCGACGCCCGGGCGCTGGGCCGACATGTGGGCCAGGGTGCCGGCGAGGCGGCCGCGGAGGCACGGCACCAGGTGCGGCGCGAAGGCGTTGGTGGCGTGGACGACGTGGCGCGCCCTGATGACGGGCCCGCCGTCGGCCGTCTCGACGTCGTAGGCGTGCGGCGCGCGCTTGGGGTGGTGCTTGACGGCGGCCACGGGCGTGTTGGTGCAGATGGTCAGGCTCGGGTACCGCTTCAGCAGGTCGTCCCACAGCGCCGTGACGAGGCGGTACGGCCACAGCGCGCCGGCCTTGTACGAGATGGCGCCGACGGCGAGGCGGTTGAGGCCGAACTCGCTCTGGGCGTCGTCGGAGCTCCACACGGTGTGCTCAATCTCGGGCAGCCACTTGCGCGTCTCCTCCACCTCGCGCTTGGCCTTGTCCAGGTCCCGCTGGTCCAGGAAGACGTCGACGGTGACGACCTCGCGCGCCTCGGCGGCCGGGAAGGCGCTGGCCATGTCGACAATGGTGGGCAGGTGCAGCATGTTGAGGCGCACAATGTCGCGGGCGCGCTCGGGGCCGAAGTGCTTGGCGGCCACGGCGAACATCTCGTACGGCGTCGTCTTGATGTGGCCGCCGTTGCGGCCCGTGGCGCCGCTCGTCAGCTCCCGCGCCTCCAGCACCGCCACCGACACCACGGCCCCGTCCTTGTCCGACAGCTCCAGCAGCGACTTGGCCACGGCCGCGCCCGCGATGCCGCTGCCCACAATCACCACGTCCGTCTCCGCCTTGGGCTCGCCCCGCACCGAGCAGAGCTCGGGGAACGGCGGCTTCTCCAGCCAGTACGGCGACGTCGGCGCCTTGACGGGGAACCCCGGCGCCACGCTGCTGCGCTTCAGCAGCGTGTTGAACTTGTCGTTGAGCGACGCCAGGATCCGGATCCCCGTGGCGATGGTGTACACGGTGCCCTTGAGGCTGGACACGACGGCGCCCATTGTGAGGCGGGTGGGATGGTTGTTTGGTTGGTTGGTTGGTTAGTTAACAAGATGACATATACACATATATAGTATGTATATATATATATGTGCTGGAGCAAAGAATCACACTAAATCATCTCTCGCTGGCACGTCTCGCTGGGTTGGTGAAGCTGGGCTCCTGGCTCGTCTCGCTCCCTCGGGCCCTCACTTACACGGCCCCCTCTGAGGCTTCATATATACCCCCTGCCCGCCAGAGCACAATCCCGCGGAGCCCCGACGGCCGCGACGGCTTAGCCCCCTTCAGACGGTGGCGTTCCAGCATTGCGTCGATCGCCGCTCCTTGCATATGCCCCACCCGGTTGGGTGTTGTGGTGAATTCCTTGAGTCGATCATTTCACGTGAAGACTTGACTTGGAATGGAGGAGTTGTCTGGCCACGGCCCCATGGTTGAAATGGCAGGGAAAAGAAAAAAAAAAGCAAACCACGCCAGCCAATAAGGCCCAAACTGAACCACTGCCCCCGAAGCTAATCGAGAGCTAGCGTGCGGGTGTAGTTGTGCTGGGGAGAATCCCACACACGACCACGGCTCGGCCCTCGCAAGAAGCCCGCCGATGCGCTAGAACACGCCAGGTGGAGAAATGCGAAGCGTATTATCCCAGACGCCATGCTTGGACCTCTCCCCAGCCAGAATCCCCCGCGGCCAAGGCAAAGTATACGCTCATCTTGGTAACCAACACCCGACATGCCTTTCGCGACTCCTCACCGACGGATGCGTGCGTGTACAGCGACAAAGAGCTGCGCATACACAGACGTGCACTTCTCCGGCCCGGTCCCAACACTTGCTAAGCTGCATTGGGCAGCGCCATCCTTGGGCCATGTGATGTTTACACATGCATGTCTCTCCTGAATAGCAACCCCTCCAAAAATACCAAGGCCAGATCTCGTCCTCTTTGGAAGACGACACTGCCAGCTCCCAGCTCCGTCACCGCCGGCACCATTGCCACCCTTTGCCCTGGAATCCGCGGGCGCCCACAGCACAGGTCCGCAGCTTGATAGGATCCCCAGCAACGGCAGCCTGGCAGCTATACGAGGTGTACTGGTTAACCGGCCAGGGGAGATGGAAAATAAGTTGGATCCCTTGACATTGTGTTTTTTTCACATTCTTGACTATTAAAATTCATCGTCTACGTACAATACAGCCCCCGCTGATCCCTTCCCCCCCCGCCGCCATGACTTTCGGCTTAGCCAAGCCCCGAGCCGGATTAATCTTGGGCGTCTTGTTTATTTTTTTTTTTTTTGCAGTCAAGGTCACTCGACAAGGAGAGCAGCCCTCCAAGACTGAACCAGCCATTGGCTGCTCATTCGGGGGTAATGCGGAGAGGGTACGGTACAAGAGGAAGTTTGATGTCTCAAATGGCGCTGAAAGCTTGGCACCAGAACATGGCCAAAATAGGAAACCTGGGTGGTGCTGCCAGATTCAACCCATGCTCATCCCACTCGGCAAAAGCGAAGCTCCGGACCCTGATGAATCATGTTTGAAAAGCCAGCTGGGCCTCGTTTTTTTTGTTTTGTTTTTCCCGCTCGTGCCGTCGCCGTATTCTCCGGCGTGGCTGGCTCCTCCGTCTTATCCCTTTGTCGGTGACGACAGCGGCAGCTCCTTTGTCTGAGCACCTGCAGCAGCAGCCAGCTCCGAGTACTTGGGTGCTGGGGAATCCGGCAGCTCTGGCGGGAGACCTGCGGGCAGCTCCACGGGCAGCGCAAACAGCTCCTGCGCCTGCTGCTGCTGCTCCATCTGCCACGCGTGGTCTACCGGAGACCCGGCCAGCATGTGTGGCCCGGCGCTGTCGTGAGCCCTGTCCGCGGCCTTCTTCTGCTGGTCTTGGTCGCCAGCGCGGGGGGGCGGGGGGCCGGGCCAGAGCCCGTTTTCTTGCCTGCGGCCAATCACGTACACAATGGCCAAGATGGCCAGCATCGGCAGGTTGGCAAAGATGAGCTCTGTAAGGACGTGGTAGTTCCGAAAGTTGGGGCTGACGACCACCACCCCGTACCCAAACAGGTCGCTGAAGGCCAGCTTTTCAATCGTTGCGCTCGAAACCAGCCTGTACGTGGTGTGCAGGAGCCACACGCCCGAGGCAGCTGCAAGCAGCTCCGAGATCTAGATGAGACGAGCCGCGAGTTAATCGGTGCCAAGACTCCTCTTTAACTTTTGTTTTGTTCCAGGGCATCATCGTACCTTGGCTGCTCGCACATGCGCGCGCGACTGTCTGTAGATCCAAGCACTCATACCAGCCGTGGCCAGCGAAGTGAGGAAGACAAGGGAGCGGAAAGCAATAGAAACGTCCGACGTGACGAGAGCGTTGTCGTATAGGCCCGCGGCTCCCACTTTTATATACAGACCAAAGACGGTCAGTGCAAGCGGGACAGTAACAACCGCGGCCGAATATGTAATCTTGTGCAGAATGCCTTCCCATTCGTGTGCTTTGCCGGTGCGGACAAGGTGGGTGGCCGCTCCGATGTGCGTCAGGACGATAAAAGTCAAGACGTCGACGAGGGAGAAGAGGAGGAGTCCAAGCTGGGTCAGACAGACAACTGCCTTTTGCATGGCGGCCGGCATTTGGCGTCCGACCTCTACCAGCTGCAGTATGTAGCGACAGATATCGAAAGATAGAAAACTGTGAAGCCCCGACGTGTTAGTCGTCTTGAACAATAGAGTCAAAAAAAGAGGGGGAAAGGGGAAACAGATACTGACAGCGTGTACAGGAGGAGTGCGGCCTGGAGCCACCAAAAGAGCTTCATGGCAGCATGTTGGTGCCCTTTAATACGGTGAATGGTAAAGAAAAGAAGGACGCCGCTGGCAATGAACGTGGCCCCTTCGAGAACCACGTTGGAAATGAAAATGTTTCTTTCCAACATGTCAACGCTGCCTCTCCCCGCTACAAGAGTTGACCTCGATTTCTTCGTATTGTTTTATTTTTTTACGAGAACGACGAGCCGTGCTGAAGTAAAACGCGGGCCAGGGCGATTAAAAGAGACATCCTGTCTCGACCAGATGCAACCCCCCGCCCCCAGAACCAGTCTCGAGGCCGAGTGACAAGGAGTCGGCGCGGAGTAGCAGTGGGCGAAGCTGTGGCGGCGCTGTTGAGAGTGTCTGATCAGCCCTGTCAGACGTCCGCACGCTTTCTTTATTCGTTGAGGGGGTCGAAGGATTCGGCGGCCGTGCATTGCGGCGAGGTTGCGTTGTAGCAGTGCCCTCACTCGGCGATTGCCTCTTGAGACTCGACCTGGTCCCGAGACGCTGTTTTTTTTTTTTAATTTCTTTCTGTAACAGAGTCGCAGCAGAAAACAACCGGGAATTCCTCACCTTGGCTTACACCCGGTGGTATTTTACGTCGTTTTCGTCTCGTGCTTGGCTAGGTTGGTTGGAAATACCAGGCCATCATCGTCGCCAACCCTTTGGTAGCATCGCTCACCCTCGCCCTGGCCAGCTGGCTACAACCACCTTCATCTTGGCAGCCCTGATGAGGTAAAATAGAATGCAATATGCTTATTTATCCCCTTCCTGAGATGGGCCATCAATTCCCAGGAAACTTGCTGGATGCAATGCTGGGGTCTACAGGTTGCCGTTGACTCATGACATGCTGCCGGCTTCTGTGATGGCCCCGATGAGGACTGCGACAAGTACCTACACGCACAACATGGTGAATCACACGTAAAATACGGCAAATCCTATGTGAACAAGTAGTTTTCGACCATGGTGGTGCGCATTCAAATTCTGGCGAGTAGCTGTCCGCCAGGCCGTTGCAGCTGCCAAGATTCACTGACAACTGGCAGCCATTTCACTGGGCTTGGCTCGCGTTTCATCCTATCACGCTGTATTTTGCACTCTTTTTTCCATCATTATTTTCTCCACTCTCTTCCCTTCTACTTTGCATCTTCCTCTACCTGTTCCTCCGTCTACTCCCTCTCCCTGCTCCCTCTGTAGGCGCATCATGGATCCTGACGCTCGCATCGATGTGTAGCGCACTCGCGTGCCGAGCCGTCTGGAGAGAGAGGATCCATTCGAGGGCGACGGATTTGAGTCACGCCCTAATACACGCCTTGTGAGTCTTTAGCATAGCCTCGACAAGCGCCTCGCAGGCTAATCATTTGCGACGCAGACATTTCGTGAGCAAGATGACGCGCCGGCCCGTCGTCCATCCACTCGCCTCGATCTCCACTCCATGACCCCGTCGAGACAGTCCTCTACAGCTTCCAGCAGACCTTCTACTTCGTTTGGATCTAGAGATGATAGAAAGCGCAAGGGTCTGTTCGGCCTTTTCAGCCGGAAACGAAGTCTTCGTCCTGTTTCACCCCAACCCGCCCAAGATCCCGTCAAACTCAACTTTCTCTTTGTCGGGAGCAGATGCTCGGGCCAAACCTCTTTGTTATTGTGCGTCCCAACTAAACCCGCTTCGTTCTTCAGTGCTAATCGAGCTTCTCCAGTCGCGCTCGCTACGGCTATTTTCCTGATGTAAGTCGGCCATTTGCCATCCCGAATGACTACTGACGACCAAGTCCCGCGGCTTTTCTCGTCCTCTGTATGAAAGCTACACCAACGAACGGTCCTGCAACGGCATCCCCGCTCGCATCGAATTGTAGGACACTTCGGGCGTGTCGGACCTGAACATGATCCAGCTCCTGTCCTACATCAACTGGGATGCCGTGTTTCTCTGTTTTGACATTTCCGACAAGGTTTCCATGTACACCATTGTGCAATGGGTGAGAGCTCCCCAGAATTCTCGGCTTCTAACGCTGACACAGGCAGTGGCAACACACGTCACGCCACGGGTTCGCTCAGCCAAACTCGCTTGAGCCACAGGTTCATCTCCTGGGCATGAAGAAGGATCTGCGCGACCAGTGTTTTCTGGAGGACCATCGCGAGGGCACTGCTCACAGTTCTTCAGGGCTCATGGCGTATCCAACTTGCTGCGTGTGCGCATCCGAGGTATGTCTGCTCATGCCATAGCAGCTGGCTTGACTAACACGGGTAGGCCCGTTGGCACGCCAAGAGAATTGGCGCTTGTGGCTATCTCGAGTGCTCTGCGGCAACTGGCGAGGGCATGGAGGAGCTGTTTAATACTACTGGGTGGGAGGCCATCAAAAGACTTGGTGCTGTCGACTTTGAGGAGCAAGAACCAAAAAAGAAGAGAAGTCGATTCTTCTAATCGGTAGAGACACTGATGTAAAATGTCCAGTGAATCGCAAGACATGATTAGTAACAACGCCAATTGTATTATCTTGTAGACACAATCATGTCAAATTTATTCAACCTAGATTCACAATAAAATAAAAATACCCAACTGCATTGTTTCACACCACCCGCAATAACATTCTTGCTCTGCCTTCTGTGCATCAATGGCTGTTCAGGGTAGCAATTGCCAAGTCGACAGCTCAAGCAACTGGTCCGTGCACCATTCCGATCAAGCAGCATACAATCACTGACAACTCGCATAGAGCAAGCAATACCTTGAACACAGGCCAGTTGCTATAAAATGACGCCGTTGGTGTAAAAGAAAAAGCCACAACCTGCCGTATCCATCGTCATGGAGCCAGGTTCAGGAGCTATATACTTGGTCGGAGCGGCTGGGATAGTTGGCGGGGTTGGCCTCGTCTCTGTGCTGGTCATTCCGTCGTGGATGCTACTTGTCCAGACATATGTCCTTTTGGCCATCGCCCTCGCGATATTCGTCACGGTAAGCGGCACTTTTAGATGAGATGGATTATGATCGATAAAGCAACATAAACTAACGGCAGCGCAGACCCGACACCTTCAGCTCAATAAGCGCCGCGGCACATTTCGCCTCAGCAAGAATGGCTCGCAGGCGGCTCCTCGCCGCCGCCGCGAGACGGACTACTTCCTCTTCGTGCTGGGCTCGGGCGGCCACACCAAGGAGATGCTCATGATGATGGACGACGGCTTCTGCGACTTTTCCGGCTTCCACCGGCGCTACCTCATCTCCAGCCAGGACGCCATGTCGGAGAACCACCTGCGCGACTACGAGGCCGAGCTCGCGGAGCTGTGCGAGGCCCGCGGCCAGAGCCCCGGCACCTTTGACAGGTGCGTCGTCGTCCGCGCCCGCCGCGTGCACCAGCCGCTCTGGACGACGCCGCTGTCGGCCCTGCTCAGCATCGCCGACATCTTCCCCGCGCTGCTGTCGCCCCCGGCCGCCTGCCGCGCCGAGCTGCGCTACCCGACGCACATCTTCTCCAACGGGCCCGCCACCGGCTTCTTCGTCGCCCTCGCCGTCCACCTCCTCAAGATGTTCTGCCTCGTGCCCCAGGACTCGATGAGGTTTGTCTACATCGAGTCCTGGGCCCGCATCTCCACCCTCAGCCTCACCGGCAAGCTCATACACTACTCGGGCATCGCCGACGTCTTTCTGGTCCAGCACAAGGAAGTCGCTGCAAAGTACGGGATCAGGAACGCCGGGGAAATGGTGTTCAATTCCCGACGGCCTGCGGCATAGACGGAGAGAGAGAGAGACAGAGAGAGAGAGAGAGACAGAGAGAGAGAGACAGACAGAGACAAAAAGACACATACACCCATACACCTACACAGACACAGAAAGAGAGACAGACAGACAGACAGACAGACAGCATAAAGACATGTTCGTGCTTTCGTTACATGATAGTTTTTTGTGTTTATACATAGTAGTGTGTACACGAGGGAGGGGTAGCTTCATCCCCCCGCCTCAAGCATAAAAAGACTTGATTCATGCGCCTGTCGTTGCGACTTCGTCAGCGGCCGCCGGGTCCGCGCTCTGCTCCACATCGGCATCCTCCTCGTCCAAGCCAAAGCTCTCAATCTCCGAGTTGCGCATCGACTCCTGCTTCTCCGTCTCCTTGCCGGCCCAGATCTTCCAGTTCTCAAACTCGCGGTCCTCGAGGTAGTTGCCGACGTCGATGCGCGTCTTGCCAAAGTAGGCGCCCACGTGGCGGGCCTCCTCGAGCGCCATTCGCTTCTCAATCTCCTCCTCCTGTCGCATGCGGTAAAACTCCTTGCGCACCTGGTCGTAGGCCTGCTTCTGCGGCATCTTGCTTTCCCTCATGAGGTGCAGCTGGCGTTGCACGACGCTGTTGTCTGGTTAGCTTGCCATTTTGGAGAGGTGGGGTTGAGCCGAGCTGGGGGGTGGCATGACTTGCCATTCTCCCGTCAAGGGAACGCCGGGCTGTCGCAGGCCCTTGGCCCAATTGCACCGCTGGTAGTCCTTTCCGTCCGTCTCAACAATCACACGCGGCCGGGCGAGCTCCCAAGGGTGGTCTTTGTAAAACGTCTTGCGGAGGCGATCCTCAACGTAGACAATCTCTTTGGGCCGGAACAGGTTCTTGCCCTTCTTCCCCAGACGGTGGCCTCCGCGGTGGGGGGAAAGCGTCCGTACGAGCGTCTCGGCGGGGGGGACCGTCGTCATGACATTGTACCACGGCGGTGGGTTGGTGGGTGAGCTGGCGAGGAGTCGGTGGTTGAGCTCCTCGGTGACGGTCTGGTAGACCCTGGCGGGTCTGATCTGTCGCCCGCCCATGGCCAATTTTCTTCGGGGGCCCGGTCAGCAGGGGAATTCGTGCGGAAAGGGGAGGGGGGGAATTGGGCGGCGCCGTACTGCTTGGTCAATTGGCAATCTGAGGGTTGTGGCCTGCCGTTGTCGCGCAATCGGCCAATGCAAGTTTGGAGTCGCAGTGGGAAATTTTGGCTCTGGTCGGCGAATCGTAAGGCCGGCCGGGGCGGGCGCGGGACGCCGGAGCTGGGCCCCAGTGGCTTCGGCGAATGAATTGGCTGGCAAAAAACCATGCGCAAAAGGTCCCACCACGAGACCACAGCAAGCACACGCTCGATTGAACATCAACTCCCGCAGAAACCAGCAGCTTTCTTCTCGCCCTGCCCGCCTGCCCGCCCGCCTTCGAATTGCTGCTTCTGTGCCCGTGCTGCACCGGCCACAGTGCAGAGCTGCGAATTGGGCCGCCGCATCATGACGACGAGCTCATGAAAATCTCCAGTCGAGTGGACGGCTCCGTCTGTGCGGTGCTCTCGGGTCGACCAGCGGCCAGCTTCGGCGTCGCCACTGCGAGGAGGAGGCTTTGCACCACCAGAGATGCCTCCGTTCCCAGGGAGCTCTGGAAGATTAGAAATAAACCGGCCACCAGCGTTTGCGAAAGGAGCTCGTTATGGTTGCTCTCGACCTTTACGCCGACCGCCGCCCAGGTCCGCCCGCATGCGATGCAGCGGCCTCGACAGTACGCCACCGATGCCGCTTCAACGAAACCGCCCCTCCCTCAGCCCCCAGTACACCCGGCAGATCAAGATCCAAAGTATCTCATGTCGTTTGTGAGGCAAGAAGATAACATGAACGTGCAAGAGTACCTCGACTTTTACCGGGACCCATACCGAAGGGGCTATGCACAACCCGACGGACAAGAATTGCGAGTTTCGGACAACAAAAAGGATATTCAACATCCATCCCGGGATGAGCTGTGCAAAACCGACGATGAGACTGCACAATTGATTTCTAAGCTGTGCATGACTATTCGGCGCCGAATGAGACACCCCACCCGAACGAGCCTCGAGCCCATCTACGAACAATACATGCAGCTCCCCGAACCTCGGATGCTGTATCTTCAATGGTATTGGCGGGGCCAGCTGCTCAAGGTCATGGGCACGCCCAAGAGGCGAGACTCGGAATCTATGCTGCGATACTTTGCTTTGCTTGCCGATGTCAAGAACTGCGGACTTACACTCGATCGGAGGCACTGGAATCTGGCCCTGGCTTTTGCCACCAAATACACCGTCCGGGCGACATATGTAGAAATGGAGACGGGCTTGCGACTGTGGAGAGAAATGGAGCGAGATGCCAACATTCAGGGCAACGATGTGACGTTTAATGTTTTGTTCGATGTTGCTTCCAAGATTGGCAATTTTACCCTCGCCGACATGATTTACCGAGAAATGGAGAGCCGAGGCGTCCCCTACAATCGCTATCATTACGTTAGCCTGATACACTACTTTGGCTTGAAGCTCGATGCTGGAGGAATCCGCGCCGCGTACAGGGACATGGTGGAGGCGGGCGAGATGGTCGACACGGTTGCCCTGAACTGTGTCATTGCTGGCTTCCTCAGGTGCGGCGAAGAGGCGGCGGCGGAAGAGACGTACGAGCGCATGAAGGACGGACACGAGCTGACACCCACCATTCCTGAGCGCGACTTCACGACGAACCGGGTTGTCACCAGGGTTCTGATGATGTTTACGAACCTCAGCAAGAAGTATCCGGAAATGAAACAATCCTTTCAGAAACAGATCCGGCTGGCCCCAGACATTCATACCTTTAGGCTGTTTGTTGAGCACTATGCGCTCCGGGTGGGCAATATGAACAGGGTGGCCCAGTATTTGGACGAAATGAAGCATCTCAAGATCCCCGTCCACCCCACCATATTCCTGCTTCTGTTCAAGGGATTCTACCTGCACGGCGGCTTTATCAGCTCCGAGTGGAGTGAAAGGCGACTTGAAGGTGTCCTGGCGGCTCTGTATCAGGCAAAGGATGAAGGTGCCAAGGGATTCAAGATCGAACGATGGCTGGTCATCTGGGCTCTGCGGGCCGTCAAGAAGTGCTCGACCGAAGACGCCGTGGTGAAGACGTTTAACGCATTGGCCGACCGCTGGGACGTTGAGGCTGACCGAACTGACTTCATGGAGAGCCTGGTGGGCAACATCCTCAGAGGCAGGGACATGATGTCCGAGATAGGCAATTGGGAGGGCCCACGGCACCGGCGAGTTAGAAAAGATGGGACGCAAATATGATGTATAAGCAAACAGAACAAACATGTATCAAATGTACAACACACATAGACTACGACGATAGAGAAAAATAATACCCTGGGCTGGATTTGGGCTGACGCCACTACAAAACGCCGCTCAATTGCCCAGTTGGGACCGGAATGTTGGCGCATGGGTCGATTGGATTGACTGGACTCGGAAGTTTACTGGGGGCAGGCAGCTTCATTCGAAAATCGCGTGGTGTAGTAACAAATGAGATTAAACGCAAGGACTGAAGGCGACCGAGTGATGTCTATTCGGTTATATACACAGCATCCCACCGCCCGGGGTTCCGATTCTATCCAGGGACAAGCACCAGAGCAACACGCCAGCGGCGAATTTACTGGGGCTTGAGCGTCTGCCAGACTGTGCACCATCAGGTCAGTATTTGCCTCGAGGCGGGCGCGGGCGCGGACGGGCGGAAACAACGCACCAGAGATGCCGAAGGGGGCGCCGAAGCCGACGGCCATGAAGGTCCAGTAGGTGAAGACGAAGGACTTCTTGCGGGGGTTGAAGGGCAGGTTGCTGTAGGGGCCCTCGGGGTAGTGGTAGGGCGACGACATGCGAGCGCGGGTGGCGTGGAAGCCTCGGCGGGCGACCACCGAGGGGTTGGAGCGGGCGACAGCGCGGGCGAGCATCTGCAGAGGAAAAAACAGGTCAATTAGCTTCGGGCGCCCAGAATCGAGCTCGGCGGGAGCGGCGGACGCACCTTGAACGCGGTAGAGTGGCGATTGGGGATGCGGTTGGGGTGCGAGAGAGCTTGGAGTGTCGAACGGCGTAGATGACCTCGGACGAGTGGTCTGAGGTTGAAAGGAAAACGACGCCTGGCTGCGGTCACGTGCGAGAACAGGTGACTAATTCGATTGCGACTGCTGTGGTTGGCGGCCGCATCGTAAGTTTTTTTTTACAGGCTCCTGCCATCGGCAAGAACCGCCCTCTCTCTTCATTGGATCGGCGAGGTACGTACCGTTCCTTTCGTACCTTCGTATCCCTCTCACCGCCTGCAGCTTCGTGCTCTGTCATTTTTTTTCTGCCGCCAGCCCACTTTGCTAGCCTATCCAACTTTTTAGCCCAGCCAGCGTCCAAGCCGTGTCGCACTCATTGGGATTTGCGATCGAGATCTCTCCTTTGTGTCCTCCTGTAACCCACCACGCGGCTGCAATCGAGGCTGTGTGCGTGATTTGGAGCTACCGGCCGGTTCCTCTTCCCTTTTCCTCTTTTTATTTTTTGGGTATCAAATCCATTTCACCCTCGCTTTCCCGGGAAGAAAAAAAAAACAGAAACGGCCCCAGCTTGCTTGCTCCCTTGCACTTTCTTCGCGAAAACATTTCCCAGGCCCGGGGTTCGGGACCGAAAGCCGTCAACATGGATGAAATGTTTGATGTGTTCGAGGCCAAGGCCGAGGCTCCCAGCGCCAGCGAGGACGAGCAGATTCCCAAGCCGCGCAATCGCGATCACACGAAAAAGAGAAAAGCCGACGAGGCCATGAACGGTGCTGCAGCCGCCGCCGCCGCTAAGCAGGACGAGGACGTCGACATGGACAACGCAACAGAGTCGTCCAAGGAAGAAGAGGCTTCCGAGGAGGAGGAATCCGACACACCCAGCCAGCAGGACAAGAAGAGGAGGAAAAAGGAAGACGGCGCCGGCCCCGTCATGACCGACACCTTCCAGACGGCCGAGTCGCGAGAGGTGGCTGGCGCAGCTACCTTTGTTCCCCAGGACTCGTCCCTGGTCCTGTCGCATAACATCCAGCACCAGGTCGCTCTGCCGCCTGACCTGGACTACGAATACGTCCCCCTGTCCGAGCACAAGCCCCCCGCGGAGCCTGCGAGAACCTACAGCTTCAAACTCGATCCCTTCCAGAGCCTGTCCGTCGCCTCCATCGAGCGCGAGGAGAGTGTGCTGGTGTCAGCGCACACATCCGCCGGAAAGACCGTCGTGGCCGAGTACGCCGTCGCCCAATGCCTCAAGCGAAACCAGCGAGTCATCTACACGAGTCCCATCAAGGCCCTAAGTAACCAAAAGTACCGAGATTTCGAGGCAATTTTCGGCGATGTGGGCTTGATGACTGGTGATGTCACCATTAACCCCACGGCCAGTTGCTTGGTCATGACTACGGAAATTTTGCGATCCATGCTGTACCGCGGTTCCGAAATCATGCGAGAAGTTGCCTGGGTTGTTTTCGACGAGATTCACTATATGCGAGACAAGACTCGAGGTGTCGTCTGGGAGGAGACCATCATCATGCTTCCCGACAAGGTGAGGTATGTCTTCTTGTCGGCTACTATCCCCAACGCCTTTCAATTTGCCGAATGGATCGCCAAGATTCACCACCAGGCCTGCCACGTCGTCTACACCGATTTCCGACCAACACCACTCCAAAACTACTTTTACCCTGCCGGTGGTACCGGAGCCAGACTGGTGGTGGACGAGAAGAGTAACTTTAACGAGCAAAACTTCAACCTTGTTATGCAGGAGGTCGAGGACAAGAAGGGCGCTGACCCTGCCGACATCAACGCCAAGCAGAAAGGAAAGGGTAAGAACAAGAAGACCAACAAGGGCGGCGCCGACAGCGGCTCGGACATTCACAAGATTATTCGAATGACCATCAAGAAGAAGTTCAACCCCGTCATCGTCTTCAACTTTAGCAAGCGAGAGTGTGAAAACATGGCCATGAACATTTCGGGCCTGAGCTTCAACGACGACTCGGAAAAGGCCATGGTGCACAAGGTCTTTACCAGCGCTATTGAGAGCTTGGCCGAGCAGGACCGCGAGCTGCCTCAGATTGTGCACCTTCTGCCGCTACTGCAGAGGGGCATTGGTGTCCATCACT
The DNA here is from genome assembly GCA_002179835.1 of Calonectria leucothoes. Lineage (NCBI taxonomy): Eukaryota > Fungi > Ascomycota > Sordariomycetes > Hypocreales > Nectriaceae > Calonectria > Calonectria leucothoes. The sequence continues at coordinate 492,060 of NAJI01000045.1, forward strand.
CAGGTCTCTTGCCCATTCTCAAGGAGACCATTGAGATTCTGTTCCAGGAGTCTCTGATCAAGGTTCTGTTTGCCACCGAGACCTTCTCCATCGGCTTGAACATGCCCGCAAAGACTGTCGTGTTCACACAGGTTACCAAGTGGGATGGTATCAAGAGGCGACCGCTTACTTCGTCCGAGTACATTCAGATGGCTGGACGAGCTGGTCGTCGTGGTCTGGATGCTCGAGGTATTGTCATCATGATGATTGACGACAAGCTGGAGCCCGAGACTGCCAAGGAGATTGTCACTGGTCACCAGGACCGCCTCAACTCGGCGTTTTACCTGGGCTACAACATGATTCTGAACCTGCTGCGAATTGAGGCCATTTCCCCCGAGTTTATGCTTGAGCGATGTTTCCACCAGTTCCAAAACGCGGCTAGCGTCCCGTCTCTGGAGAAGGAATTGATGGCTCTCCAGCAGGAACGGGACTCCATGACGATTCCCGACGAGGCCACCGTCAAGGACTACTACCAAATCCGCCAACAGCTCAACACCTACACCAAGGACATGCGCGCTGTGATCCAGCACCCCAACTACTGTCTCTCGTTCCTCCAGCCCGGTCGTTTGATTCAAATCTTCAACCCCAAGGAGTCGCCAGAGAATGTCGGAGGCGGCGTTGATTTCGGCTGGGGTGTCATTGTCGACCACAAGCCTCGCCGCGCGCCAAAGCTCGGAGAGCCTGAGCACATCCCTCAAGAGTCGTACATTGTCGATGTCTTGCTGCCCATCTCAAAGTCAAGCGCCGAGTTCTCCCCCGGACAACCTGCTGCTGAAATGCCCACCGGCGTGAAGCCTTCTGCCGACGAGGATGATGTTGTGCATGTCGTGGTCCCCTGCCTGCTCACCTGCGTCAAGGCAATCAGCCAGATTCGACTGTTCTTGCCCAAGGAGGGATTGAAGTCTGAAAAGGACAGAGATCAGCTTAGAAAGTCTCTGACCGAGGTCAAGCGACGATTCCCCGACGGCCTGCCCGTCCTGGACCCCTTGGAGAACATGGAAATCACAGACGACTCTTTCAAGAAGCTGCTCCGAAAGATTGAGGTCCTTGAGTCCAGGCTCCTCGCCAACCCTCTGCACCTGTCCCCCCTGCTGCCTTCGCTCTGGGATCAGTACCATGCCAAGGTCCAGCTCGCAGACAAGGTCAAGGAGAAGAAGAAGTCGATTGCCAAGGCTCACAGCGTTACCCAGATGGACGAGCTCAAGTCTCGCAAGCGTGTCCTGCGCCGACTTGGGTTCATCAACGACTCCGAGGTTGTGCAGCTCAAGGCCCGTGTTGCTTGCGAAATCTCGTCAACCGAGGGCCACGAACTGCTCCTGTCCGAGCTGCTCTTTGACCGTTTCTTCAACGAACTCACTCCCGAGACCTGTGCTTCCGTCCTGAGCTGCTTCATCTTTGACGAAAAGGTGGAGACGTCGGCGCTCAAGGAGGATCTGCAGAAGCCGTTCCGCGAGGTCCAGGCCAAGGCGAGAATCATTGCCAAGGTCAGCCAGGAGGCCAAGCTTGAGGTCAACGAGGAGGAGTACGTGCAGAAGCTCAAGTGGCAGCTGATGGAGACGGTGTACGCGTGGGCCCAGGGAAAACCCTTTGCCGAGATTTGGTAAGTTTTATTGGACGTGATACGCGCGTATGCATGCAATGCTAATTCCTGTCTAGTAAAATGACAAACACATATGAAGGTTCACTGATTCGTCTCTTCCGCCGACTGGAGGAGCTGCTGCGACAAATGGGCCAAGCTGCCAAGGTCATGGGCAATGACGACCTGACCAAGAAGTTTGAGGAGAGTCTACAAAAGATTCGCAGGGATATTGTTGCTGCCCAGAGTTTGTATCTTTAGAGCCATGATGTATGAGGTGGTGGAAAAAAGAAAAAAGGGGATCGGCATGAGGTGATTGTTGTTTTCTATACCATCACAAGTTCAGTAGGGAGTTTTGGCGCGTGGGAAGACCATGGTTGGGTTGCATCTCCGTGGACTTTATGAGACGGTGGTCTGGATTTGCCGCAATGGATTCTATAAAAGCCCGCGATGTCCCGTAATATACCGTGTAAAGTTCCTCTGTAAAAAAATGAAAAAAGAAAAGAAGAAAAAAAACGCCCAAACGCCTTTCTATCCCTGGGGTAGTAATGATAATAATACATGCGGCGTAATTCATGGCCGTGTAACTAAGCAAGTAACTAGGTGCGGTCGCTTGAAATTCCCATGATGAAGCCAATGGTGAGGCTGAAGACGACACCGAAGCCGACAAAAATCTGCCAGCGCTTGCTCCAGATGCCCTCCTCGCGGAGCAGCCAGGTGAGGCTCCCGAGGGGGAAGAAGAAGCCGACCATCATGGCGCGGAAGAGAATCTCCAGCACCGAGGCCATGCCGGCGTACTCGTCCTCGAGGGGGCTGGAGTCGGAGGGGATGCCGCCGGCGTTGTTGTCGATCCAGGCATCCTCGAGGCTGCGCAGGGTGTCGGGCGACGGCATGGCATCCGGGGTGAAGTTGGACGTGTGGATCGAGGTGAACTGCGTGCGCAGGGTTGCCACCTCGGACTGGGTGAAGCCGGACTGCAGCAGGCGGTCGAAGCCCCGCGGCCGGGGCCGAGTCGATGTGGCAGGCTTGGGGGCATCGCTGAGGTCGTTGTCCGGGGGCTTGCTCGCAGCGGCCTCCTCCTCGGCGAGCTCCTCGCTGGTGAGCTCGTCCCCGATGGAGCAGTTTACGTATATGCGGGAGACGGGGGCGGCGCCGTCCACGGCCTTGCCCTTGCCCTTGGGATCGTGGGGTGACGGCGACTGCCGGGGGCCAAGCGGGAGCGGCAGCGGTGGCGGCGGCGGCTTGAGGACGGAGCTGAGGGCCGAGGCATCGGGGAGGAGGCGGCCCTGGTGGATCAGGCGCAGGCGCGAGCGGGACTTGAGGCGCGAGCGCAGCAGGTGCTTGAGGGAGAGGACCGTCGTGGCCCGCGGGTTGGAGATGTCCAGGTCCAGGTCGGGCTGCGACGTGGAGAAGCGGATGGCGAGGTGCAGCGGGCGCACCGAGGGCGGGCGCGGCGGCGAGGATAGAGGCGTCATGTCGAGGGCATTTTCGTCGAGGGGGAGAGACCTTGTGCGAGCCCTCGCAGGCGAACGGGGAGGGTGCGGATGATGAGGGTGAAGGCGATGGGGATGGGGGTAGAAACAGGGAGCTGGAAGCCTGGCGAGGCTGCGGGATGCGTGCGTGTGGGATGATTGAGGCTCAACTGCCGGTGGTGGCCTTCATACGTAGTCTTGTCGCCGGCACTGACGTGACCTCCGCATTTTGCCACATGCGAGCTATACAGCTGCTGCTTACAGGGGGCTTGTCCCGACACAGCGACCGTGCTTGGGCGTGTGTTCTAGTTCCAGGCGGCTCCCACCTGCAGCACCCAGCACCCCGCTAAAAGCGAACACCCCCCCGTCGGTTCGCCCCGGCAGACCAAGATCCAAGCCCTTGGTGCCAGGGGGAGCGAGGGCAGCCTGCAACAATTGGGTGCCACCGCCCGGCAGAATCTGGCACCTTCATCATCGACAGCTGATCCTCCCATCTCGCCCTGCCTGGAAGCCGAACCCAGACGGCTGGATCCGATCCTGTTCCCATCTCGCCCTTGTTTTTTTCCCTTCTCTCTTCCACGGCCTGACACACGGCCTGATGATGACGACGCCATGCCCCGCCTACGAGGAATAAGATATTTGACCTGCTTTTACTGCGGAAAACGCTCCAACACCAAGTTTGACGGCATCACCCGCGACTTTCTTTGCCTGCACTGCGATGCGACAAACTACCTAGACGAGGTAACCGATGCGAGCTTCCGGAGGGAAGGATGGAATCAGCTAACGGTGGACAGAATGGTGACATCACTGATCCCCCCGTCGCGACTGAGCGTGAAGCTCCTGCGACACGGTACGCCTCATCTCGAGCAACGTCCCCCACCATAGCCGAAGACAGCACATTCTGCCCAACGTGTATCAAGAACCAGCGCCTCTTCACCTCGTCCCTCGCCCAGTACCTGCCGGACGACCCTGACCACCCCGACTACCCCGAGCTCGAGCGCAACTACTACCGATTCCGCAAGGGCCTCGAGGAGCGCTACCCGCAGGTATGCGACGAGTGCGCCGAGCGGGTCGAGAGCCGCATCCGCCAGGCCGGGTACACGGCCAAGACGGACCACCTCCGGCGCATGATGGACAAGAGCCGGGGCAGGAAGAGCGATGCCGGCAGAGTGACGGGGCTCGACTGGGCCAACAGCCTGGGTCGAGGGCTGTGGTGGGGAGGCCTGGTTTTGCAGATGCTGTGGCACCTGAGGCTGGTTTCCCGCGCCCTCGAGCACCCGGACGAGGGCATGTACGATCCGGACGACCAGAGCTGGCCAAAGATGGCAGTCGAGGGCCTCGCCTGGGCTGTCGCATTCCTGCCCCCCGCCGAGACCCTGATCAAGGGGGCCTTCATGGCAGGCATCTTTTCCGTCTGGTGGAACCCCAAGTTTGTGCAAGTCAGCCGCGGTTTCACGAGACATCTCCTGGGCTTTACGCAGTGGTACTCGTTCCAGGGGCTCATCATATTTTTCCGCTTCCTCTTCCAGAGGGTCCTGCAAATGCATGGCGGCAGGGCCCAATCACAGGGTGCCCAACTGAGTGCCCACATTGTCATGGCCGTAGTCATGAACCTGGTTTGTTTTCCAAGCTGTAATTGCAGATGCGTGCGTACTGACAATTGTAGATATACACCCTGGCGAGAGGTTCAATCCGTGTTGACACCACTCCCTTGTTCAAATCCGATGCTCCAATCTTGTCACCTAAGCGGCCCAAGAGGAAGCCATCAATCAAGAAGGAGGAGCCAAGGACATTTTCAGACCTGCTGAATGAGGCCTTGGACGAGCCATCCACGACGCCTGCGCCGCAAAAAGATATGTTTAGCATGCCAAGCGTCAGCTCGCTACCGCCCCCTTACCCCCCTAACAACCCTATTCAAACGGATTCAAGTCCGCTGAATCAGATGGGCTCATTGGGCTTATCAAGTGCACCTGCTCGATCTGGATCGGTGGAATACTCGGATGAGATGGACTGGACGCCAACCCAGTCGCAGTCTCCCCATCGCGCCTTTAGCAACACTTCTCCGGCGGGCCGGTCCTTTGGACAAGCGCCCGTGAATCCAGAAGGCAGTCCTTTTTGGTACAAGGTCCCTGCGGCACCTACAAATCCGGCACAGCGACTGCGGAATCCCAATGCACCCATTTTGAGGAGCAAGCCGGCGGAGAAAGAAAGTGTCTTTTTCCGGTCAAGCGACAGGGGAAAGGAACAGGCAAAGGCCGATGAGCCGAGCGATGTTGCATTTAAACCGCCAAGCTTCTTTGCTCCTGCCACGGAGAATGACGAGGCCAATTCGTTGGCGGATTTGCTGGGCTCAAGTTTTAGTCTCAGCCAAGAGCGAGAGCATCCTTCCCCAAAGAAGACGGCGAAATGGTCTGCTACCAATATTGCTTCTTCTGCTCGCCCGAAAAAACCGCTTGGAGTCGAGTTTACCATCCTTGCATGCCTGCTGGCCATCTGGGGCTTGACGGTTGTTGTGGCCATGCCATTTGCTAGGGAGCTGCAGTTGGCCATGCTGTCTGCGGCTGGAACCATTGCCCTTCGTGTCACCGGGGAGACGAGCCACGACACGAAGGAGGAGGAAGCCCCCACCACGGCCACCTATGTCGGATCTGTCCTGAGCGTCATGGAGCTGGCTGCCGTGTGCTGGCTGGCTTGGGAGGTGTGGAAGAATGAGATTGATGCTGGTAAATATGGCACGGGAATTTTGGCATCAATGCTGGCTCACCAGTTTTGGAACACGACGCTGTAAGAGGCTGTAAGAGGCTGTAAGAAGGGGCATGTTGTACAACGAGTTTGCACTTTGGAGTTGACAGAGCGATGGATATAAGTAGGATGTAGATGGCGTTGCTGGAGCATATATGGCGTTGGAATAGACATGTATGTGTAGCTCAACTCAATTAGGAATGGGATGTTATCGGCCAGTCTTGCTGGGGTATAAATGTTCAAGTATGGAGTTTAGTGTGCCAATAGTTGTGCGGATTGAAGCCAGTTTGGCTCTGCAGGGTAGTATATTGGAAGTTGGGTCAGAATAGCTGGTTGAGTTATCTTTCAAGTATACTTAATATTGCTGTTTTAAGCTGCACCAGACTTTTGTGTGCTTTATTAAGTCTTTATGGTCTTTTAAGATTATTATTGCGTGTTTTATGACTAAAATCGTATTGGGCGAGACTTTATTCGTGTGTTGTCTTTTCGAGGAGCAAGTTTTGGATTTTTGCATAACGACAGTTTGTGGCAATATTCCGCATGTTGGGAGTTCAAGTGACTGACTGAGTCAATCACGACCATGTGGATTATCTGAAGCCACTGTCATATTTGTATACCTTATTCACAGTTCCGAGTACTTTTCTTTTTTTACGTACGAATAAGAGTGCACAACAAGTTGTAACAGATTTGACAAAATTTTATTTTTGCTATCCCTGCTTACAAGTCCCAATATGCTGTGGGAGGGAGGGATTATTTTTTCTACATTTCATCGCTTTCATACATGTCATCATTACCACTCCAAGTTAACCCTCAAAAGGCGTCTCGTAGGGACGCTCGGCCTGCGGCGTGATGCGGGCGAGGTGCCTGCGCTGGCCCGTCTTCCAGTCGACAATGGCCGTGTGCTGGACGACGCGGTTGTCCCAGACGACGACGGAGCCCTCCTGCCAGCGGACGCGGGCGTGGAAGTCTGCGCCCCAGGCGATGTGCTCGTAGAGGAAGTTGAGGATGGCGTCGGACTCCTCCTTTTTGAGGCCGACGATTTCGCGAGTGACTTGATGGGGTGTTAGCGCTGTCCTTTTCGAACGGAGGAGCGAGGGGGCCGGGCTTACACTGGGGGTTGATGAACAGCGACTTCTCGCCGGTGACGGGGTGGGTTCGGACAATGGGGTGCTCGGTGAGGGTGGGCTCGCGGCGCTTGACGCTGCCCTTGCGGACGCTGGCGTTGATCTGCTCGATGCCCGAGTGGGTGGCGCGGAGGCCGTGCAGCAGCTTCTGGAACGAGGGCGAGAGGCGGTTGTAGGCCTCGGCCGTGTTGGCGAAGAGGGTGTCGCCGCCCGTCTCGGGGTTGTCGAGGATGTAGAGGAAGGTGGTGCCGGGCGGCTGCTCCTCGTAGGTGACGTCCGAGTGCCAGGCGACGGAGCTGACGCGCGACTTGAAGAAGGTCTCGTGCGACTTGTCGCCGGCCCCGCGGTGCACCAGGTGGATCTCCGGGTGGCCGGCCGGCGAGCCCGACGTCGGGTGGATGTGGTGCCGGCCAAAGTAGCCGCCGAACTTGAGCGCGTCGGCGATGGGCAGGTCCGCAAAGTCCTGGCCGCGGAAGGCCACCACCTTGCGCTCCGCCACGTACCGCGCCAGCTGGTCCTTGCCCGCGTCGCTGAGCCTGCTGAGCTGCACGCCCGTGATCTCGGTGCCGATCGTCGGCGTCAGGTGCGTCACCTGCGCGTCCTTGGTCAGGATGTCCGGGAACGCCGGGTCCGCGTCCTTGCCGTGGTCGTGGTGCTCAAAGGGCTGCAGAGGAGGGTACGTCTGGTCCTTGTTCCAGGTGGGGAGGTAGTGAGGGTACTGTTTGCTGTGTTAGTTTCATGCACTCAACCACCAATTGGTTTGTTTTCGAGACTCACCTTGGCAGCTGCGTGCTCGTCAGAGCCCAGTTCCTCGGCATCCTTGGAAAAGTCGACCGGAGCCAGCTCCTTGTAGGCGCCCTCGACGCCCCCCGAGTAGAGCTTGAGGTTGGCCGCCTGATTGGCCAGGTTGGACACGGTCTCCGTTGCTGAGGGAGCCATGATGTGTGTGTGAGTGTGTGTGAGTGTGTGTGAGTGAGCGTGTAAGTGTGTGTGCGAAAGATGGGGGTGGGATTTCGTCAACGGCCGATTCAAGATCTAGAGCCTGTGTCTTTTGGTCTTTACAATTGTTTGCTTGCTTGCTTATCTTTTCAATCACAGGCAGAGATCGAGAGCCATTGGACCCTTTATATACGCCACTTGTCCACTTGTCCCTCTCTCTGCTTTGGTCACCATCTCGGACGTCGGCATCGCCATGGCGTCAATGGACGCTGATGTCAACATCAGCGCGGGGAAGTGGCAGCTGCGTGGGATGGGATAGATGGAGCCGTCTCGATTCGTCATCTCGGCCAACAGCCAACAAGACGAGAGCAATGCCTCAAAGGTGAGAGGCCGGGTCGCGCAGGCGTCATGTGGGCTCGCGCAATCTGCAACAGGAGTAGATTGTCGACCACGGCAGTCGATTGCCAGTGCAGCTTGCGACATGGCCGCTGCGCAAGCCATTGGCCTCGTGTTAGTTGGTGGATGGGGCCTCAAGCGGGCAGCAGTCGACATTGCGGGCCAAATCACGCAATTGGGGAAACAATGCAGCCTCTCCTAGGCGGCGGCGTATGAGGGCCAGTTTCATCCCGTGTGCGTGGTAACAAAGTGGGACTGGCTGGTGCAATTGCGCCATCACGGCCTTTGCGAGGGCGAGTGCGCCCGTCCATTTTTGCTGTCGCCATCCCATGGGCCGAGTCACGCAATCACCGCCCCGATCATCGGGCCCTTCGGACTGGGAAAAATGGGAGATAACAGGGTGGAGAGCATGTTATTCTAGAAAAAAAGGAGCGTGTTTTGGAAGCAACAAATTGCAATTTTACTATTTCTTTTTTCAATTCGACACGATTGAGTGGAAATTGTCTTGCATGCATGTGGCTCGGAAGATAGTATCCGCCTCACTCACAACCACATCGACAACCAACTCCCCGTATCCAATGTCAACATCTTGATTCGTCACCCCATCTCCACTCTAGCTCGTCTTGGCCACCAACCGTAGCGGACGCTCTTCGGCTCCAATAAGCATAACTCCCTCCTAGGATCTCGGCCAGGGCCTTCAGCGATTGGGTTTGCCGGCTAGCACACCCCAACTAGCCCGCACGTCATCGCAACCCCCGTGCAACACCCCTACTACAGCCAAAGCTTCTCGCCATGCCCGGTCATGTTAGAGTGGAAATGGTTGCTTGTCATGTTAGCTAGAGCAGTGCCCGTCTCGCGGCAAGCAGCTCTTTTCACCAATGGGCACCACGTCCGTGTCTTGGCCAACCTTGTTCCGGGCTCATGCATGCTTATCTGGTTACCTTAATTGGTTCGTGGGCCGTATCCTGGCGTGGACGGGCTCGATCTTGCTCTGTGCCCTGGCGCGAGAATTTTCCTGATGGACTGAGGCTGCTGGGGTCCGTCCCAGGCTTGGACTCTTGGAAGAAGCTGCAGTTCCCTGGTGCTCAGCATGTCTTGGTGTGCTTGAGGTGATATCCAGACCGCATCGCGACATTTGTGACCCCCCCTGGCGAGAGAAGCTGCCAAGAAACCTTTTCTGAATCCTTGGGCTTGGGACTTGGGCTTTTGTGAAAGGTTCCGGTGCCGTGGGCTGGGAGAGGCGAGCGTAGTTGGCGGCCCTTTATAATGCAGACGTTGCATCCCGTTCATGTGGCATGCATCTCTCCCATCCCCGCGGTGCCCTTCTCCTGCTGCTGCATCTCCGCGGACTCAAAAGTTCACAGGCAGCCATGGCCGTTATTGAAGGTCCCAACCGGGACACCAAGGAGGTTGTTGTCAGCGACTCTGCCAACTATGACAGCGGCAACGAGACGTCCACCACTGAGGGAGGCCACGTCTTCTCCGACCCAGCCATTGCCGACCGCTGGCGCAAGGTTTACGAAAAGGCCGAGTATGAGAACCGTCACCGGTTCGATCCCAACTATACTTGGACCCCCGAGGAAGAGGCCAAGCTTGTAAAGAAGGTACAGCAACAGCCAGCCAGACACCTGCAAGTAGACACAACTGGGACGCTAGACTAACGACCCGACTCCACAGATTGATTTCCGCATCTGCCTCTGGGCATGGGTCATGTTCCTCTCGCTGGATTTCCACCGGCGAAACATTAATCGCGCCATCTCGGACAACATGGCAAGTCCCTCTCCAAACTATGTGTCAACAAAACCCGCCTCATTTGCTAACACGCCGCCTTAGCTTCCCGAGATTGGCATGGACACCAACGACTTCAACTACGGCCAGACGGTGAGTGGTTGGAAGGGATATGCCCTTGCTTGGCAGCCCCCCCTCCCGTGTGCTTCTGCAAGACTGACGCGCATTCGCTAGATCTTCCTCGTTTCGTTCCTGTCTGCCGAGCTCCCCAGTGGCTTGATCAGCAAGAAGCTGGGTGCTGATAGATGGATCCCGTTTCTGATTTGTAGCTGGTCCATTGTGGCTGGTTCCCAGGCGGCTCTGCAGAACAGGGCTGGGTACTACGCAATCAAGTGCTTGCTGGGCCTCTTGATGGGAGGATTTATCCCGTGAGTTGAGATGAATTTGTGACAAAAAGACAGGCATGAGTTTACTAATCTAACCGTAATAGTGATATTGTGCTATATTTGACCTATTTTTACAAGTCAAATGAGCTGCCTGTCAGACTGGCGTTTTTCTGGACAGCCCTGAGCACGTGCAACATCCTGGGCTCCTTGATTGCGGCTGGTGTCTTGGAGATGCGAGGAATTTTGGGTTGGGGCGGCTGGAGATGGCTGTTCCTCCTCGAAGCCATCGGCACCTTTATTGTTGGTCTCTTTTCGTGGGTGCTGATGCCTGCCGGACCTTGCCAGACCAAGAATTGGTTCCGGGGCAAAGAAGGCTGGTTTACCGAGCATGAAGAGTTCATCATGGTCAACCGTCTGCTCCGTGACGACCCCAGCAAAGGCGACATGAACAACCGGTAAATAATCCTGCACCCTCACTTTTGCACTTGTACGAAATGCTGACGTCTGTTCAGAGAAGCCGTCAATCTCTCTAAGCTGTGGAAGGCCGTCAAAGACTGGGAGCAGTGGCCGCTGTACTTTATTGGACTGATGGTCTACATCCCGCCCTCGCCGCTCAACACGTACCTGTCGTATATCCTGAGGCAGATTGGTTTTTCCACCTTTGAAGCCAACCTCTTGGCCATTCCCTCGCAGTTTCTGTACGCAGTCAACCTCCTGATCATCACGTTTTTGTCCGAAAAGTGCAAGGAGCGAGCCATGCTGTCGTCCATTTCCAACATCTGGATCTTCCCCTGGCTGGTCGCCCTTGTTGTTCTGCCCGGCAACATCAACTCGTGGATCCGCTACGCCCTCATCTCGGGCCTCCTGAGCTACCCGTACTGCCACGCCATCCTGGTGGGCTGGAACGCAAAGAACAGCAACAGCGTGCGCACGCGCGCCATCAGCGCCGCCCTGTACAACATGTTTGTGCAGTCGGGCAACATCATCGCCTCCAACATTTACCGCGAGGACGACGCGCCGCTGTACCGCCGCGGAAACAAGATCCTGCTCGCCATCTGCTCCTTCAACATTGTCCTGTTTTACCTGGTCAAGGCCTTTTACCTCTGGCGCAACAAGGTGCGCGACCGCAAGTGGAATGCCCTGACCAAGCAGGAGCAGGAGGACTATGTCTTGCATTCTACCGACGAGGGACAGCAGAGGCTGGATTTCCGGTTCGCTCACTAGACTAAAAAGGGGATTGGGGCAGGATAAAGTTGCCAAGTTATCGAATGGACATGACTAAAACGAGTTACCTGGAGGCTATTGTGGGGGGGGGGGGGGGGGTTTAACAGGGAAACATGGCACAAAGAATTACGTGCAACTATAAATATTCCATTTGAGAATTGTGCAAAGTTACCAATGTTCATTGGTGAACAGTCAAAATAATTGCTTTCTTTTACCTCTCGAGTTGGGAACACACTCGCCTTTCCATAGCTTCATATCGAGGGGCGCTGAGTACTATAATGCCCAATAATTCTATGCCTTATACCTTTTGAAACCCACTCAATACTCAATACACTGGCCAGCCTCATCCACCAGCCCAACCGATCCTGATCCTTTAAAAACCTGGAGCTGAATGTATATAGACATTTCCTCTTCTCTTCACTCATNNTAATAATAATATTATTTATAATCTTTTATCCAAGTTATATTAGATTATATCCTTATACCATTTTCCTTTGCGCGTCTGAATGTGGCGGGGTACGCGTGTGCAGCCCTACCGCACCCAAAGGGATATTCCCGTTTGAAAATATTGACACCAGCTCTTGCGAAGAAATGCTTTTCCCTCCACTCCCCCAGTCGTCTCAGGCACGCTATTTAAGGTGCCTGTACAATGAGATCAACCCGGGTGAATGTAGAAAGTGACTCTCCTGCATGTCCCATGACGAGGGAAAGAGACTCCCCCAGATCTGGTTTGATGAAAAATTGCGAGACGGGAGGCGACGTGTTCTGCGCAGCGCACGACAGTGCTTGGCCCGCGTACGGGGGGTCGCATTGAAGGCGCAACATTCCAAAGTTGTTGACGGTGCTGGCGCTGGCCAGGTACAGGCCACTCGCAGACATGTAAGCGACGTACAGGCTGTCGATTCGGAGGAAGTATGTGACTGGCTCCAAGTTGAACACGCCGCCGTTCCAGTTGGAAGAATCCAGCGCGCTGGGGTTGAGCTGCGGAGTCGTGAGGTCTTTGTATCCGTACAGGAGCTTGCCGAGAACCTGTGTGTTTGCGCTGTTTCCGGCCGCGAGCGCGAACGTGGCGAGCGGTGCGGCGGCTGCTGATGTTGACGACTCGGCAGTGCTGGATGCTTCGCTTGTCGTGTCCGCAGTAATCTGGGTGGTCATGTCAGTGGTGCTTGAAGCGGCCGCAGTAGCAGATTCGCCCAATGTTGTCGTGGCGATTTCGATGACGCTGATGGATGTGGCAGTTTCAGCAGTAGTGGCCTCATCCGAGATTATCGTGGCGCTTTGAACAATACTGATAGATGTGGTGCTCTCAGCAATCGATGTTTCGTCCGAGATGATCGTGGTGCTTTCGCCGATGCTGATAGATGAGCCAGTCTCTGTAATAGATGTTTCGTCCGAGGCTATTGTGGCACTTTCACTGATGCTAATAGATGCAGTGGTTTCGGCAGTAGATGCTTCGTTTAATGTTGTCGTGGTACTTTCGCTGGCGCTTGCTGACATAGCAGAAGCTTCAATCGTAGATTGAACCTCGGTAGGCTTGGTCGAGGCCTCGCTCATCAGCGTAGAGGCGCCGCTGGTCGTCGTAACGGCAGATTCAAGCTGTCCGCGATGAGGCTGACATTGACGAGCAGACGTGAGGGAGACAACAGCAACGAGGCTGAGTCCAATGGAGGAAAGACGCATTGCGAAATCAAGTTCAAACAACAGCAAGGGAAAAAAGAAAACGGAAAATCACCGTAAAAGATTTGAAGAGAAGGCGGTTTGTCTTCGTCCTTGTTCTGTTCAGTGTACGGGTATGAACTGGTCAGAACTGATTGATGATCTTGACCATTATTTTATGTTTATTTTTCAACGTATCCGTACAAAGATAGTACTGCCCCTAACATGGGGCACTGGATGGATCAATGAATGAACTATTGAATTTTAGGCCAATTGATGGATGAGTGAACTATTGAATTTTAGGCCAATGTGTTGGTAGCCGTCTCGAATTGAAAACCCCACTAAAGGAAATCTAGAACAGACATGATTCGATTCGTTACACCAAAACAAAGCTAGCAGCAGCCACAGTGGGAACTGCGTAGAGCAGTGGCTTGAGCCAAGCGGTCTATGTTATAAAACACCATGTGGTTGGTGCCGTGATAAGCTAGCCGACTTTTATATGAATTCATCAAGTCCCTGTGCCTTGCTGAGGCTTGTTGCTTCCATCCTAAGGTGTCTGTCGAGGCGACGCGGCCGAACCGCCACGGGTGACCTTGGACTAAATGCATACGTCAACAACCAAAGCTTTGACAGGTGATCATTCAAGAATGATGCGAGCATGCGTGTTGTGGCATGTTGTTTTCAAGATTCCGAGGGAGGGGGCGCGACATCACCATGTAGTGTGGACGTTTTGTCTCGTGTTGCTACTCAACCGCGTTCAGCCGTGTCGTTCGAAACCTCAACATGCCAACGTGGACATTGAATTGCCACAACTCTGAAAAGAAAACAATTTAGCCTTATACTATACAGTATGACCCGAACGCCGGTGTCTGTATTGGTACAGAGCCTGATGCCCAGGGTTATGGCAGATAATGCGGATAACGGATTTGATTGGCTTATCAAACATAGCGACAGAACGTTGCAGTGATGATGCAAAGATGCGATTTGGGGTCGAGATTTGCGTAAATTAAAATGGCCTCAAGACAGAATTGAAAATAACCTTTGCTTTGTAACTTGCTGAATGAGGTTGTGGGACATGGCCGCCACCTAACTTCCAAGGTTGGTTGTAAAAATGCTGGACAACTATAAGAATCTAGACAAGTAGGAAAAAGAGACCATCTTTGAATATGAAAAGAAAGACGATATAAAAGCTACGAGAAAAGTAATTGTACTTGTATCCTCGGGGTGATAGAGTAACCGCTCTGCAATGAACTTTGGTTCTGTAATTTACCACGAAGAAATAGGGTCACAATCTATCTCATTCGCCGGCTTGTGAATCTTCAGATTATGTCTTGACTGGAGTTTGCACCGTGAGTTTGAACAAGGCCTCGTGGTAGAAATCTATCCAGCCATTATCTCTCTCAGCAGCACAATGGTGGTTGGCATATTTATACTTCTGCTTACGCGATCCTTGTGATTTTGAGGCTAATAATGTCCACTAAGCGGAACTGCAGCCGAGACCGAAACTTACGAAGCTCGGACTCGGATCAATCGGCTGGCACGGTGATTGTGATGGGGCTCTAAATTCCGATTACCTACTCATTTTTATTCCAGAATACGTGCACGACCGGCTGTGTCGTATCGCATCTCCACAATAGGAGTAAGGCTGACTGTGATAAAGTCGACAAACCATGGTGGGCCTAGATCACCTACAGAACGTCCTGACTCAAAGCTAGCGCCCGTGAAACCCCTGAAAGCGGTTGGCTTTCGGTCTTGAACAAAGTATTTTGACGAGTTCAACTGCAAACTAAAGCTGCGTTGGTATACTGAGCAGAGAACAGGCAAATTTTTGATGTTGGAGAAGCCTAGAAATATTACAGTATCCCCTCAAGACCCATAACGAGTATTACTAGACGACTCAGGAAATTGACTTGTGTGTGGCTTGTGGTGATGCGGTGGTACCTGAACTCTAAGTTCTTTTTTGGGACAAATAGCAGGGATCACCAACCAGCTCTCTGGGCACACATTGTCAAAGCGTCTCGATGACGTGTTTTTAATTCGGGTGTTTTCTTATGGGCCTTCTGGCCACCCAGATTTCCCCTTACTCTCAAGGCTCATCAAGTGGGCTCCTTTCGAGGTTGTCGACGGCGAGTAGCAACTGTTATGGGCATATATGCAGTCAAGACAAGCATATGATAGTGCGGCCAGTTTGCTTTCCATCATGAAGGGCCTGCTTGGCGGTGGCCCCACCTTGCTCATCGGGAGACTGGTCTGGACTGGTCGGATGCAGCATAAACATGACCCATGGTGCTCCTTTTGCTGCTGCCAGGGCGACAACATACAAAATCCAAGACGCTTCCTCTCGCTTGAATCTACATAATACTGATTTCGAGCGCTCTACTTATTTTTGTGGATTCTACAGCAACTCGACAATCATGCATTGGAAATGATATTTCTAATGAGTATTGTCTCACGATACTGTTCTTGAATAATTGCCTGTTTGAAACCTGACCGTGGGACATCCATAAAAGGCCAACCGTCATTGCATTGTCGGCTAAAATACGTAAAATAATGCTCGTCTATGTACACCCATCTAAAGAAAACCTCTTGGATTTTTTTAAGGATCATTTAGATGTTATGCTTGTCTTGACTGGGACTGAGGCCATGCAGTGGCCATAATTCAAGAGTTGGATAAGAACGGTGTGAAGAGTGGGTTGTGGCTGGCTGGGGCGCGAGTTTATGCTAGTCAAGCAGAGGGTCAGACGATACACCTTTTTGCCCCTTCTATGCAAGAAACTCTCATGAGCTGCAACCATGGTTGAGACAATGATGCACAGGGGCTACGGGTAATATCCCCTGCTGCTCGTAATGAACTGAGGGGCAAGACTCGTATTGCCCACCGAATGTTGATCTCATTTGAGTTTATCGTCTGAGCCTCCCAAGACCAGCCTCGCCCAGCCCCAGCATCCTTGTTGCTGAAACGATCGGGCAAATCACGAAGGATATACTCCATGGAAAATATGATGATCGGGGATTCGCGGCACCATCGATCTTGTCGAGATCGATGGGGGCATGACAAAAAAAGAAAGCTATTGGATTGTGTCAATGTGGTGGTACAACTAAAAATTATCGACAGTCTCGATCTTTTATGAATGAATCGGCCTTTACTGGATTTGCTCCTACGAGAGGTAACCATTATTGAGCTGAGCCTGGTGAATTCCGGTTTGCCTTGTCAACTTTACTAAATGTCCTCGTGCATCTAGTGCTTTGATGAGGTAGATGAGTGAGAAAAAAGGTTAATTGACATCCGACATGGATCCGTGCAGGCCTGGTTCACAGTAGCTTGGGAAGCTATAAAGGGTGGAGCATGCCACATCCGCGCTCATCGTATTCATGGGAGAGAAATGCGGAGACTTGACACCAAATCTCAACAACAGAATTGACGCCATTTATTAAATCTCATCAAGTTAAACGAAAAATGTCTAGATACGCCAAGGCCCATGCGGAACCCAAGGGTGCGGGAGATTCCCGGCCAACTGCCTTGCAGATCATCAAAGATGCCGACATGGAAGGGAGGCTAGAGGGAAAGGTTGCCGTCGTCACTGGATCTTCCTCTGGAATTGGTATTGAGACAGTCCGTGCTTTGGCAGCAACAGGCTTGTCTTTCATTTTACCGGTACGGGACCATGGCAAGGCAAAAGCTGCCCTTGGTGAATCGTTTAATCCGGAAAAGATGGAGTTTGTCACTATTGATCAGTCCTCACTCGATAGTGTCCGAGATGCGGCCAAGATTATCCTTGGCAAGACGGACAAGATTAATATCCTAATTACCAATGCTGGCCTGTTGACTATTGCTGGGTTCCAGAAGAGCAAGGACGGCAATGAGCTCCACTTTGCAACCAACTACCTGTCGCACTTTTTGTTATTCCAGCTCTTGAAGCCTGCGCTGCTGGCCGGCAGCACACCCGAGTTCCAGTCTCGCGTTGTTGCCGTGAGCTCTGATGCTCATCAAAGATATGCAATCAACGACACTGGCAACTACAACTTTGAACAGGGAGGTTACAACCCATTTTTCGGATACTCGCAGTCCAAAACAGCGCTTGTATACATGGCCAACGAGATCGAAAGGCGTTATGGAAGCCGTGGAATTCACGCAACAAGCCTCCACCCAGGCCTCATTCACACACAACTAGCGAGGGAATTTACTCCAGAACAGGCACAGGCCCTTCTGCACGACCCTAGACAGGCCAACTTTTGGAAGACGTTGGAACAAGGTGCAGCCACCACAGTTTGGGCCGCAATTGGTCCAGAGTGGGAGGGTAAGGGCGGAAGGTATTTGTCCAACTGCGCCGAGGCGCCACTTGGAACTGGAAACCCGGACGACGACTTGGGTGGTGCTTGTCATACCCACCACTCCTACAACGAAGCGAGTGAAGCAAGGCTATGGAAGGACTCGCTGGCCATGGTTAATTTGCCGAACGACGAGTAGTGTGGGCTATTAAAGTGTGTATATGCGAATCATCTGTTTGCTCGGGTAGTTTGGGCGATAAGATCCGGACAAATCCTTACATAGCCAGAAATAAACCCAACCGGAGGTTCACGTAAGGATTCTGAAAAATGATGCATTTGGGAGACCAAAAGAATAAAGAGATCAGGCAGAAACAGATGACAGACATCATCAATGTGATACACTTCATGATGCAACAGTACATAATCCATCGCCGATCGTCACATTTCAACGAGCAACCCCAAAAAGTATGGTCAAATGCACGAAAGGCCGGATCGGATGAAAATGTGAAACCGACACCCTAACCTACGTAATCCGTTTTGAATAGAAGATGCGAGCGTTATTTACAAGGTACTGTGGCAATGTCGAGTCGCGAGTGTGTTGAGACTGCCAAAGAGAGGCACAGGTATTGGGACAAAGCTTCTGGAAGCTTGGCGCAATAGATCGAATCGCGTCAAATGGGCTTGGCATCTGCCCAACGTCGGGATGAAATCAGTAGGCCATGGGGAGAGTTTGCCGCCAACCTGGCCAACACCTTGCCCCGCGCAATATCCGCCGACAGAACATGGCGTCTGATGGATGTGCCGACTTATCCAAAATATAGGGACAAAACACCTCGTTTCAGGGGGTTTGACGTTTGGAAATCAGGGGGCACCGCGCTCCATTGGTGGAAAATCCGGGGCTCTGCAGGTTCCACGCAATGATGGGCGGATCCACGACAGGCACGATGCTAACGCGCCCCACAGAAGGACATGGTTTCAGAGGGATTACCACCGGAACCAGGCTTCGGACGAGGATCAGAATGGGACGTAGGCGGTCGCTAAACGTCCCGGTTTCTGGGGACATGCTGTGATTGGGGCATCAGCCGTTTCCATTCATCCTCCTGTGCAACACCATCGAGAGTATATAGATGTCCACAGGGGACCATCTCTCTGGCTCTTCTTTGGTTTGTTTTGCAGCATCATTCTCTTTCGCAAATCACACACTCTTTTCTCGCTGGTCGAGTTACTTTCTCATTCTTTTTCTGCCATAAAATTTCACTCGCTTGGCTTTTTTGCGGACTCTCTTTTCATCAACTGCCCACCATGATGGCCACATACCTGCTCCCGGCGCTACTTGCCACTCTTGCGGCTGCTTCCCCTACTCGCGTCCTGGACAAGCGAGAGACTACTTGGTGCAGCAGCTACGGCTCTCTTGAAACTGGCGGCTACACCTTTTACCACAACAACTGGGGTTCTGCCCAGGCAACTTCTGGCTCTCAGTGCACTACCGTCGACGGCGTTACTGATGGCTCTGCTGTTTGGTCCACCTCGTGGACTTGGGCTGGAGGTTCAAGCTCTGTCAAGTCGTACTCGAACGTGGCTCTTGTAGACGTTGACACTCAGCTCTCTGCCATTAGCTCCATTCCATCTAAATGGACCTGGACGTAGGTCGCTACTGGGAATCTGCTGCCTCGCCCCATCTTTACCCATCTTGGCGGTGCATCCATTCCACATATGGCTAACCAGCGCTCAGTTACACCGGATCCGACATTGTGGCGGATGTAGCTTACGATCTCTGGCTCGCCCCCTCTGCCAGTGCCGACAACCAGTACGAGATTATGATCTGGCTTGGCGCCTATGGTGGCGCTGGTCCCATCTCAAGCACCGGCTCCACTGTGGCCACTCCTACCATTGCTGGTTCCAGCTGGAACCTTTACTCCGGTGCTAATGGAGACACCACCGTCTTCTCCTTTGTCGCAACCAGCAACATTACAAGCTTCGATGGCGACCTCAATGAGTTCTTCACCTACCTCACCTCGAACCAAGGTGTCAGCACCAGCATGTACGCAACCAGTCTTCAAGCTGGAACAGAGCCCTTTACAGGTATGTCAAATAAAAAACATGCTGTTCTGTGTTTCATTACGCTGACTAGCTACTAGGAACCGATGCTGTTTTCACGACTTCAGAATATACCATCTCCGTTGAGTGAGTGATTGGATTTCTGCTTCCTTCATGTGACATGTAAAGGGGACCCGTATTTCGCAATCATATATGACCTAGAACTACTAGGATAGACGTTGGCGATGAATATACTGGGATGTCCAAATACATTGATGGCTTGCACGTGAAAGAACTTTGCAAATAACTAACAACTCCACTTAGAAAATCCGGTTCCTTCGACTCATCTGAGTCTGGTAGCTCAGAAAGCTCCGTAACCCCAGTCGTCTCTGCTACCTCCGCAGTGGCCGCAATCTCAACACCCTATGCCACCCCGGTGACCTTGGTGACTTCGGTGATAATGCCAAGTTCAGCTGTGTCGACACCCGTAGCAGCCTCGGAGCCTGTAGTAGCTTCGGAACCTGCAGTAGCTTCAGAACCTGCGGCAGCCTCGGAAACCCCTGCCATCGCATCGCCTCCAGCAAGTTCCGCAACCCCAACAAGCTCTCGAAACAAGGGAAAGAAATGCCACACTTGAGAAAACTCATTCGATGGCCCTCATTTTAATGCCACATGGATAAATGGGCGTGGCTTAGTTTTGTATATTTAGTTGTACCGTATAGTTGTAAATACATCGCTTTGTGTGATTATTTGCCAATGACAGGGTGATGTTTGATTGCAAAAGCGACTATTAGACGACGTGCTTTCGCTTATGTTCAACCATTTTGGGCGTGTTTGGCTGACATGATTCTACAGCAGCTATAGAGCCTAAAAACTCCATGGGCCAGCTCATGTAGCTTTTATGAGTAATTGGCACATTCTTGTCGACCCCCTTTGCCCATGCTGTCATTATAGCAGTTCTGAATGGATAGGCCTTCATAATCGGCCGCAAAACTTGGTATCCAATTGCGTGCTCCAGCATGAAGAAATGAATCATGAGAATTTGAGCAACGTAGTTGCTGTCGCTCATAAAAGCATCAAACTCGGCCTGAGTTGGGCCAGCGAACATGGCATAGGCTTTTGGAAATTCTACCAGTGCTGGCCACCATGCTGTTAGCAAGAGATGTTCGAATAAAGGAAGGCAAAACATAAATACCATTAAACAGAGAGACCCTGGAGACCAAGAGAATATTCTGCAATGTGCCGAGATATGCTTTCTCGAGCTCAGTGTGACATAGAGGTTGTAGAGAATTGACAGAATCCGATGCGGCAGCAATAAATTGGTAGTCAGAGTCCCCCCACTCATGACCTTTTGTAATATCCTGAACCTCTTCCATGTGCGACTCGAGCGAAAACTTTTCAAGAATGGGTGCCTTGAATCGTGGAAGTGCCAAGGTTATAACGAGAAAGCAGCCGCGAATCATGGGAAATATATCGCGCATGCCATCGAGCATAAACGACGCCTGGAAAGCAAGCACCATAAGGGTAGCGTACAGTGCATCGGCTTCTGCTTCTGAGGTGCACGGTCGGCTCAACGCGTGGTTGAGGGCTTGGATTGCGGTAACGCGATGGGCTAGTGCTTGGGCATTGTAGTTTGTGCCCTCTAGAAGAGCCAAGTGCGAGGCACCCAGCCCCAGCATTGCATGAGCTAGAAAATCAAACTGCACGTGTCAGAATGCGATGGAAAACAGGAGTAGTCTAGTTGAATACCTACGTGATGAGAAATCGACGCGACACCCTGCCAAACACTACCCGCCTTGAGCGGCAGACGTGGGTATGCATGGCCAACAAAGTGGTGGAAGAACTTGAAATCCAGCATTGTGAAGCGGGCCCCAGCCGATTGGAGCGGCGCTGAGGGTGCCACCACAGCGCTGCTGGCCGTGGTTAGACCTGGGCTCGGATATTCGCAGACCAGGCCGAGCCGCGAGCAATGGGTGCATCTGGGTGTATTCTCCGGGCACTTGACCTTTCTCTGCTTGCAGCTAAAACAGCCGCCCCTGGACTTTCTGTGTCCCTTGCGCGGCATAGGCTTGCGCCGTATGCGTGCCGTCCCATTTGCTGCCGAGCCGATCAAGTCCGACGTGGCTTCATGAGTGCCTGAAGCAGATGGACCGACGACAGGCTCCGGGGGCCGGCTTGCACCGAGCACTAGGGTGGCGCGTTCCATGGCGAGTCTTTGTCAGTGAGAGCTCTTCAACAATTCTATCATGAGCCGGCTGCTGTTTCCAGGCAAGCTTCTCGTGGGAGTGCTGATTGGCGTCTGCCGGCAAGTCGGACCAATGCTTTCCCGTCTCACTAAGCCCGTTGGAAACAAGCCAGATGCACTGGCGACGTTTCCCTTCAGCCTAAGCCGACGCCACATTCGCATTTTCGTAGCCATGTCTTTCAGCTCGATCCTGAGCGTCATGCCGCTGGATACATGATCATCGCGCCGTCAGCGCTACTGCAATCAAGCCATCGGTGATTGGCAAAGTTGTTTGAGGCTCGGGAGTTCGGCACAGCTTTTCTGCGGCTGGGGGTAGGAATAAACCAGTAAAGAGAATGCGCAATTCCATTCATCGCTATTCCGTCTCCAAAATTAAAATAGCCAAGGCATATTTCGATTTCTGTGTGTGATGCAATGCTGCCGCGGGCAGATCCAACATTCACCCTGTTACCCATCGACACAAAATATCCGTCGTCGCCCACAGCAGCCACCTAACGAACACTTGGCTCATTGGTGCATCAAAACATTCACCCGCTTGCTCCTAATGGTTGAGGCTTTTTGTTCGAAACTCCCCAGAAATGCAGTCCACTACCGAAGGGTACGAAATTGTCGGCAGGCTAAGCGAGCACGAGCATGCAGAATTTACCGATGAACAAGTTGGATCCTCACCACTTCCGACGCAGAGGCCGCCAAATGATGCTCCAAAAGCGTCCGCCCGAGATCCACATAGATTAAGCGGCATTCGTCTTCTACCTTTGTCGCTTCAAATACTTCTCTCCATATGTCCTATCCTTTTTATTGGTACTTGATCCCAAGCAACGTTCTCCTTCCTCTTTTCGGGTTTGGCGACTAACCATATCGACATTGCAGTGCTCGCGGCGGCTGCGTTCGCTCTGCACGACAAACCAATATCCACAGCCGGGTCCAGAGTACAAGAAGCCATTGCACTGGCACCTACAATATTTCCAATAATTTTTGCTGCCATAATTGGAAAACTCTTCAAAACCTTGGGCCTGTTTGGTGTGGAGCGAGGAATCAAGTTAGGTGTGAGTCCTTCGGTTGGGTGTCCTCAACATTTGAAACATTCGCTCATTAATGCTTCTAGACTCTAGAACGTCTTGTTGGATCACAGTCTCTATTTTCAACTTTAGAACGGCAAATAGCCTTGCGAGGTCAATATCTTCTCGGCGGATCCATGATACTGCTGTGGGCACTATCACCAATTGGAGGCCAGTCAGCACTTCGCCTCCTACACGTCAGCCCCAGGCTGATTTCTGAAGATTCCACTGTTCGATACCTCCCTATAGCTGCATCATCCTTGACAGCCATGAGTGGAGCCTCTGGGGCCTCAATCGGATGGCCCTCATACGCCCCTATTTTTATGGCGTCCCTCATCACTTCCCGAGGGCAAGAAAATTCAAGTCTAGACCTGTTTGGAAATGTCAAGATACCTAGTCTGCATTCACTCTCGCCTAATACCTCCATAAAGAATCACACCTGGGTAGGAATTGATTATAACCAGAACGTACCATATTCATCACTACTGGGCATTCCCATCCTTGGTATACCTGAGAAGGGAAACCTTAGTTTCAATATCAGCAGCAGATATCACATCATAGATTGCAACAATGCCACCTATACTAAAAGCAGCCCGCTTGAGATAGTAAACTCATATGCAAACAACGAAACTCTTCTTGGGGCAACCTTCGTAACCCAAGCAGCAGGTTATCCAAATGACAAAGACGCCATGGCATCATTCAACATGAGTACTATTAACAGCTTTTTGAACTGTTCTATCGCACCACAAAATGTAGAATCATCTGTTTTCTGTATCGATAAATCATGCCGAGTCACTTACATGAGAAATTTATCACTCAATGTTACTTTCTGGTGGCAGAACGACTTTCCATTGATGCGAATCGGCTTAGGGCAATTCCCGCTAGCTACAGTGGGAGCTCTACATCATCCTGGGCTTTATTCTAGCTCATTGACAGAAATGTGGCTCCAATATCCTGGCTCAAACTACGCTGCAGCTACGACTGGGGATTACGCGAAACAAGCCAATCTCTCACAGGTCTCTTTGTCAACCTTGAGCAGGAACTTTGAACAACTCTATAACGCCTTTTGGCTGTCCACATTTGGATATCAGTTTCTGGTTGGAAATCTCAGTACGAACATGAGTTTATATGACGATCTCGCAACGACGATGGGGGACTTTTCTTCGTCGCCGATCTATTTTAACACCAGCCATACGACAGTCACGACACAGATCGGTGAGAAGTACGTATGCAACATGGTATTTTCCGCTATTCTATTTGCTGTATCCTGCATTTTACTCTCAGCTGGAGTAGCAACAATCGTTCTTGCGCACATGACTCTCGCTCCAGACATCTTAGGTTACATGTCGTCCTACACGAGGGATAATCCGTTCGCAATGGTAGACGAGGCCTCGCATCTGGACGGATTAGAAAGAACAAGAGCGCTGCAAGAGGTGCGGGTCACTCTCGGGGATGTTAATGTTGGACGAGAAACAGGGCATATTGCATTTGCTATAACCTCCGAGACACAGCCTTTGCAGAAAGCTAGGGAGTATGATTGATATTTTGCATCCTATAACAAAAGGCTTTTGAGGCGCGAAGGAAATATTGCCAAACACAAACTTAGAATAAGCAGCGGGGCTTTGCTTTGCTTCACACCGCATTTGGCGAGAACACCTGACTTGGTGGGAAGCGGGCAAAGAAGGTCAAAAGAAGCCAACGATGTTAGATGAGACATTTCTGAAGCGGAATATTTGCAATAGATAAGGGGACATTTATTCAATCGCCAACTCAGACAAATGCCCTAAAACCTCGGTATGCATGGTTGTGGTCGTTGCAATGTTAGCGGAGCTCCGCCTCCACAAGGAGCAAGCCCCTGACAGCTGATATCGCCCGCAAAGTGTATAAATACCCCTTGCGCTCACGCCACGTCAACGGAGAAAAAGGCGAGAAAAGAAAAAAGGGAAGAAACATATTTGTACAATTTTGAACCGTTTACAGACCTGAAGTCAGAATTTCGTTCAGGACCGTCACCATATTTGGCCCTATTGCCCACACGCTTCTCCTTTTCCAAAATTCCAGCATGGTATGCGTGTACTTGGTCTCCGTCAATTCAGACTCGCTCCAATCCCAGTTTTGACTGTGCTGTGAGTCGTGTTGGATAATGACCTCCATTATGGCATTATGTATCACAGTTGGCGCGTCAAAACGGCGTTGGGCCTGGCGACCGTTGGCCATTCTTGCGCGCATCTCATTGGATGCCCAGCGGAGAGAGCGCCATATGGCAAGAAGAATACGGTGGGTTACTATGATGTCCCAGGGAGCCTCGAGGAGTGCGGCTTCGGGAGGTAGGCTGCAGACGGCGTGAAGGGCGTCTACGGCATCTTCGAGGATTATGAGGATGGCGTCATCGCCTGAGTTTTGTCGCAACATGGATTGCAAGGATCTTCGAGATTCAGTGTAGCGGCCAAGCGCTAGGTGAATTGCTGTTGTGAGACCACCCACGATGCTGCTGTCGACAACCCCTCCTATTAATAGGTCGTCTGGCTTGTATAGGGAGATTCTCGCCGCCAGCAACATGCGCTTTACCGCATTCCATATCGGGCCTTCTAATCCGTCCCACGCGGGCTCTTGTTCCGCTATGATGCTGGAAATATTTCGCAATGCGGCGTTAAAGAGGCGATTTTGGAATTGAGTAAAGATGTGAAACGCTGAGGGGTCTTCCAAGGTTGGTGGTAACTGGTAATATGATCGCGTGAGATCGCGAATGAGCAAGTCGAGGTTGGTTATGACGAATAGCGTCGCGATTGGGGACGCAGATAATGCCGCAGCGACTAATGAACTTGGACAGTCCGACATTAGAGAATGCGTTGCCATGGTGATGTTTATCGTTAGGCGAGGAAGCCCTATTGAATCATCAGGCTCAAGGAGTGTGTTGATTCGAGGTTCTTTCGAAGCCCTTTCCAACCAAACCATTGCATTTTTTGCCTCCCAAAGCTGGCTTGAATAGGGAAGCTCCCAATCAAAATCGATTGGGCAGGTTATGGACCGAATGTTACAAGGGTACAGTATATGGTAGTCTAGGAATAATAGCGCGTGCATGGCGAGCTTTGCTGATTCTTCATTCACATAGGACATCCAATATCCATTTGCCAGTTGCTCATTATTTCGAATTGAGGCATCATTGCAAGCCTGAACCCAGGATTGCGATCCTGAGATTGCCACCGCTTGCCTAAGCAAACCAAGATCTTGGGCAGTCTTCAATAAAGTCAGCGGTTAGTAAAAGAAGGGAAGAAATCAGGTATCCATGCTGGACTCATAAACTTACATTGATCAGAGACCGCAGCATGGTTTTGGCCTTGCCGTACATGTCGTTGTCGCCCATGAAAGCACCATACACTATGTGCAAGAGCCCAGCTTGCATGATCCATATTCCCGAAGGACTGGCGCAGTCAAATGAAGACTAATACGAGAGATGCGTTAGTCGATGTGGGAAGGTGTTGTGAATGACATGAAACGTACAAGTCCTTCTAGCTCACCGCGGGTCGAATTCCAGAGAACCTGGCTTGTTTGTAGGCACGCCGCCCTTTCTTCATCAGGAAGAGACTGGGCGTTGTAGAGGCTCCCGATGGCAATTATTATAGATTTTAGTGCTGTTGGGTGTCCTTGGTCGTCGCCGCTCATAAATGTTGGACGATGAAGTATAGGGAACGAAGGGTGAAAGTGCTCGAAATACGCAGCAATGTGACTGCGGGTTCCAAACTGAGTAGATCTTGAAATTTTAAGTCAATAGATGTCACCCCCTATAGATGGAATATTTCAAAACTGTGAGGCATCACGCACGTTGTGCTTGAAGCGGGTCCTGACCAACTTTGTGCCCGATGGGGATATCGGAAGGGCCATCAGGGAGAGGGTGCCAAAGGACATTGCATCGTCTGCTCCAGATATATCTGGAAGCTGTGACTCATTGGGATTGTCATTTGGAGCTGTTGAACGGCCGCTGTCCTGCCCTCGGCAACTCTTCGCGTGACGCTTGCATACGTCTCGCCTTGAAAACCGGGCGGGGCATCGGCCACATTCGAATTGATTGCGACCATCTTCCTGATGTTCTTGATAGGGTCAGCCAGCCACCTTTCTATATACATGGAAGAAAAATACCTACTCGATCGTTTATGCCTTTCTAGGTTTTCCTACAGACAATCGGGAAATATTAGCGACTCGCATGACGAAGAGGGGTAAATCTGGCGGGTTTGCGGCACATGTACCTACATTCCTTGTAAACTTTTGCGAGCACGCAGTACATGCAAAGGGGCGATCCATAGTGGTGAAGCTTTCTGGATTAAATCACCAATTATAAAATCCTTTGGCTCGCTTTCTCTTCATCGTGGTTGAAAAGCGGCGCCCTCAAAAGCGAATCGCACATGGCCTGGGTTTGCTGAGTCATCGAGCTTGGCCTGATAAGGGAATCCCCATCAAACGGCCCAGCACACTGACACATGGTAGGCCTCTTATTATAACCTCGTACAATTTAGTTACCTTGACTGTTTATGATAGTTTAACTTGTTTATTTTTGTGTTTTTAAACTCGGGGCTTTTGCAAGCGATTATGTCTTGATCTTCTGATTCCTTGACTCGATCCCAAGCGGGAATTATGACTCTTGGCTCCAAATCTCGTCTCATGCCAGAGCAGACGGGAACATTATCCGGCTTTTCGCCAAGCTTCGGACAGCTGGGAACTTGACCGAAGCCATGTATGGAGCTAGAACCCTCGCTTAGATTCCTCCTTGATCGGACCGCGACAATGGTGATTGGGATCGGATTAGGGGCATTGGCTAGTGAGTGAAGGCGGTATCCACGGTCGAGCAATCAGCCGGGTGGATTTTGTGCTTCATGTGGAGCTCCACAGCCTCCTCACTTTTAGTTGCTGGAATGACCCATCCTCGCATGCACTAACGAGACCAAACCCGGGCCCTCGGATGCATTCCGTATCTCTGCTATCTCTGCTGAGATATGTGCTTACGTATCTGACTGGTCGCAGTGCCCATCGTCCGGGTCAGAACCCCTGTTTCCCCAGATTTTAGGCCCATCAAGCTCCGCAGTGTATTTGTCTCACCTCCACCCCCAGATACCATCTGATAGCATTGGGTCCCTGCAGCTAATTAAATGAGGCATGTGCCTGACGTATACTGAATGCTGTATATCTTGGCCTTTTTAAATCTATTTAAGACCTTTGCCCTCGGGAAATCGTCTGCGGCTACTCTTGTCCGCTGCCTCTCTCATCATTCAGTCAATCAGTCACATTCTTTTCCTTCAGCTTCTCGTCCCAGAATCACAAAGCACTGCTGTGGAAGAGGAAATGGCTCCCGACTCCAAAGTTGACCCATCCGGGAAGCCTGGGGATGGGGGTGAAGCCATCCGAACCGTGACTGATGTTGAGGATGGCACCGTGGTCGAGAAGCCATCCGCGACTGACGCAGATCCTGCCCTAACATTCATTGGAGGAGAAGAGATTGAATTCACCCCAGAAGAGGAGCAATCTGTATTGCGCAAGATTGACTGGGCATTGATGCCTTTACTTTGCTGGATTTACGCCCTCCAGTTTGCTGACAAGACGTCTCTCAATTATGCGTCGCTTATGGGTATTCGGGAGGATACAAATCTGGACCCCAACAGCCAAGAATACAGCTGGGCCTCAAGCATCTTCTACGCCGGTTATATTTTATGGGAGTAAGTTTCACCATTAAAGCCGCAGAATGCAATCCACTGACCAAGCTCTTTGTCTGTAGATTCCCCACTACCTATCTTCTCAGAGCGCTTCCACTCGGCAAATACACATCTGCCAACATTGTTCTCTGGGGATTTGTACTCACATGCCACGTATTTGCCTTGAACTTTGCTGGTCTCGTGAGCGTTCGTTTCTTCCTTGGTGCTCTGGAGGCTACCGTAACTCCCGCCTTCATCATCCTCACCTCCGTCTGGTACAAGCAAAATGAGCAGGGCAAGCGGGTAGGCTTCTGGCTGAGCTGCAATGGTGTGGCTCTGCTCACAATCGGCCCCATTGCTTATGGACTATCTGGAGCCGCAAATACCGCCATTGCCACCTGGAAGGTGCTCTACCTTGTCCTCGGTATTCCCACCATCTTCACAGGCGTGTATTGCTGGTTCTTCATGCCTGACAACCAAATCAACGCCAAATTTCTCAGCCGCCGCGAGAAGCTGATTGCAATCGAGCGAATTCGTGGCAATTTCCAGGGCATTGGAAGTCGCAAGTGGAAGTGGTCTCAATTCTTTGAGGCCTTTCGCGACCCTCGAACATACCTCTATGTTTTGTTCTCGCTACTCATGAACATACCCAATGGTGGAATTACCTCGTTCGGATCCATCGTCATCAAGTCATTTGGATTTAGCGATCGCCTTTCCCTGCTGCTCAACATGCCCACAGGCGTCATGGACATTTTCTGCAAGCTCTTCTTTACCTATTTGTCGGACAAATTTCTTGATCGGTCCAGTTTTGCATTCGTCGCTATTCTGATCCCCATGATTGGCGGCATCATGATGATCCTTATCCCTCTCCACGCAAAGGCAGCGCTGCTCGTGGGATACTACTTTATTGGAGCCGCTGGGTCCTCGTGGTGTCTCATCATGGTCATGATCTCAAACAACACTCTGGGTTATACCAAAAAGGCCACGGTGAATGGTTTGCAAATCCTGGCTTATGCTGCTGGAAACTGGATTGGGCCACAGACTTTCCGTTCTAATGAAGCGCCCGAGTATTATCATGGCAAGATGATGGTCGCTGTCATGTATGGATGCGCTGCTCTGACAATTATAGCTATTCGCTGCGTCAATGTTTTTGAGAACAGAAGGCGAGACAAGAAGGCTTCCGAAGAGCCTCAGACTGTCACTTCTGGCACAGAGTTTCTTGACCTGACAAATTTTGAGCAGCCCAATTTCCGTTACATTCTTTAACATATTAGCAATGTTCGAGGGCTCCAGAGATAACCGTCACTATCCTGATTACTTGTTTAGGTTTGATCTTCTGAGTGTGCAATTGTAATCTGTATATAGCTAGTGATAGATCAATAGATCAACTAAATATCAATGAAACTTTAGACCCTACTGGATTGATGCGACTCGAATTCCTACATTATGAAGGCCTTCCCGCTACATGTTGCATTTTATGCGCTTGCCAGTGCACCACACCACCTCTCTACTCATAGGGTGATTTTTAAATTCATGATCAAAAGGTTGAATGTTTTTGATTCACCCGACAGATGCTTTTCAATAAATACTCTCTCCCTTTTGTCATGGATGGAAACCAGCTCGTTTTACCCTATCGCTTTGGACCTATCTACAGTGGGAATACTCACTGCTTGACCCATCGAGTCTCTTTTCTGGGACGGTGCTGGAGTGCAATGGAAGAATGGGGCAATTGAAACTATAAAAGAGAGTATGGGTCTATTTGTTCATAAAGAATTCTTCAAAGTCCTCATCAGCAAGAGCAGGCTGAAGTTCGCTGCCATCCATCAGGCCAAGATACCACGTTAGATCGCTTCCGTCTCCCTCTCTCGCCGCAAACCCGTTCCCGAAATATCCAAACCGGTTAGAAGTGGTATATTTGAAATCAAAGTCCTCCCATCTTGGTGTCTTGATTGTCTCAAAGAACTGAATCCTTGAGCCGGGCCACATCATCGGCTCGCCATCGACCGTACCCTGCTTGAACCACGATCTGCATGGCGACGTCCAAGCTGTGCGTGGCAGGAACTTGCGACGATGCTCTGCAAAATCTGCGACCGCTTGCTCCTTTGGCGCAAAAGAGGCGATCTCTTCCTCAGACATCTTGGTGAGAAGCTGCATCACATATCGCGAAACGGTCTCGGTGATTGGCAGAAAGCTGCCATGGCCATAGGGGCCGAAGGGACCATTGAAAACTGCATTAAGTTAAAACCCGACTTTTTGCATCGAATCTCTTCTCACTTACTAATGTAGTTCGGGAAGTGGGCTACTCCCAAAGATAGGTAAGTGTTTGGGACATCAGCCCAGTACTTGGCGAGGTTGACGCCGTTGCGGCCGATGGTCGGATACTGAGGTCGCCAGCTGACATCAAACCCAGTCGCGCACACGATGACATCAAACTCGTGCTCCGTGCCATCTTCCGTTTTTATGCCCTTCGGAGTGAATTCGACAATGGATGAAGACTCCACAGAAACGTTGTCTGCACAGAGCGCTTCAAGGTATCCATTTCCAGGTGTTGGCCGACGGCATCCTACAGCAAAGTCTTTGGGGACGATGAGGTCGGCAATTTCGGGTCTGGCGGCAAGCTTTGTCCTCATGTCCTTATCAGCAGCCGCCCTGGCCTCTTGTTGCTCCTTTGATCCATTGAGGATAAAACGGAATCGCGAATTGAGCTCAGACTCAATCTTCTTTCTGTAGGCGAGGTACTTGTCAGGGTCATTGCGGAATATGTCTCTCTGCGTCTCGTTGTCTTCTTTTCTGTCAGTGACTTCTGTCAATTTTTAAACCATCTCGTTCAGGCCATTCACATTTGAAATTGGTTCCGTTCTTTCCGGCAAATCGTTGTCCAAAGCCAGCTGTAATCCACGCCGCGCTCCGAATGAAACACTTTAGATCTCCCACAACTGAAACGAACAGGAGTTAGACTTGCTCGAATTGAAAAAAAAAACAGTTCATCGATAAGACTCACTGGGCTGAATGTTTGGAACGATCTGCACAGCGGAAGAGCCGCCGCCAATGACACCCACTCGCTTGCCCTCGAGGCTTACGCTATGATCCCAGTTGGCGCTATGGATCATCTTCCCCTCAAAGGTTTCACGGCCTTGGATGTTGGGCCACTTCCATTTGCTAAATAAAAGCGACATTAGCTCATAAACTCAAAGGCATGGATACCATCAAACATGCGCAACTGACTTTAGAACACCGCTAGCGTTGACGAAGAAATTCGCCTTGTCTTCAAAGACGTCATTTGGATCGTCACCTCTCTGCACTCGAACTGTCCACATTTGATCGCTTTCGTCCCAGAAAGCACCAACCACTGTGTGCTTGAGCTTAATATATTTGTTCAGGTCATACTTTTCTGCAACGTCTTTGAAGTACTGGAGAATCTCAGCTGCGCCAGAGTAGCTGTCATTGTGTCAGTGTGGGCTGTCCGAGTCAGAACAAGTGCCAAGTGAAGACGTACTAGGATGACCATTCTGACGATGGAGCCCACGAAAACTGGTAGTTGACTGAGGGAATGTCACAGCCGCATCCGGGGTAAGTATTCTCATACCAAGTGCCGCCAATAGATGGATTCTTTTCATAGCAAACGAGATCCAGGTCTAATTTGCTGATGTCAACTTCGTGGGCAAGGTTCAGGGCACTGGCACCAGCTCCGAGACAGATGATGCGAAGCTTTCTGCCTGAACGGCTGGGCTTTTCAAGAATTTCATAGCCGCTGGATGGCTGGGGGGCGTTAAATGCACTTCCGAGAGAACCCATCTTGTTAACCTACGGCTTTCTTTTTGCTGAGAGGATGCAGAGCTGCTTTTTGATTCCTGGCCAAGGTGGTAGATAGATGTGGCGATTCACTCAGCAAATCATTGGTCTTATTCCAGTTTCCTAAAACATTGCAATCAGAGTGTTTTTATCGCCAAACGTATTCTTGCTTATCATTGTCAATCTTCACGCTCTTTGAAGTGGTGTTGACTGTGGTGGAGCTCCACCTCCACCTCCACCTCCGCAAGTGATAAGCCTCTCCACACGCAAGCGAGTAATGCGGAGTGGTTGCATCGGCAGGCTAGGCGCAAGCAGCCACTCACAGTGGAGATCATTGCACCTGCGGAATGATAATTATTTATTTTGATCGGCGCCGACTCATTCTATCCGCCTTTGGTCGGTCCTCTGCATAAATTCCTTCATCCTCGTGTCTTTTAGTCGAGTGAGGCGACCCTTTCGCGTGGTTTTAACGGTATTAACTGTGGCCCCATTCTTGAGAGTTATTCCCAGCTGTCGGCAATAGACACGGCTTCCGAATAATTCAGTCGTCTGCTTTGTGGTTCAGCTCAACAGGACCATATATTGGGTAAATAATTTTTGAATTAAAGACTGTACCGCAAATATACAGACGAACTAAACATAGCCGATTGAAAGGCTCTCAGGTTCTCTATTGCCCCATTTTATGGATTCAACATGTCCACACAATTGTTCTCAAACCGCAACATGTATTAAACATGAATCTAGCTAGCCCGATGTCGTACTCGTGGTAAAAGTGTTTCCGTCACAATACTCGACCCAGCCGTCAAGGTTCTCCTTCTTTATCACAGTGCTAAAACCTTGGATTCCGGTACCCTGGCAAATTTTCTTGAAGTTGCTGGCAGAAATTTTGGAACCTGCGCCTTGAGGGTATTCGATCTGGAAGAGTGGTTTCCCAGCCTTGATGAGGGGTTGGTAGCGAGCGCATTCCGAATAAACGGTGCAGTCTTCGGCTACACCAAATTGGACATAGTCTATAACCTGGGGAAGGATGTCAACCGAGTTCTTGAGGCCAATGCTCAAGCCATATTGGGCAGCAGTAGTTGACAAGAATTTGATGTAGTCGACGGAATCCTGCTGAGTCAATTTCAGGCCATTTTTGTGATTCTATCAAAAGAGAAAAGGATCCGGTTAGCATTGACTCCACAGAGTTCAAACGAGTCAAAATAATATGCCATCCTAAATGGTGTCTTACATAGGCATCAATGTTATCAGGATCCACCGCATCGCATCCCTTCTTAGCCGCCAGAGCAATGCGGTTCGCCATGATTTTACGCACGTTGGCGCTGCGGGTATTGATCCACTTTTCGTCGTGCCAGCCATTCAAATTAGCTCCCTTATCAGTGGTCAAGAATTGGTTGGCATCAGAGCGCCATTGTTCCCAGGATCCAGCACTGAAATAGCAAATGACTCTTCTTGCGGTGCTCTTTATGGCCTTGATTGTCGATTCATCGTTATCAAACATGTCGAAATCCCAAATTTTGACGTTAGGAGAGAGGTTGTTGGCGCTGCCGTCAATTTTCACCGGATGGTAAAGAACGATTTGCCACGAGTCGCCAACCTGGGGATGCCAGAGGTTGCTAGCGGATGAGCCTCTCGAGGCCGGGCCATCTTGGCACTTGGTTGCTTGAGCTGCAGAAATCTGAAGCCCAGCGGCAGCAAACAACGACCACGCAGTCGTAAAGGCAAAGCTTTTCATGTCTCAATCTGTAACCGAGGGCGTATATTGAAAAGAGTTATTTCATATTCTCTCAAAGACCTAATACCACTGTAAAGATGCTTTACCCCTTTATAGAAAGCTTGAACAGTCATGTGACACGGCACATCAATGGCCTAACAGTTGTCTAGCGCAGGTGCAGTCCAAAGTCCCTCCACCGCACCAAGCCACGCCCCGAAGCATCCAATAGCGAACCATAAAACAGCACTTCATGATAGTGCTTATACGCCACAAGCTGTTCAGCTGCTGCAATCTAGATAGCTGCAGAAGAGGCTAGTCGGTACCATATGCTACGTTTTCCTAGTACGTGTCGAGGCCTGCGGAATCCATTTTACAGAGATGCAAAAATATGAGTCAGTGACTTTCGCTGTCACAATTGAAAATGAGAAAGAAGACAATGATGTAGATTTACTGTACCAGATTTGTTAGACTTTTGATGCGTTTTACGGATAGAGAGATTAAAATGATATGGCGTTTTACAGGGGTTAAAATGATGTGGCGTCGTCCTCGGCACCAATGTGCCGAGCCGGGTTGATCAGCCTGATTTTCGTCATTCACGGAGATACCAGGTACGGCATGTACCCTTCGACTGTAGTTTGACATTCCAAACTAGTTGCCACCCAGGTGCATACGACCAGGTGGTTCCTCGACGTTGGGTTTACGCTTTCTCATAGTGCGTGATTGAGTAACTAACCACGAAACACGACGCCGCCACGAATAACGAGGAGCTATTACCTCAGTCTCACCCAGCTTGATTTAGATAAGGGCCCCTAGGTATTTTCCGTTATAAATTCATGATAGACGCAGGGCGGCGAAGCCCGCGATCTCGAGGGGGTAATCCACGCAACTACACAGAGTGGTGGGTATAGGGTAGGCATTGTGAGCACGGCCAAGTCTATCCCACCAAATTTGCCACATCGGAATTTGAGCTAGAGGAACATGGACTATTCGATGCGAGATCATACATAGGCTTAATTGACGAGCTAGAAAAAAATCGGGCAGGAAGTTGCCGATGCATGGTTTGGTTTTCAGGATTCGTACATGTCCCCCATTATCAACAACATGGGCATGGTAACTCGCACTTGTATAGAGGGGAGAATGGATGTGACTTTTCAACATTTCTACTGACATTAGTTTGGATGTTCTATGTCTGGCGGATGTGGTGACCATGATTCACTAGGATCATGGTTTCTATAATTTCTTATCGTTGCAAGCTTGATGTTTTGGGTGACAGAGGTATCGGACTGAGGCAATAGGTGATTATCTGAAGCGAGAAACGATAAGGCTCGAATTCTCCGAAAGGTAGGCCGAATCATCGGGAGAGATGCTGTAGCGCGAGTCAGACGATTGAAGAGACGAATATTGTGGACTGAAGCTTGCACATACTTGAGATGACAGACAGATTGGCTTCGGCTAGAGCCCAAGCCACGTGGATACCCATTTCTAACGTTACTTCTTGTGTCTTGGAGTTGAACTTCCATGATTCAACAAGCACAAACACCGACGTGACACAAACCCTGGGATTCTTTTAGCGAGCTTCTAAATTGCAAAGGGGATGGTCATACAAGGCCCCAAACATGAACAAGGCCATGACGGCAAATTTCTGGCCTCGTGGAAGAGGAAGTTTCCTGACTTCGATGGCGGGGAGAACAAGTATGGCCATGTCAATCAAAACGTGTGTCAGTACCGTAGAAAAGAAGAAGGTTGACTCATGAATTTTGCATTCTGCGTCTCTGGCGGACATGTCCCAGAGCGCCTTGATTGGAATGCACTGGAGATTTACTACCAAGAGTCGGAGTATAAACCAGGCGACTGCCAGGACAGAAAGAACCTGGATCGGGATGCGGATTCCGGAATACTGGAAAAGCCGCCAGTAAAGTGCCAAGACGGCGAATTTAGAGAAAGCGATGGCGAACGAATACGTCTCACTCCCAAGCCACAATAGCAACCAAGATTTCTCAAGCCGCTGGGTCACGGTCAAATCGCTGGGACCGTCGGCAATCGGCCTCCCTAGGCCGTAGTGGGTCAGCCCTAGACGACAGTTAGACAGAGCCCAGGCTGAATCGGTCTTTGACACGATGGCGGGACACGTACAAACCAGTCCCACAGTAGTATAGCCGAGAGAGCCAAGCTGGACGTCCGAGTTTCGGGTTAGCTTCCGGATAGGACGGAGAGGGCGGCAACGTACATAGGCGATGATGGCGAAACAATCATCATAGCCATAGCCGGCGGGTGTGATTCTTCGCGCGATCAATCTGAGGGCCAGCACTATTGTGGCGCAGGGCAATGTGATGGCGACGGAGATGCACACGTTGGCCACGTAGTTGACCATGATGCATGGTTGTGGAGATGAAGCAGCCCACTGAAATGGGGATCCCCCTGGCTTGGCGGTCGTCAAACTGAGTGCATCGAGGTCAAGTGGAAGACGGACAAGGAAATAGGCCACGCGATCGCGTCGTGGTCATGTTTCAACGGCACCAGCGCTGGGAGCGGTCGCTTGGAATGTGATGGGTGAAAAGCGCGAGAAGCTTGCTACGTTTTTCACGCGCGGCCAGGGTAAGATTGGTGACGACGACGCTTGATGAATAAGGAACGGTTTGCAGCTTCCGATGCTTGCGAGTTCCGGGTCAAGAGTTTAATAACGCATTGAGTGCTCCGTGCGACTCGACAAAAAGCAATGTGTTAGTGTTAAACTTCGCTCCAACCAACCCCCGTGGGGAACTGGGCATGACCCTGGCAGCAGCAGGGGTTGCTGTTCTCAGATTGTGTTTTGCCCGTGTAGGAATGGCTAGCCCTCGATAGGAGGTCATTTGATAAGCCCAATGCCGCTCCTGATTTGACTGCAGATCTCTTGGCTTCATCACTAGGCCAGGCCTAGCTTAGTTTTGATGTTGGCGGGAGATGCGTTGAGCCGGGGAGGTGGATGGCGCGAGACGAGCAACGGACAAACAAAGATCTGGGCCAAAAAGGCAAATCGGGGTTTATTTTAGCCCTCTTCTTAATTGTTGTCGCCATATATCTTCTGGCTCGGTTTCGCATTTCCTCAGAGATGAATCCGGCATATCCGGCTGAGCACGACCGGCGCGCTCATTGGTTTCATCGGGGAACAGGGCTTTCATCTCACATCAATCCGACTTATCACCTCCTGCTTTGTCACTGATCTGTATGTCTTAGGTAGGGCAATGCTTTTTGTCATGCTCGCCAATATCGAACCATATTGCGTTGATGTTGTCAGGAAACTTGATTCCTTCCGTTTCTGGTTCGCCTCGTTTTCCATTCCTTTGCGCGGAGCGCTCTTATTCGTTGTTGGTGACGACAAAATTTCACTGTGATTCCAATATTATAGTCTCATTGTAATTTTTCCCCCAATAATCAATGACTTTCTAGTAGAAATATGTCTACACCGCCAAACGCCAGTATGGACTACCCCTCGTGGGAGTATATTTTCCACACTGTAGATTAGCGCTGAGTTTTGTCTCAAAATAAGCGTGCTCGTATGTTTCAAAGATAGCGGCTTGCTTGTCATTTCGTACGGACGGACATGCAGCTATTCGCCTTTGATCATTTGAAGAAAACAATCTTCTATCAAGCCTATTAGCAGTTGGTATTTTCCTTGGAGCACAAATAAATCGTAACCCCATGAACGGCCACGATCGCTGGAACCGCTAGGAATGACCGCACATTAAAAGTCCATGAGCATCTCGGTAACTGAACCAAGGCCATTTAGCCTATTGTTCTTTGAATCACCTTTACATCCAGTTGCTATTTGTAGGTGGGCGAATACATTGATGGATAAGCACTGGCTGCTCCGCTTCATCGACATTTAATATCCGGTGACCTGCTAAGTTTCTGCCCCGTTTGCCTATTTTGGATATTAGAAGTAAGATGCACGTGAAAATAAACTTCAAATATTTCACGTCAGCATGGATATGGCGTCATGGTCTTGTTTTTTGTGACAGGTAATAACTGTAAAATAAAATAGTCTAATGAATGTTGCAAATCACCACAAGTGAAATACGTCATTCGCCACACCCCGCTTCTTGAGTGAGATGGAAGTACTGTTTCGTGTGACGTTTTGAATGGTACAGCCTTCTGTGTTATAAGCCTTTGCATATGACCCCGTCAAAACGCTCGCTAGCCACTCCACCGCCGCTTCAAGACCGTAGTAGTATTCCTCGCTGTGGGTGCCGACAGAATTTCTTTGATAAAGAATATTGGCGCCGACTTTGCAGTATCGCTCAATCAAGGCGTCGGTGTCGGCAACAACGCTGATTTCGTCATTGATTGCCTTGTAAGCAAAGATGGGCCATTGGGGCACGCCGTGGTAGCCCATGATGCCATCGCGATTGATGGCTTTCAAGATCTTGGGGTCTCGGAAGGTATCGCTGCCGCTTGTGAAGAAGTCGTAAATATCATATCCCGCATACGCAACACCAGCTTCAGCAGAGGTGAAGGATTCAGCAGCCAAAAATCCGGTCTTGTTGTAGGTTCCGACCGTCTTGAGCAGCGAGATGAGGTACTTTTGGATTTCGGGATACTGGCTCGTCAGACCAAGAATTGAGCTTGGCGCAAGGCCAGCTGCAACGGTTCCGCTGATGGACTCGAGAACGCTCGTCACATTAGGCGTCAACCCTCCCAGGGCTGCCCCGACAATCGTTCCCGACAGCTCTGGAGCATACTGAACGGCCAGCTCGGAAGCCCATTCGCTGGCGAGTGCACCGCCTGAATAGCCCCAAAGAGCAACCCGGGGTGCCGTGGTGTTCAGGCCCAGGTCCAGCGACAGCACGGCGCGAATTGAATCAATCGTGGCATGTCCAGAGATGACACCAGCGGTGAATGAAGCTAGTGGTCCTTCGTAGTCGGGTATCGAAACAAACAGTCCAAGTCCAAGCGCCTGGCCAAAAATCACCGTCTCACTGGAGCTGTATATGGTGTAGCTTGGGCTGGCATCAACATCTGCAGAATCGTATGGCACTTGGTAGGACAAAAGGGCGGATTCCTGGAACAGCTGAGCTGCGGCGCTGTTGGCACCAAGT
This sequence comes from Calonectria leucothoes, assembly GCA_002179835.1. Lineage (NCBI taxonomy): Eukaryota > Fungi > Ascomycota > Sordariomycetes > Hypocreales > Nectriaceae > Calonectria > Calonectria leucothoes. The sequence goes on from NAJI01000045.1 coordinate 531,213, forward strand.
TTGGGCACCAGGAGAGTTGTAACAGCCCAGCTGGGCTTATATTGGCTGTCGGTCGTGCGGTAGAGGATGTTATACGCAGCAGAGCTGTTTCCCGTAATTGCGGTTAGGTTTCCCGGCGCATGGCGCACGCGCAGTGCTGTTCCGGGCTTCTTCTTCTCGTACCCGGCTGGTGCGGAATACCATGGATCCTTGCTCGGTGCAATGGGAACGTGCGAAGCAGCTCGCACTTGGGGTGAAGCTGCGGCAATTCCCAAAAAGAGGCTCGCAAGAGGCCAAACACGAAGGAACAACATGGTTATGGAGGATTGCTAGTGTGCGGATCTGAAACAATGCAAGATTGGATGACGATAGGAGTATGGTTTTATTGTTCACCTCCGAGGCGGCGTCATGACGCAACTGGACGTGGCGGAGCTGTCAGCTACGAAGCTATTGGGGCAGCGAGACCAATGGTTTCCTGCATGCGTTGGCACCAGGCGTATTTAAATCCATTTCTAAGCTCTTTTCGCACACCAGAGCGCGTCTGTAATGGGCATGTCCAGCGCTAGCGCTTATCTAGGGCCAATATTGCGGATGAGTCGGCATCACACGGGCCCCGGCATCCGATTGTTGCCCAAAAGCAAGAATAGCCCATGCAATATTGTCTGCTGTGTTACGCCTGTGGAGTTAAGGTGCCGTAGTTCCGTTGCCCGATGATGGAGGGCCTCTCGGAATCCGCTGCAAATTCGGGACCAGGCTATTTCATTTTTTGTTGATATTTCCGTGGTTGTATCCACAAATCGTGTCAAAAGGGCATTTAAGGTTGGCCAGCTCGTGTATCGCAGCTGCGGCGCTGTCTCTGTTTTGCATCAAAGTTAATCCATTTGCTGTGCCTCAGGAGGCCATGATCAGCGCGTTGCCATCGCATTCTTACCACCACGCAAACTGGATAAAATGATTAGTCGCGGTAGTAGTGTAATATCAGTTTCCCCAGCCGCGATCTGGAATTTCGAACACACTTCATCAGATTTCGAACTTGAGTGTAACCTGTTTTCCGGAGTCCCTCAATCGGATTTCAAGGAACAGCGAGAATCATGCGATATTTATTTCAACTGTTAAATTGCAGGATGGTTAGGATTAGATATGAGACAATCCTCATCCGCCACATCCGGGGTGTGGTTTTCCGCGATGGAACTTGATAAAATGCCGCAGTATCGTTCGAAAATACATGGAATTATGAGAAAGCACTCACGGAAATTAAAATTAAAGCGAATCGAATCGAACTTGTTGTTTTTGGACAATCGGCCGGTACCTGATGGTTTTACCCATACTCGGAAAGCAGTGTACGCGACTCCGCCTGAATGATGTCATCTCCGATCGAATCCCTTTGCATCCGATGACCCACTACTTGACAGTAGTTAAAGCGCCGAAATAATCAAATGAGAAACAAATTCCTTTAATTTTGGAGAGAATATCTTTCGACGCTTCCCAACCTAGCCATAATTCGGGCTTATGATTACCAACCCTGAGACCTACTCCACATCTATCGATGTGTAGCCTTTGATAAAATTCGTCAATGACAGATTATGGCTCGGACATTTAAGCAATAATCCGGCATATTTCAAGCAAATCCCTGCATGGTTCAGCTACATTCCTCATATATTGCCAAAGACAGCTCACCGGATCCAGGATAAATTTGGTGAGTTCCTATGGTAGTTTGCCGAGTCGTGTCTCTTTTCCTTGGACTCCGTTGAATGTTTAGCCCCATGACCTTTCTCAAATTTATCCTTTCCTCAATCATTGTTGTATTACTGATATTACAGCCAGCCCCCCTTCACATCTAAGGCTGAAGGGCGTCGGAGTGGGCATGAGTTCACCGCCTCATCTTTTGGTGGTACAATAGTTTCATGGTTGCTGACGTGTTGCAGGTAATGATGGCAAATAGACACATAGCAGGAAAGTAACCATCTCTGCGTGCATGTGCGTCTCACAATCGGAAAATATCGTCGTTCAAGAATTCGAATCCAGATCCAGCACACCGTATCATAGTGGAAGCAATATCGGTGAACCACAACCTGGCAGTAGGTATCCAAGTAGAACTAAATCATTTCATAAATGGAGGCTGTGCATGCACTTCTATACGAGTTGGTGTACTGAACTCTGATCACAAAATCGACTTTGGCAGTGATCTGGCCGCATGATCAAAGAACGACATATGCATCAATAAAAATACAAATAATTACGGCTGGTAACTCCAGATGGTGGTTGTGCGTCATATTCCTGCCTAAGTAGAGTGGTTTCCTATGGCATGTCTGACGTGCGCACTGGAGCTTTTCCCTCGGCAACAAATTTAGCCCAGCTCCCCAATGCAGTCTTCGGCTAACCAAAAAGCTCCTGGAGATGTGGAAAACGAAATCGTCTCCAATTTGAGTGGAGCCGGTGGTTTATTTGTATCTGACAGCAGAGTGACGCTGCTCCCATTTGATACTGTCGATCAATCGAAAATAATCAATCGCCGAAACAAGATTATTGGTTCTCACAATTCATCTAGATGACTGCCATCCTTCTTCTGCGGCCTTTGAGACGCATACTAGAAGAAAACATGCAGCATGTACTTGTTCTTCGTCGCGGAGGTAGCATTCTCTGCCAGTCATCATGTATTTTATTTACACCACAACAAGAAGGAGGCCAAGAACCAAGCTCGTGTTGTTCGCTCTGACACTAATCTTACATTTTGTGCGAAGGCGAGCTTCAGGGCTTTCCATTGTCGGTGGCACACTGCGAACTTCTGCGTTTTGCCCCGAAGCCCGTACCCTCGAATTCCCATCTGAGGAAACTGTATACTGGAAGGTGAGGTCAAGATTATTGGAGAGTGGACAACGTCCCTTTCTGTCTGGAATTCGACAGTTTGTACAAAGAATCTACCATTGATGATCCCAACGCATTTGACTATTACACCCATTATAGCAAAAAAGGGTGGCATGTGTTAGTCGGAGGCTCGCGTATGCTCAGCAGCTTGTGCTTCGAGAGGACTCTATTAGAGAAATCTACACTAAAAACCACAATTGCTCCTATATTGCTCATTTCATTGCAACTGGATACAAATGCGAAGAAGGCTAGAAAATTCTTCAGCGTCTTTTGGTAGAAGCAAAATTATGTCGGATGGTCACTAGTCCTATTATGCTAGCAATGAGTTGGGCGAATATGGGCCCCAGGTGCGAGTTGTTGCTTCTGGTGGCCGCCCCAAGACCGCACCCCCTTATCCGGAGAACGTAGGGGCCGTTCGAGCCGAGTCACTTCTTTGGATCGCATACGCCACTATAAACGATTCCGCTGTATCAACGCCCTCTAATAGAATGATCACAGGACGGAATAGTGCCTAAAACACAATTATCATTGGATGCGAGGGCTAAAAACGAAAAATACAGGGCCGAATGCAATTATCTCAATGGTATTCAAAGTTACTTCATCAAAGACAAGAATATCTGAGAAGAGTAGTTGACGCAACGTATCTACCTGACGAGGTTTCTGGCGCTTGTACTTTAAATGACACTACGGCATTCCACCAGAGTAATTACATCTTCCAAAGAGACATCAGACTATTGGTGAACTGCTGCACATCATTCAATTGGCAAGGTGTTCAGAGGTCTGCTCACGGCACGATTCCATCTCAGAAAGGTAAAGTGAAAACTGACGCCATTATTACCTGGCTAATTGCCTCTACGTGTTTTTCCAAAAGAAATCTGGATAGAGGGATAATTGGGATCTACGAGGAAATACTAATTTCTCTACTGTCAAGCCCTTCTTTTGTTGTGGCTGCATGTGCTGACAATGCGACGTTCCTGTCCGGCACTAGTCATGGTGAATTCTTCACCGACATTCTCATCTGCGTTGATGAACCCCTCCATCATTCAGAGTCTAGCGTTAATAGAGTTATAGAGCCACAAAGTATACACCTCAGCTATCATCTGTACAAAGTCGGCGCTGAGTAGACCCAACTGGGGACTTTCCCAATCAGCGTAACTGGAATTCCATGTAGAGCATCGGCGGTCGGAGATAATTTGCACAGTGAGCTGATTGCGAAGTGGAATAGATGTTCAATTTGCAAAAAAAGAACTATGGTATGTTTCTATCTCTATACTAAGGACTCTTGCATCAATCCCGACCTATTCCAAGATGCCCCTTATTGATCAACACCGAGAAGTTCCAATGTTTTATGATCCATAATGGCGGCGGAGTAGCGCTCGCTGATGGCAAAAATGGCATTGTCCGGCTGCATGGTGGAGGGGGTCATGGCCCAGAGGAAGCCCTGCATGACGTATCGTCGATATTTGTCCCAGACATCATCCTTGGAAAGCTTTGGACCACCCTCGGCGTGGAGAGTGTTGAGGTAGCTCTCGATTAACTCGCCTTCATGCTCGCGGCGATCTTGGATGGTCAATGCACCGGTGAGGAAGTAGACCATGTCTAGAATAGCGGGCCCATACTGGAGGCCTTGCCAGTCAATAAAGCCGGGTGTTCCATCCTTTGCAATGAGCGTGTTTCCAACGTGAGTATCGCCGTGGATTAGAGAATAGTGTTCCAAATCCGAGTCGGCATGCTCCCACAAAGCCCCAAACGCCCTCTTGACGCGTTCTCGGTCGAGGAGAGGCTCAGCAACGGGCGGGCAGCATTTTTTGTCAAAGCGCATGGCCCATGGCTCGGGGTTCAGCAGAGCGAGCACAATGTTCCTGACAGGATTGTCAAGCTTGATGCCGTCCTTGCCAAAGAGCCACGGGTATACCTTTTCGTCGCTGTTCCATGTCTTTGCATGCAGACCGGCCAGCTGATCGAGTGCGGCCTTGACACGCTCCGGCGCCCAGGGCTCCAACGGAGTCCCAAATGTACACTCGTCGGCAATATCAGACATGATGACAATGCCTTGGCCGTTTGCGGAATCAGTGCCACAGAACCAAGTCTTGGGAAGCAGCATGGTTGTCAAGGGCGCAACGTGGTAGTAGAATTCAGCCTCTCGGCGATATGTGGCCCACATCTCTGGTACCGTTTCTCGAATGATGGGATTGAATCCGCCTTTGATGCAGACACGAGCAGGAATCTCCGTCTCCACTTCATCAGCGAAGGTCAACCGAACAAAAATCTTTGAGGATGTCCCGTGATTCACCGAGTCGATTTCGAATGATGTCACTTTGACTCCGAGCACCTCGGAGAGCCACTCGGAGCTGACTTCCTCCGGCGTCATTGGAAAGGCTTTATCCGAGTTGAACAGGCCTCGAGGCATGTTTGAGCCTCTAGTCAGAGAGTTTGTCATTGTGGTAGGCATTGTCTTGATTTGGGTCGTTATAGTGATTTCAGATACTCGACCAACACACAGAGATAGAGCTGGTTATATATCCTGGTACAGCGCCGGCTATTCCACCCTCATCTCTCTCCACAGGCGCCGGCCGGCAGTGAAAGCACGTAGCGTGTCCGTATCATATCGCAAATCCCGAGCACGGAGTGGAGACTGCAGGCCCCATGAATGTACAGAGCCAATGAAGTCTAAGGTTGTGTAGTACAAGAAAACGCGGAGAAAGAAGCAAAACCGGTCTCCACTCCATGGCTGGGTTTTGCGAGATTGTGCACCCCTGCTGCATGTCGTGTAACATGGAGACTGTGATGGCACAAGCTAGTGGGGTCTGGCAAGAACCCAGAAGCGCCTTGTGGAAATGATGGGCAATTTCGCTTGCGTCAAAGCGCACAGGATCGCCTTCCCGGCCCTCCTTCGTCGCCTTGCAAGACAGGGGCCTCTCATCGGCCCGGCATGCTGCTCAGGGATTGGGTCTCACATCATCAGCCCTCTGGGGAAATGCTACGGGGATATCCCGACGTGGCACCTTCATTCGCCGCAATCAGTTTCTGCGACGCACACACTGCCCTTCGTTTATCGTTTAAGGAACCACTGTGGCTAGTTTGGACAGGACCCATCCCGGCGAAGGGTGTGTTCCAACGGCTACCATCGCTGCACCGCGATTACGCACTGGGCGGCTTTGGGTGGCAACTCCTCAAAGGCATATTTTTCTTGATACGCGGGCTTTTATACAAGCACACTTGAGACGGATCAATGGGCGGTACCTTCTTGATGGCCCATTGCCCTATATGATGAAGCAGATGAGAATGCGGCGAGGTTCTGCTTTGAGTTTGGCCGTGGGCAGGGCGATCATAAGCCTAGATCTTGAATGTTTCAATTATTTTAGATATGCATCAGTGTCTGTATTCAGAGGGCACTAGAGAATCGGTAGGAAATGACAGAATATGCTGCATAGTGAATTAAACGGTATGAACTTGGCGAGTCATTGATGTCACTAAGGGTCTATTTGCTTTTGTTGTAGCTGTGGTCATGTGTGGGGCGGGGTGCAGCCTTCAGCGCTGAAAAGGAGAATCGTGTTCCTAACTCCTTGCTGATACATCATAATTGAATGTCTGCAGATCGGAGGCGACGTGCAACCGAGTCGAAACGAACCGAGTCCCCTTGAAAAGATGGCTTCGCAGGGCGACATCGACATTTACAACACGCCAGTCGTATCCCCTCCTAACGGGACCACGTCTGACTTTGACCGAGGATGGTCCAGCGTCCAGATCGCGACGGTAGCAGTTTTTGCCATTACCTATAGCCTCGCGACATTCTCCATGGTCATTCGCTATGTGACAAGTGCGGCGCTTTTGCGACAATTCGAAATAGATGTTGGTAAGTCGTCGCATGCAAGTTGATTATTCAGAGCAACTAACCGTCCACGAGTCTTGATTACGCTGTCATGGGGCACAGCCTTGGGATACTTTATTTCGGTATCCTTCTGCATGAAGTACGGTTGGGGCTCGCATGCCTGGGACATCACGGTGGCAGAAATCGCAAACTACTACAATGTGAGCCCTCATTGACAACTGACGAGAAGCCAACTAACAAGCAACTTCCAGTACCTTCTCCCCATGACGTTGACCTACATGTGGAGCCCGGCCCTGACCAAGATGTCCATCCTCACCGTCCTGTTTCGCATCGATCCGGCGCCATATTTTCGAGTTGGTGTATATTCAATCGGTGGAATCCTGTGCACTTACACCATCGTATTCACGATACTCTTGTGCAAGCCTTGCAACCCGGTGGACGCTGGCAACAGCACCTGTTTGAACAACCTCGCCATTGCACAGGTTGTGCTGAATATCTTTACTGATCTCGCCATCATTGCATTGCCTATACCTACTCTAATGAAGCTTCACATTCCCTTTCGGCAAAAGGTGGCAGTGGGCGCGATTTTAGGCCTCGGGTCTGCGTAAGTATCAGAACATCCTTTAATTTATCAAGCAGAATCTAACCAAGAATCAGCGTTTTGATTGCCTCGATTGCTAGAGCGCCATACGTGCAAATAATGGCCACTGATCGTGATTTCTCCCGCAGGCAGGCTGAAGCAGGCGTCTGGTCCCTAGTCGAGCTCAGCTTTGGCATCGTTTGCAACAATCTCATGAGAGTCAGACCGTTCTTGAGGGCGTACCTCCCGAGAATCCTAACCATGCTTGGGCTCGGATCCAAAAATACATCGAACCAACAAGGCAGCAACTTGGTTGGCATAATGAACCGGGACAACGGCAGGGAAGCTGGCAGCTATCCACTTCGCGACCTCGAGGAAGATCGGATCCAGTACACCAAAGATCCCGCAGCTGAGGAATACATGGCAGAAAGCTCAGACAAACCGGGGAAGAACGGAAGCACAGACAGCATCTTGCATTAATCCTAGGAGCAGATTTCGGGAAGAACTACAACCTCGAACTAGGTGCTTTGCCAAGGCCATGCAAAACTCTCTCCACTCTCCAGCTGGGAGACGCCAGAGTTGAAACGCTCTTCTGGCGATTACCGTTTGCATCGCCCCATCTCTTTTCCCCGCGGCCAACCTGGGTGAGCATCGGATGATGGATGGCGCGGCCTGCTTGGCGAGGAGTGTCAGAGCCCGGTGGTGTGGACTACACTGGGGCCAAATCCCCGATCCTCACAAACGAGACTAGGATAAGGATGTGTGCCAGGTATATTTTGTGCAATACACAGTACATATCAGATTTGGTGCCATGCACCTGCATTCGCTCGGCGTGTTTCTTTCACCCATGCAGCTACACCTCGGCTTCACGCTCAACCTCGGGATTCCCCCTGCCCCCACGACAGCAGCTCCAATGTGAAGTCCGTAGACGCAGTCCTCAGCTCAGAGCCGGGTCTTGATTCATTGTAGAGAAGGAAACCCCAAAAATAAAAATAAAAACGCCACCCCTCATTAGCTCGCCCTCCCAACCATCTCTCGTAAAAGCCCTCGGCCAAAAAGAAACCGAAAACGGGGCCGAAATCCGAGAAGCGCTGGTTGGTGTGCCACTCCTCGCCTCCGAGCTGTCGTTTTAGGCCCAACCCGCTGCGGGGCGTCAACTCCACAAGGCTTAGAGCTAGGAGGGGCGCCCACGCCAAGAGCTAAGAGCCTGGGCAAGCTCAAGGTTGATCTGGCGAGCCTTGGCAATCTTGCGCAATTTCTATTATGATTATGAGGCCATAATCGAAAACAAAGGGGAAGCTAAGCGATCGTCGCTTCACTTGGCTGAGCAGAGTGGCATTGTCAAACTACGACGGCGCGCGCTCATGATGCTGCCCCCCCTTGAACACCCCAACCACGCATAAAATAGGGGTTGGGAGGGTGGGAGTCTAAAAGGCCTTAGCCCTATTGTGATTTTCGGAGCGGGGTACGAAATCACAGTAATCGCCAGTGCCCCTGCTTCACTCGGACAGAACATCTCATGACTCGTGGCGCGCGTTTCAGCAGCCATGGCGCTTGATACTGACGGGACGGACGGGAGCGAACGGACTAGGGCCTTGTGTGGGGAAAGGGAAGCAGAATTTTCACATGCTTGCAGCCATTCACGTCTAGTGGGAGGAAGGGGAGCGGCAGGCTCAACAGGTTCGTCCAGTTGGCCTTTTATTGAATCCAGGATTGTCACCGTTGCTTCAATCCCTTGGAAACACAGGGGAGAATGCCAGCTCCCTGACACCATTGTGTATAGTTGAATGAGTGAAATGATTGATGTTCTTTAATCAGTGATATTCTCATTATATTTGGTAGAGATAATTTGTTTTTGATCGATCCTCAGGCAATGCTATCAGATGTCAAGGCCCGAGCCAATCTCTCTCTCTGGTCTAGGGTAGTCAATAGCCAATATGGCACACGAGCTTAGACTATTTGAGCGTTGAGTGTTGAAAGAATACTCTTCACTATAAAGGCGCTTTCAAAGCGGAGCCATTGGTTGGCTCTTGGACTTTTGCTTCAACTCGCCGCGTGACATTGCATCGCTCGCATGCTATCAAGATACGTGATCGTGATTTTATCCCCGCTGCCAATTTTATGTGACCTGGGAAACCTTGTGCGGGGGTTTGAGCGTGAACATGCTCAAGTCCGTGCCACTAGTTAACACCGGTGCATCTAAAGAAATGTCACCAATCATTGGTTGGCCAGTTATCCTCGAACAAAGCGGCTGGACTGAGTTGAAGAATTTCTTATTTTACAACATGTCAGAGAGGGTAATTGTGTAAAGATGTGACTTCTTATATATATTTCTAGTGAGCTGGAGGCGTTAAATCTAGAGCTAGCTGGTCAGTCAAGATCTATCGGCGTTAGTCTCGCTTGTGATACCTCAAGATGGCGGAACTGATCTGCAGCCGAGATCCGATCAAAACCGTAATTAGACTTCCAAACCGAAACCCACGAGGCTAATTTAATTCAAGGGAGCGTTTCAATTCTTTTGGAACGAGGGTCGCTAACAAACTTGAAAACCACTTTGAGTGGTTGAGATTGGAACCTCAATTTGTCAGTTCGAACCCAGAATTCATGATTATCAAGGTTGATTGCCCAATCCTAGCTTAACTTGTCTCAGACAAACGCATTTCTAATGTCTGGGCCATTTTTGTCAACGACTATATTCTTATCAGAGCGACTCACAGCCACATGGTTATGCATCCGAGACATCCACCGATCATTTCTCGGATGGGAAGAGCGAGTACCCGAGAGATTAGAAATCAGAATATTTTGGCAATTTGGACGGGATGGAGCTGGGGTGCAATGGATCCGGTATATAATGGTCTCAGTACCTTGATCACGAATCGTCTTCTCCTTTTTTACTCATACCACGTACCAATTATTGCATGTTCTCTAACGATGTTGAACCTCGCCGATGACAAGATTCTCACTCACAAGTAAATAAAGGAACCACATCAGATGAATTATGAGAAATGATCTAAAAAATTCTAGGCGCAGTGAAAAGTTGCTATTGAGCGACAAGCAGACTCAGTTTGCCATTGTGGAGATTGGCGCGACTCTCCATGCCGAAGACCACGGGTACGCTTTATTTCTGCTGCTTGTCTCAACTGGAACAACTCGGTAGGGACTTTTGACGCGGACCATGCGAATCTGGCTTGGATCAACACCATCGACGCCAGCCTTTTGCAGGAACTGGTAGATGCCTTGACTCGCGATCGAGTGACTTTGAATGCCCAGTTAGTAAACACCGTCCAGCCTTGAGAAAAAAGGTTCATTTACTAGAATTCCTAGTGTTTTCCCTGGTATTTTCCCATCTCATGGGCCTGGTGGCGGGCGTGCTGAATATATCGGCCCGTCTGAACTTGGGTATCCTGTTTCTTCATCCACATACCTTCTTTACAACCAAATATTTGTCAAGGGAACTGGGGTTGGTACTCACGAGAAGGGTTGCATGGTTTCGTATCTAGGAGTATCTGGATCGTTGTGTAATTTATTGGATCCTGCATTCTTCTTGGGGTGTCTGGGTAAGTGTGATAGCCCAGCAGCCATTGGGTTATCTATTCGCTTTGAATCAAGCACATCAACTAAAAGGCACCATTCCACCAATGGATTCATAAACATTGGCTATTTTCCATCTCTCACCAAATGCACGCAGCGCTGGTAGAATCCATTTACTCTTCTCCCTTGGCGTATCTTTTCCGGCATCATCATTGACTATTTTCAACGCAATACAAAAAGTACAAGCTGCGCAAACATACGACAGATTAGGTATATCCGATTCTGCAACTGCTTTGATCGGCCCTTCACATGAATCCCAAGCTACACGACGAGATGTGTCCAGTGCTAGATAATCTCGTGAGCCGATGACAGCCTTCGTCTTTCTAGCACGCTCTTGATGGAGAATTAACAGACACCTAAAATAATGAAGGGTGGTTAATTCTTATGGAATGTGAAAGTATAAATTAGGATTGCTTCCTTACCAAAGAGACATCATGATGGGGTCGCAGAATGGCATCGAGTGGCTCCCTTTTTGCTTCACTAGGCGTCCGACGAATCTTTCAAACTCTTCGTTTAGTGTAAAATAGTCCTCATCTGGTGCAAGCGAGGCTTTGGAACAATAAACATATTGAAGGACACGGCCGGTGTTTATGACTACTTGAGCCATTAGGTGAAGTTTCGGACAAACCGATTTGTTACTAGTCGTCAAGGGTTTCATGGCGGCCTCAACGCGTCGGCTCAAGATACTATTTGGTGGGCAGAGTAAGGGCCTTTCATTATCAATATAAGATAAAATGATCATTCTTGTGTGAATTAGCGAGCCATGTAGAATGGATTGTGAATTGGCTGTACCTGTCCAATATTAAGAGTGAGGCCATCCAGGAAAATGAGTCAGTTGGGTTCCCCTCAGAGCTCAGCAGATTGCCCAGAGCAACGGCAGAGCTGAGTGTGATGTAGGCCCGTTGGCCCATCCCGTGTCCACATTCGTACATGGCGACTAGTACTTGGGCTTGTAAAAGCTCGAGTCGAAATATATCGCAGTCACCCTGAAAAGACGAATTGCATAAACGCAGCATGTTGTAGAGTTTATTTGACTTCAGGTGTTCGATATGGAAACATGGATGAGACGTCACAAGAAGGACGCTAAGAAAGACCAGGCCTGCTGTTGGTCTTTCCTGCCATGATTGTGACGATTGAACACTTTGCAACCGTGAGAGCTCGAGGAGGGGAAGCCAGGGATGGATGGAGGTGGCGTAGTCATCAAGGAGCTTAGAGACGGTCATGCCAGATTCAAAAAGGACTTGTGATACCAAGCTTCCAAAGCTAGCCATCCCTGGGCTCAAAGCAGCTTGTAGAAGTTCCGCTTGGCCGCGAGGTGACAAATCAAACCCACATGGATCCCAGTTCACCAGCGGCGATGAATCTTGAATGTGGTTCTGTGGGTGGATCGACCAAGAATAATCGCAACGAACTAACTTTCTGCAATGGCTGTTAGCCACACGTATTAATTTCTGGGATAGGAGAACTGGATACTTACGAAGCACACCGATGGCAACTCGGCAGTGTCCGGTCGCATCCTTGTTTTCGAGCACGGCACCTCGCGCAAGTACGGACTGCCTTATTGACAAGCTGGATATCGGTGGCCATTTGGACGAGTCACTCATTCAAATGAAATGATGCTCGTTGCCATATGCATCGGCCGATGCATGGCGCAACAGTGATGCTTTATTTCTTGGTTGGATTGCTGACAAACGCCATCAAACCCCGATTTTCTATCTGACAAGGGGGCGGCCGATGCATTTGGGAGGTGTGGAGCCTGGAATATGGTGCGCTATTGGGCTGCTGTGATAGCGCCATTCGGCCATTGCCGCTTATGTATGTCAGTGAAGGCGGGAAACGAAGGAAGTATGGACCATGGGAGCCAGACTCAAGAGTCGGCTGCATATATAAAGATGGGTTTACAACGCATATTCTGAATCAAATCACTCTCAACATCATAAGGAAGTAATTTTTTACAATCGGATTCGATATGAACTCCATCAAGACAGTTGCCATCCTTGGTGTAAGTGGTCACAGGGAACCATTTTTTTTAACTCAATGATTCATCTACTAACCACTCAAATTTAGGCCACAGGCTCTTTGGGACATGTCGTTGTACCAGCCTTGCTTGCGGCTGGATTCGAAGTAACTTGCATAACTCGCCCACACGGTGAGCCAACTCTGCCTGAAGAATCAAAGATCAAAAGGGCAGACTACAATGACGTTGCCTCACTTCAGGAAGCATTTGAGGGACAGGACGCCGTAGTCGAAGCCTTCAATCCTGCCGCCTCCATCCACCAAGGTCTTATCGTACAGGCCTGTCTAGCGGCCGGAGTCCAACGTATCATCACTCCTGATTTCAGTGGCGATACTCTTAATAAGAATGCTCACGAAATTTTCATTTTCGACCCCAAAATACGAGCACAGAAGGAGCTTGAGAGCGCCGTGGCTATGTCCAGCGGCAAGCTATCTTGGACGGCCATCATCACGGGGGTTTGGTACGACTGGACTATTGAGCAAGATATCTTCTGGGTAAATCGAAGCAATCGTGTAGTCACACGTTATGGGTCCGGAAATCAGAAATTTAGCATGAGTAGGCGGGCTCTAAACGCGGAAGCCCTTGTTGATGTTTTGAAAACCCCCGAAAAGTATCGAAACAGGCCGGCGTACTTTGCCAGTCATATTTCCACTACTAATCAGCTCATCACCACCATCAATGACCTTGGCTTGGAAGGCTGGAAAACTGTCGATGTTTCTATGGCAGGGTATATGGAAGAGGCTCAGAAGAAATGGCAACAAGACACCGAAAACGGTGTGCAAGATAGGCTTGCCAGTGAGGCGTACAAAATGTTTTCTTGTGTGGCGCTGCTGAGCGAGGATAATCGCTATGGGTCTGACTTTAGCGACAAGATAGAACCAGGATGGGATGAGGGTGATGATGCTTTAAAGGGTGGCCTGAAGTTTCTGCTCTCTAGTGGTGCTGTTTCTCAGTGATGAATAGGATGGGGTTTCCACTACTAGTGCATAAGATAACTGTCAATTACAATCCTTAGAAGACCGATTCTCACGTTGCATCAACTCTCACGCGGATATCATCAGTGTACTGAAGGGCAATTTTACTGTTCAGCCGCTCCATCGCAGAGGGATAAAAGTCTGCGACTATGGTGAGATTATCAAATAAAGAAGCACAGCTAGGTCTGATCCGCGAGTGTTTCTTATTTCCTAATAAGGAGCGTCCCGTCTGTTCCCTCCTTGAGATTCTTGACTCCGGCGATATTATTGAACTTGTGGGGCATGATGTTGTGGAACAATGAAAGTTTTAGGGGGTTTTCAGAGTTCGATGACTCGCCATTTAGCGCGGCTTGGCACATTGTCTCCGAGAGGATGTGGGCATTGATGATGCAAATGTCGGTCACAATTTCCGGGATAGCCAATCATAATCGTGAATGTCAGATTTTGTCCTTATCAGTCTGAAAAAGGCAAGGGAAATTCGGTATCCGGTCAGAAATGATTGAAATATGGCACCTCACAATTGTCCGCGACGAGCAAGCAAATGGATACGCGTAGCTTGTGCGCGCCAAGATGAGCGATTGAAAACAAGATCATTTATCCCCACAGTGACGCCTGCATAAATAAATTTGGACACGAGCCAAGCGGTTTGTTGGAATTTGATTGTAAAAGCGATGAAAGCAATTTTGCTACGTGGCCATGTGGAATTGACAATCTTCAACGTCTTGTTCTTCGAACCACTCCGGAATCTCAAACATCACCCGAGCTAAGATAACAAGACGGATCAAGAAATCCTAGCACTCAGGTTATCGCAAAACTGAAAGATCTATAATTAGAATTTTATATTCTCGGACAAGAAAGACAGCTCCTGTCATGCGTCTTGAGATTTGCCCAAAACCTTGTCTTGCACCTTTGACATCATCCCCCTCTGTTTTGGAGTACCCTTCTGGCCTCTATCAAAGAGCACGTTGACTTTAGAACTTAGTAGATCTCTGATTTCCTTCTCACTCTTTCCCTTCAACGAATGGTAACCGTGGTTATTGAGCGGATGAAGGATCAAGTTCCCGTCATGCTTGATAAATTCGTTGACGGCCGGTGTAGCTCCAGCCATGATGACGTCGATCTCTTGACGGATCTGTTCGCAAAACAATTCCAAAGGCAGATCATTGACGTCCTCACCAAAAGGATTCTCGATTTCCTGTCCAATGAAGCTAAGTCCAAGGATGAGGTGGGCGGCAAAAACGGTGGCCGGAATGGTAACCCATCCGAGGTAATTCCAAAGCTGGAATGGGAGTAGAATAATGTACACCCAAGTGATTTGCCCAATAGCAATCGAGTACGCGACCGGAAGAGGTGTGTTGAGAATTCGATCAGTCCCCGTCATAATATCATTCAACTGCGTGACAAAGGTCAATGCTTGGGTTTGGTAAATAGGCACCTTGAAAGTGCCATTGTCGATGATTATTTTGATGTATTTGGAGCAGTAGCTTAGAATCTCCAATGGTGTATTGCCGAGCGGCTTTTTGGACCGTTTGATCAGTTTCCGGGGGTTCGATTCGGCCAAGGCAAGACCTAAGCCTAGACCAAGAGTTTTCAGTCTTCCGGGCTCTGGGAAATCCTTTGGATCTGCGTCTTTCGCGATGACGGGCAGGTGACCGATTCGCGGATGCAGGTCGTCGTAATGTGTGAAAGGCTCGAATCGTAGTTTGTGCATGAGAGCAACAGAAAAGGTTGCAAGCATATTGCAAAACGTGACTTTGGCAAGCAAGTCATCCACCTTATGATCAGCCCGCTCATCAGCGTACACCCAGATAAGACGTGCCAGACTTTGTGTGGTAAGCGCTAGTTGGGCCCAGTACTTGCGGCCCTCGGCATATCTTTCGTATGCAGTCGAATTCCGGAACGAAAGAGATAAACCGACGACAAAACCAAGAACGGTAAGAAGAACTCGATCAATGCCCACTAATCAATGTTAGTTTGACGCTCTAGATGGGGGCCATGAATACGCTCGGTCTGTTCCATACGATTATAAACAAAATGGGAAATGCAGCTGATTACAGTAGCCCAAGCTGCCACCATAAACAAGGGGAGGATCATATAGGGAGTAACGCTCCCGTAAAGTTGGAGAAAGATGGGCCATTTTGAGTGTCGGTTCGGATCTCGAGGGCCAACCTGAATGGCGAGTTAGGAAGCAACACACGGGCAGTAACGCTTGCTTTTTGGTTTGGCGTTCAGTGTGTACTCACAAAGTAAACGCCAATATCATCGATTTCATCTTCGTACACGGTACTTTGTGCACCGGATTCAGGATCACGTTCGCATGATTGTTTATCAGATGAGTTGGATTTGGGAGTGTCCATGAGGTTTTGATGCTAAAGATTCCCCGAGAATAGTGTCGTTTCGAAAGGGAGGATTACATTTCAATCTGTTCACAGAAAGGCTGACGTGGATCATAGCAGAAATATTTAAACATTTAGGGATTGGGGACGCTCAGAGAAACCCCCCTGAACTGTTTAGTGTATCCCGCTTATACAACAAATCCGTTCCGCTCCACCGTGAGGTATCGCCAAGACGGAACACTCTCGGGGCCCGTGCCGGAATCTACGCCCCGTCCAATCAGGGCGATCCTAACACGCGGACACACTCTGTTCTCGGCTTCACTTCCTACCCCGTACCCCGTTACCGTATTTTCTCAAGTAGCTCGGTTTCTAGCGTGGATCTGAGTACCCTTGTTCGAACCAGCTGCATGCTCCCAGCAGGAAATTGACCGTCTGGGGCTAAATACATCCCACCTCCGAATGCACATTTGATGCTGAAGAAGGATGCTACTGGTCCGAACAGGGGTACGCAGACCCACTCCACAAACTGAATAAATCAAGATAATACGCTATTTCAACAGTGGGCCGTGTTTTGGCGAAAACTCAAGCCTTGATTGAGTCGAAAGCCCTGCCAAGCCCACTCTGTTGATCGCGCCTGATTAGACACCTCGTATTAAGTGACAAGTGCCCATGCAGAAACCTTAACTGCCAGTGCCATGGAAAATGAAGCCGCACTCTTGGCGTTATTTCTTTCGTTGGGTAGTCAAATACAAATGAAAATTTGCGTCATTCCCAAATCCCCGTGTATGTATATCTCGAAGGAGAGCCCCGTTCCCGCACAGCTTTAATCTGGAAATGTTCACTTGCCACCGCTGCGACTTAATGGGCAAAATGCAAGAAAAGAATTATACAGCTCTAATGGACTTGAATTCGCAGTGCCGAAAAAGCGAGCACTTGAAGTTTGTCTGGGTCGTGGATGTGATGTGTCCTCAATTTTGGGTCAGCCCCTTCGCCCTTCCAGGTCAAAAGATCCATGCAAAATAGTCTCTATTCTTCTTGTGGGTTGCCTCGAAAGAAGATGGATACAGCTTTTGCCTTTAGTATGCGGCATTGACCACAACAACGTCGTGGGAGCAACTCGCCTCCCAACGCCAGTGGACCTGACCACTTCCTTCCTTCAAATGCTCCTGTCAGTTTCCTTTGCTATTTATCTGTTAAATTGGCATTCCGACCAAGAAGATCGAGAAAAAAAGCCCAAAATGTCTCTGCCACCACTTGATGTCCTTCATCCGCGACACGCAGTCGCCATACCTCAGCAAGGTCGTGGATACCTGGAGCTGCGGTAGATTGTCTTAATATTGTGTGATGGTCATCAAGGCCCCAATTCTCCATCAATTCTGAGCGAATGAATATCGCCTTGACCAGGCTTTCCAAGTCGCGTCTACAAGCAACGGTTCTCATCTAACACAGAAGGCGTCCTTGCCCTGTACTTCATATGGAGAATCTGCATCTCAGCGCTTACCACTACTCTCAGTGATATAGCCAATTTGGCCTGATGCCTTGCCTCTAAAAACTGCTACAAGTCCTTAATACAGAATGCGGTTCGTCGCGAAAACGATGGGAGAAAGTCTGTGCAAACTCCGTTGCCAAAACCGGCCTTTTATCCGACACGTTACAGCGTCAAGCATCAATCCATTGGTGTGATATCCTGCACGTACGGTTCAACCACATCCGATAAAAGTGCTTAATCCGCAACAAAAAGGCTTAGATGTTGTATCTAAGCCAATGTAACAAGCTGGCTCAAAGTGTCATTAATTCTCATCTGTCCAATGGCCATGTGTGTCAAGCGTCTTGTCTGTAGACTTCCAAAGCGAGGATCCAATCTTGCGACTTTTGCATATTCAGACACTTGCCATCGCTCTAGGATAAGTATCTGACAGATTTCTCTCTGGTCTCTTTGATCTACTTGATCGAAGAAGGTGCATACTCTAGTTAGACGAAGCTATTTCCCATCAATCACTACTATCTACCGGTAATCCAAACTCTGTAGCCAAGCCTCGTGCTCGCGAGGTTTTTCCGAAACAGCATCACACAGCAATTCCCAGATCTCATCCTGTTTCTTGTCACTCGTCGTCCTATCCGTAATCCAGTCGTCGTCATTTTCGCAATGAATTGCTCCACGAGAAATCAGCAACCTGACAGCTTCCTCATGTTCATTCACGCATGCCCATCTTAGCGGCGTCCACCCATTACCGTCTGGCTCAGCTAAGCTCTTATTGTTATCGTCAAGGAGTATCCTGATAGTCGCTTTATGACCATTCGCCGCTGCCCATGATAGCGCTGTTCGACCTTGGTGATCACGGACGTTTGACGAAACTCGGAACTCGCGAATTAGCAACCCAACAACATCAGTATGGCCCTTCTCCGCGGCAAATGACAATGGTCTCCGCCCCATGCGATCCGGGACATCTGGAGCAGCCCGAGAGTTGCTAAGTAGCAACTTAACAATATCAGAGTTACCCTTCCCTGCTGCCCATGACAGCGGTACCCGCCCCAACACGTCTTCCAGACCAGGGTTGATTACGGGGCTTTCAAGCAGAAGCTTAGTAATCTCATATAGCCCAGCCTCTGCTGCATATGATAGCGCTGTCCGTCTCTTCTTGTCCTCAGCATTTATCGAAACCCCGGGTCTGCCAACTAATAACTTGACAATATCATGGTGGCCACGCGCTGCTGCCGATAGCAACGGCGTTCGCCCTTCCTTGTCCCTCGTATCCAAGTAAATCTTTTCAGTACCAATCATTGAATTGATCAGGACAGCATCCCCATCCCGTACTGCCGCCCACAGCTTCTTCGTTTTGTCCTTATCCAGGACGCCCAGGCTATCCTCATGGCTGCGGGGTAACACTTTAACAACCTTATTGTGTCCACACTCTACCGCCCGTGACAGCGGTGTGTGCCCGCTGTTATGCGTTGTGCTGGTGCGGCCATTGCAGGCGTCCACTAACAATTTGGCCACCTGCGCAGACTCATTCTCTGCTGCCAGATCCAGCGATGTCCCTTCTGGAAATAGGATGTTTGGGTCAACTTTACCAGTATCAAGCAGCAACTTGACTACCTCAAAATGCCCGTTTTCTGCTGCCAGTTCCAGCGGCGTTTTCGCAGAATCATCCTCGGCATCTAGACAGATGCCAGGGTAATTAATCAGGAGCCAGGCGATCGTCATGTTTCCTGTGGCTGCAGCCCATGACAATGGCGTCCTAAGAAGACTGTCTCGGGCGTTCAGATCGAGCTTCTTGTTGTCAATAAGAGTTCTTAAAGTGTGTGGGCAGTTGTTCTCCACTATCCACATCAGCAGCAGCAAGTCTTTGCATTGTTCGATGAGTCTGTTCAGTATGGCCCCAAGCTTCTTCGCATCTTCCTTTCGTTTGCTTTTATCCAAAGCCTTCATGGCCTTGATTAATTCCTCTATCTTAACGAGAAGATCTTTGGGGTTTTCGTCTTTGAGTTGAAGCATATTTATCTCTTGTATCATCTTTTGCACCTTCCGTAAATCAATCATGCTGTCCGTATAATCCTCCCATCTAACCTTGAGTGGACCTTCGCTCCAGGATTTGAGGAGAGAATTGAACTGTGTCGTGCTTTTTGATGGATCTGGATATGTGCCCCAGTCCCAAATGAGGAGAAGCAGCTCGGGAAAATTTGAAATGGATTCAAACAGTTCCGACCATTGGACAGTTCCGGTAACATGCTGTCCGTCAAGGGTAGGATCAATGACCAACCTTATAACAACTGCATGGTCATCACTGAATGGCCTGACAATTGTAGGTTTTGTTGCTCCCTTTAGGAGGCAGACAAAATCTCCCTTCTGGATAGCCTTTGTTGAAATGACAAGGTTCCAACGAGAGGTCCATCTCTGTCTCACACTAGGATGTTGAGAAATGCCTTCCCTCCAAATAAAGCTCACATACTGCCTATTCTCCCAGGCAGAATCTTCTTCGACTGAGGATACTTCACCCAAAATGGTGGCATGCCCGCCTATCATGGCCATTTCTTTATCCTCCTGGGTTCTGACATCCTGTTCTTTGGAAAGAACAGAGCGAATGTACTTGCGAAGTAGCTCTCCCCAAGAAATGGTATAATCGGCCAACATCTCTGGCTTCTCAGCAAAGTCGGAGCTCATGCCAAGCAAGGCATAGATCTTATCTCGTCGATCGGCAGCTTGATGGTTGGAGTACATATCCACCAGCTCGCCCAGAGGGCGCTTGCCAAGGGATGACTTGCTATGCTGACTCGAGAGGTATGCGGGGAGGAAGATCGAGCGGGTCATCAACCTGGTCACCGAATTGACCATGGGCTTCAGTTCTGGCCACATTTCATAGGATAGCTTCAATGCAGCTAAGCCATTGCAAAAGGTAGTTGCATCCATCTCCCTGTATTCACACTTGATTGTAATATGCCGAGCTGCGGCAACCTCAAGAAGGGCCTAGACAACTCCGTCAATAACTCGCATCCATGCATATTATCAACGTCTATTATCTTACCCAGATGCGCTGAAACCATGGTCGGCAAAGTAGTAAAAAGACTACATTTTCTCTGGTAAAGGACGCTTCGGGTTGCTTAAGTAGTTTTGCGTGCACCTCTTCGATTACACTGCGTTCACCTGCCGCAGCCAGGTATATCGTCTTCAGCGCACAATCATTCTCAAATGAAGTAGACCCAAGCCAAACAATAACGCGGCTTGCGTTTGCAAAAATCCTGGCCATATTTCCGACCTGCTGTTTCTTTTCATTCAAGTCTTTCTTATCAATGCAAATCGCATCGATCCACATGATTCGTTCCATAGAAGAATCACGAAGACTGTATAGTGCCTGACTTAAGACCCCCGTGATAAGCATCTCAAGGCCATCAACATAGATAGTCAGGCTCGAGCAATAACCTTCCCCTGCATAGGATAAAGCTTCGTACGGGCGGTCACATCCGTAGTCAGAAAGTTTGCAACTGAAGATTTCGCACTCGATGGGATGGCAATCATTTTCATTCGGCTTAATTCTGACCAAGCGAATATGGCCCGTTGGCGAACGAGAGTAATTGTAGGAAGACATTGCTTGCCAATTAGAACTGATGAGGCTTTGTTCCGAGGGTATTTTGATTCGATTTTGCTTGGAGATTATTGAATCTTCCAAAAGCCTTCAGGCTGCATCTTAAACTAGGCAATGTGCGATGGTGCCCAACGTGCGCCACATCAGCAGCTCGAATCACGATGTAGGGTGGGTGCACTTTAGGCGTCGAATTTGCCAACCCGCATTCAACTGCCTATGGGACGAGCTAATTGCATATTGTGTTCTTGGCATTCGCTGCGGTCTTGAGGCGCTGTGGGTCATGACCGGATCATCCTGTCCCGCTTTGTTGTTTTTGCCAAGTCCGGCTTGGTCAACAGAAATCATCGACTGTCTCCCTTGTGCGGTGCTCCTGCAAGTTGAACAGCCCGAAGCCGCTCTTGGATTACATCAGCACTTTTTCCCGTGCCTCATTATTGGCGGATTCTGCTTGTTTCTACAAATATTCGGCTCCAAGACCTGACTTCGATGCGGCGGTCAATCCAATCCACTATCTCTCTGAGCGTTGCAAAACTCTATAATATAAGCACGCCAAAAGTGATTACTACCGATTTAGGGTTGAATTATGTTTATGGGAGATGGATCGGGTTATTGGAAAGGCTCAGAGGTTAAGGGCCTAAAAGTAGAATCCGAGGTACATAGACCATGGGCTATCCCTCAGCTAAAGAGGTGAGCAGGATCGATGCTAAACAAGGCCGATATAACACTGATGAATAGCTGGGCGGAAGTTGAGCCAGCGAGCGAAGAGGCCACAAAAGCAGCAACCCGGGCTCGGCCACGTGTCGCTTGTGTTTTGTCTCATAATACCAATGGAATCGATACCGTAGGAAATCAATTCTCCCAATCAAAAAGAAAATAAGCCTCTTGTGCTTCATATCTTGTCACGTGCTGGACTGAAGTTGGGCACCTTGTGTTTTTTTGCTTTTTTATCATCTTCACTCGTAGGTGGCTCCATAAACCCCGCTTCTGCACCCATCTAGACCACCATATCATCCGCAGACATCATCGCCATCCACAGTCACAATGTCGTATTCACCCCCATCGACCTCCTCAAAAAAGGGTGCAGGGGCCAAGAGAAAGGCCAAAGATGAAAATATCATTGCAGCCCCGAGCACTGCGGCTTCAAGCCAGCACAACAATAAGAGGGTCCGGGGTGTGACAAAGAGGAAGCCTGCGGTGATAATAGATTTGACGCAAGAGGACGAGGAATTTGACGAAAAACCCAAAATTATCAAAGCCAAAAACATACCCAGCACCCCTAAAAGCCAGACGAGCAACCAGGGCTCCAGCTCCCAAGGGTCGACTTCGAATACATCGACGATTGGCTCTGTTTCCACCGCCCACTCCTCTCCGCCGAGCGCCAGAGCGCGACCTTTACCAAGACGTACTTCTGCCAACACGCAACGTTACACACCTACCCACTACACACAATATCGCATCATCCAGGGCGACTTCAATGAACCTGACCTAGACTTCTATATCGATCCAGAGGAGGAACTGGAAGAATGCTATGCCATGAACGGCATGATTCCTACCGGCATAGTCTCTACCGGCTCGTCATGGCGTCGCCCAAGAGTTCGCCTTGGGCGTATGGGTCTGCTCAACGGTCGATACTCCATGAAGAGTAATATGGCGAATGCGGTATGGCCTCAGAAAAAAACCGATTTTTGGCTCGTTTTTACCATCTCTGGGTCAGCCCTCTGGGGACGTTTCGACCTTGGAGGGGTCCGAGGCGTCTTTCACATTGCCGAGCGCCCCAAGTACTCTTCATTCAAAGAGTTTAGCTTTACATGGCGTGGCGAGTCAGATGACAAGGGCGGCCTTGTCATGACTGGTGACAGCCATCGAGGCCATGTCAAATTTCTAGGTGATGGTCGGATTGAAGGGCGGTTTTCTCACTTGTTCATTGACTTCACTGGCCAGAGACTCGATGGCCAAGGGATGAGAAGCGAGATTGATGCTTGGGAAATGGAGGCTGAATGGAACAAGTACACTGGTGGGGGGTAGGACAATCAAGATGAAGGACGGGGGTTTGCAGGCGAAGCAGCTGATGGCTCCTTGTCTACTTGATTAGCAAAACACTTGTTGGATATTTATCTGTTGTATTAGCGTTAATTTCAGTCATTTCGTCACTAACGGGATTCAAATGTGTTTCACTTGGCACTTTCGCGCAAATCTTTGATCGCGTGCTCCAAAAGTCTCCACATGACAACAGCGATCTGCACGTCATTACACAGCCAGCCTAGTTTGTATCGGTCTTCCCCTTGATGCTTTCCCCATCAATCGAATGGGATTGTGGAATGACTGGGATATTGCTCCCCGTGTGGACAGGAACTCGTCTCATTCCAACAAAAACCAACGACATGTGATGAATTCAATTGTCTCAGCAATTGAACATGAACTCAAACAAATAAACTGGCCAGCAGCCGTATTCATCCAATAAGATGCCCGAAATTCTCAAATCTGTAGCTTCAATCTAGCTCACATAAAACCAGTCATCACTCGCATAGCCGGACGGAGGTCTACACTGGAGCATCGCATGTCTGACAGCGCAACATCAGGATGAAACGCCGCTGCCATGGCGTTACATCAATTTGATTCCCACCCCGATTAATTTCACGCATCTCGCTCACAACTCTGTTCACTTTCCCTCCGTCCTCGGCTCCTGCTCCACCACGAGATGGGCTGACCTGCTCACCTGGTGGTGGTACAGCGCTCCACAAATCCTGCGTTGCAACGTCGCCATCGAACGGCAGCCGACTTTACCGCAACGAGATATGATTCTCGCACGAGCGGCTGCTGAGCCTTGGACCGAGCCCAAATCCAACAAGCCGAGCCGCTCCCGCCCCACAATGACGAGTTGGGGTTCAACAGCTTCTCCCCATCCCGCTATTTGCAGCGCTAATCACCATGCTTCAATCCCGAGCCGTGCGGGGATTCTGGGGCTCCAGGCAGACGAATTCGAACCAAGGAAAAAAAACATGCGGGCGCTCCACAGAACGTCGGCCCTGTTATGTTTCACCCGCATTGTCGTGAGTGGGGGAGGGGGGGTTTGCTTGGAAATAAAAGCGACTTTGATCCCTGTTTCCGCAAACCAGCTGATTCACAAAAAACGCCAAGTCTTATTTCTTTCTCAAGGGATAGCCGCAAGCTGACTCGTGGGAGTCCAGCTTTTGTCTTCATCTGCCCATCATGACCAAGCTTACAGGCCGCTTGGCCAAGCACAACGTCGCCAACAAGCTCTACAAGAGCTCGTTGCTCAACACTGTGTGTTTGGTCGCGGGTATTTCCATCTTCTTCTTCGGTTATGACCAGGGATTAATGGGCGGTGTCAATACATCGCGTCATTATGCCGAGCTCATGGGATTCGGCCATTGGGACGAGGAAAACAAAATCGTCGTTGTAGACAAACCCATGCTACAGGGTGGTATTGTACGCGGTTGTTCCAATCTATTTTTTTCCATGTAAACTTACTGATTCATTAGGTGGCCGTTTACTACCTCCCGGGGACTCTCTTCGGATGCTTGCTTGGCGGTTGGTTTGGTGATCGCTATGGCCGCATTACAACCATCGGCCTTGCCTGCATATGGTCGATTTTCACTGCCGCTCTGCAATCCGCCGCTCAAAACTCGAACTGGATGTTTTGTGGTGCGTTTCTGATTCTTTAGCGAGCCGAATCATGTCGTAGAACTAACATCGGGTGTAGCAAGAGTTTTGAACGGAATTGGGACGGGCGTGTTGAACGCCATCACCCCCGTCTGGGCCACGGAGACAGCTGCGCATACCTCCCGTGGAAAGTTTGTCTCGATTGAATTCACCTTGAATATTTTCGGTGTTGTCGTCGCATATTGGCTCGAATTGTAAGCCAAGCTCTTTTAAATTGAGCTTGTCAAAGGCTAACGGTTGATCAGCGGCACTTCCAAATACAAGGATCCAAATTCTTCCTTCATTTGGAGATTTCCCGTTGCTTTTCAAATTATTCCCCTCGTCGCGTTATTCATCGTTATTTGGTTCATGCCCGAATCGCCTCGATGGCTTGTCAAGGTTGGTCGTGAGGAGGAGGCGCGTTTCATTCTTGGTAGACTGCGTGGCACCGAGGGCGAGGATGGCCAGCTTGCTGAAGCAGAACTTCAAGACATCATCAACACTAGAAATATGGAGGAGGAAACTTCCAATCAGCAGAGCTATTTTGCCATGTTCTTCGGCATCGTCTCCGGAAAACTGCACACCGCCCGTCGAGTGCAGCTTGTCATCTGGCTTCAAATTCTTCAGGAGTGGATTGGTATCGCAGGAATCACCATTTACGGACCCACCATCTTTACCATTGCCGGAATCAGCTCTGAGCAGCGTCTTTGGGTCAGTGGCGTCAACAATATCACATACATGGTAAGTTGGTTCTGAAGCGAGGAATGGATTGATGCGTGCGCAGCAGGCTGACATTTTGCAGTTCGCAACCCTGATTTGTGTCTTTACGCTGGACCGCATCGGTCGCCGCTGGACTCTGTACTGGGGATCAGTCGGACAGGCAATCTGCATGTTCTGTGCTGGCGGTCTTGCCCGCGCAACCATCAACGCGGGCCCTGACAATAAATCTCAGCTTGGCGGTGCTGCAACGTTTTTCGTCTTTATGTTTACGGCCATCTTCGGGGCCACATGGCTCACGGTCCCGTGGCTCTATCCTGCCGAAATCTTCCCGCTGCAAGTTCGCGCCAAAGGCAATGCATGGGGTGTTGTTGGATGGTCTATTGGTAATGGCTGGACTGTGAGTAAACACCAGATGAGAAGTCTGAGAAAGGAAATATTAAACATGATGCCATAGGTTCTGCTGCTCCCCACCATTTTCGACAAGCTAAACGAGAAGACTTTGTACATCTTCGGCGGCGTCAATGTCGCTTGCATTGTCATCGTTTGGGCTTTGTATCCCGAGTCCAACCAGCGAACACTCGAAGAGATGGATCTCGTTTTTGCTAGTGATAGCATTTGGAACTGGGAAGCCGAGAAGAATTTTGCGAGGCTCAAAGCCGAGAACCCGGATTTAATCCACACCACCAAGATCGGACATGGAGTTGTTGATCCCGAGTCAGGTCTTGAATCAGCCAAAAAGCCCATTTCATCTGACGCTGTTGACGCTAATGCCACTAAGACCTCTAGTGATGGTCTTTAGTTTGATCAATAACATTCAGGTGAATTACTAGTGCATGAGCAAATGGTATAATATAGGGTGCCATTTGTCTACTTATACGTACCAAACGCCAGGTATTCTTCAAGCATCATTATGTATGTTCTCGGTATATATAGAGATCCTAGAAAATAATCCACGAAAGACTCTCTGAATGGGCCTCCTATTATGCATTGTCGCTAATTAGTATTTCCACTTTTTATCTAACATCGATTCATTATATTTCAAGTTGCTTTTCTCATCTCTTCGATCTGTCCACCTTTTCTTTCTATGCCTTCGGTCTCGATGTCTTTAGGTGTGCGACATACTCAAAAGCCGGCATGTCTGGTTTGCAAATAGAGCCAACTTCGGGTAACGTTCCATTGACAAAGTACTCTGAAATGGCTCTGTTCACACATTTAGATAGGTGAGAGATAGAGCCGTGCTGTGAAATAGATCAGTTATGGTTCATTGTTAGCACCGTTCAGTAACAAGAGTACTCACACCAACGCCTTCGTGAAGCAAAATCCTACTGCCTCGAAATCGAACAGATGCTTCCCACGCATCATGAATCGGTGTCACTGGGTCGTAAATTCCATTGATAAGGAGCACTGGGTGGCTGGTCCTCACAGTTCGAAGGTTGTTCATGTCGATCTTCTCAACAGCATCCAGTTTCCACCGCGAGCACGCTAATCGCGGCATCGCAAAGTCATCTGCGAAGGATGATTGGACCAAATGCGATTGCACGGCAGAATACAAATCTTCAGGAGACTCGGCGCGGAAAAATGAATCAGAGCATGCGATACCGAACATTGCATTCGACCCTTGGTTCCAATTAGAAGAAATGGACTGTGCTGGAAAGCTCAAGGCACTTTTCCATTCACGTCGTAGAGCAAACCGGAGCATTTTTGCCAAAGTTGGATACTGTTTCGGGCTGTACAGATAAGTAGTGATGAACGATTTCAGTAGCTGTATGATCGAGTGACCCCCGTATGGAAATAGCTCCTCTGAGAGCTTATATTCCGGAGGAATAGTATGCTGGTTCATCGTCTCGTTGAAAAGTTGTTTGAGTGCTCCTTTGATATCCTTCGCTGTAGTGCTTGAACCAAGATAGTCGGCAAGCACACAGTCCTGTGGCCCGGCCTCTACGCACTCGGATAAGAAGTGATCTAGACCATCTTCTGTCTGCAGAGCGGAAGTCTTCCAGTTGCTGATGGCGTAGTCGTCGGCCAAGAGCACACCATCGAGAAGAACTCTATCGATTCGATCCGGGAACATGGAGGTCACTACTTGTCCCAAGACAGTGCCATATGACATTCCCCAATATCTGAGCTTTCCATCTTCGTCAAGAGCATCAACGATAGACATCATATCTCGAGCGACAAACGGCGTGCCAATGTAACGGCCAAACTCCTTCTGGCTCTCAAAGCAAGCATCAGCGACAAGGCCGTAATATTTCCAGCCTTCGTTTTTCGCAAGCGGCCACACATCAGTCTGCGGCAGCGAGCTAAGGCTTCGACGAGATTTGGACGTTGAGTTTAGGAATGATTCGATGTCGCATGCAAACGGGATGGTCCGTCCAGTACCACTAAGCCAATCAGTTTACGGAAAATGGAAAGAATTGCTCTGTCAAGCATACCGCGGGTCAAATCCAATAACATCAAATTGACCGCCGAGCATGCTATTCGAATTTAGCGAATTTAGCCTAAGAACGATTCCACAGTTAAAAGTCCACGTACTTCCGGAGAATCGGACCACCCAAGGCTACTGTGTCAACGCCGGAAATCCCCGGTCCCCCGGGATTGTACAAAACGCTGCCTTTGAATGGTTTTCTATTGGCTTTGATTCGCACCAAATCAAGTTTTATGGTTCTATCGGAGCTGGAATTCGTATAATCCAGAGGGACCTCGAGCATCGCGCAATCGACTGGTTCGGTAATATTTCTCCTTGTCGCTTCGCCAAAATTTAAATCGCATGGAGCCCATTTTAATGAGGGCGGTTTGGTTGAGACGGAGACAGCATTGCCAGTTGGCAAAACCAAGGCTTGAGTCCAAGTGACAAGCAGAGCACATGCTGCAACAAATGGCTTCATTTTAGTCGTATGAATAAGCAGAAAAGGCAATCGGATCTGAGAGCCAGCTTTGTTCAATCCTTGGGATCGCTCGTTATATAGATCGCCTTGCAGATGGGCATTTTCCCCATTGCTCACAGGATTGCCAACCTTTAATTTGCCCTTTAATTGATGGCGATTGAACTAGCGCTTGCATGGGCATACCGAGAAGCGCGTTAGCGTGTTGTTAAGCCACCAAAATGCAATGGAATACGAGCTGCTCAGGCTGACTGATGAAGGCAATCTGGGAAATTCCCAGCTTCCGATCAAAAGAAGAAGCTTGGCATGTCGCTCATCACAAGATGCAACGAATTAGGGCATCTTTTTCGTTGATCTGACTCCACATCTGCAAGGGTTTAGATGGCACTGACGTCAGGGTTAAGCACTGCCACAGATCAAACAACAATAGCAAATTCGGACAAGACGGCGGTATATACCTCTCGTCGCCCTTTTCTCCGCTAATATCTGCACTTGGGTTGGCCGAGTGTTGGAGTGCATGGTGTGAATCATTTTCACATCACGAGCTGCTGAATGAATCGGGGGTTTTCACCTTGGCACGCAGGCTATACCGCGACTGAGCTGCGACGTGTTGCTGGTAAATTTTAAGTTGCAAGGAGAATACAAAGGCTTTCCTTGCTTCGACATCAAATACAAGTCTCTTTTGAGTAATCTTCATGGTTGGAAAATTGGCTGTTGGAAGCTACGCCTCATTTGTGGAATTTAATGCGATAATGGAGCAGACGTTTCCCCGCGTTGCCCATGAACTATGAATAGGGAGATAGCATTAATGAGTTTTCACAGCGGAATGAATTATTACTCTGATAATTTGAAATAACATTTTCTAAAAAAACAAAGCATGTAACGACCTGGCTGGCTCATTCTCAAATGTCTGATCCAACACAACAAAGCCGCGCTTACCCTATAGCAACTTATTTATGTGTGCTTGTGCATATTTATACACAGCATTCCTGAATCACTGCACAAATGCATAATTTATTTACGCTGCATATTTGAACATTATTATCATTCATCTTATCGCGTCTTGCATCAGAAGCAAAGGTCAAAACACGTCCGAAAGGGAATATTATCTGACATTTGGAATTCTCACCAAAATCATTCGATTGCTTGGTTCACCGGGGGGGAAAAACGATGCCAACAGCCAAGACGTTGAACTCGGCATCAACTCCGTGGAGGAGCTGGGGTAGTTCCGCTGTGGGAGGGAGGGCGGTGAACTTTATCTCTGCTTTAATGCCCCGCAACAGGAATAACATGAATAACCGGAAAGGCATCAACGTCGCACGCGTTCTATATGGGATGTGGGCTACCGAGCCGATAGAATTCCCCGTTTTCTACACCAATCACGGCTGTTTTCTTCGTAGCGTGAACCTTCAGAGCCTCGTTTTAGAGTGGCAAGGCTGGGAAGCGGCCGCTGACTCACCTTGTGTACGTGTGCTCCTTCTACCAGCCTTACCTAACTTAGTAGCTTAGATTCCGGGTGATGAGATATAGTTTCTAGGCCATATTTGTTGGCTTTCACTGTTCATGTGTGCTCCAAATGTCAAAACATGCTTGATCTTCCAATTCCATGCTTGTCCATGCCCAAAAGTTCGAATTCCATATTTTCTCTCTTCTGCTTCACCCCCTTTCTTCTTAGCTTGTTGTCTTCGCAGCTGTTTCGATGAACATTCCAATTGTAGATGATTGTGGAATTAGAAGCACAACGTTAGAGATGGTTACGAGGGATGCATTTCGGATTCAAACTCTGTTTTATTCCGTAGGTTTTGACCCCTGGATGCTCATTTGGTGTCCCTCTCCCACCACTCGGAATGCCCGAGCGGAATTGTCGCCCGAAGCTTGGACTCGGTTCGATCCCAGGAATCAGTGCGCTGTGTCCACCAAATGTGGACCTATGACGCCCTTCATACAACTAAGCTTTTTCACGTGAGGCCTTTGTCTTGGCATTTCCCACGTCTCTGTTCTTCGCCATCTCTCGATATCGGCAGACGGTCTCAACTCAAAACAGGGGCAATGCAAATAACCTCAAACATAAGCTCACCTTCCGCTTCGTAGAATTGTTAAGCTCAATGGTGCCCCTGGTGGACTGATCAGCAGCGCATTTCACGCGTATCGGTGTTTTGTTTTGGCTTGTCCGATTATTCTATCATTTGACCTTGTTACGTATTTCATTGTCATCCATGGCGATGAGCCTTGACGTATTTGACGCATAGATATTGTCCTTAGCAAAGGGCACGGCAGGTTGCTATTTATGGAAATTTCGACACGTGATTTGCCAACACATCAGAATTTCTGGCTGTGACCTGGCGACCACAGCACTCATATTTTTCATTTGTTTGCACGAAAGAAAGAGGGCCAGTGGACTGAGATTCCGCCTGCAAGTAAAGAATTGAAACGAAGCTGTAGCGAGGATAAGGTGACAGAAAATGCGATGTTGGGAAAGCGAAAGCGAGACCCAACCATAGATGAAATACGGCCGCACCAACCACGTGGAGTACGGACGGTGGGCGACCCAGTCCTTGATCGATGGTCGCCGATTCACTGAAAATGAAGGTTATGATCAATGAAAAATGTGGATTTATCACTTGGGGCTGGGCCAGGATTTTGAGGTCACGTTTTTGTTGTTTGAGGGTCCTCAGCATCGCCGTTGTGTACTTCTACGGGGGCTACCGAAATGACCTGTCAATTCAACAGTGTAAATTTTGAACAGCAGCATTCACTTTGCTTCTTGATACCAAGTGGTTAATCTCGTAGTGCTGGCGAAGATAGATCATTCCACACACGTAGCTTCTCGCCATCCTCCATGTTACATTGCGCAAGCGGTGCAATTTCATGCACGACGCCTGGGAAAGCGTCGAATATATTTTCCCGTCAGTGACAGGGCATGGAGGCGGGTAAAATGCACTAAATTCCCCAGGGCGAAGCCAATGATGACGACGCCATTACCGAGCTAGCAAAGTTAATGAGCGTCAGGGCGTCGACGCCCCACCACGAGGCACTCAAGCCGAGCTGGCAGCCCGCCGCATCCCGAGCCTCAAGATGAAGATCTACAGAAGGCAATTGGGTGTCGGGCACTCTAATGTTGGTAGCGTGGCGGGTGGAACCCCCACATGCCGGCGTCACCTTCCACGCGGCACTTGGGCGGGCGAGATGTGGGAATTGTTTCATACATACAATGCTGGTGTTTAGCGACCGGAACCCGCGGCATCGTGCGCTAGGGCCAGCTGGAGTACGGATGCATGCGCATTATTGGTCTGTGTGCAGTCGCCCTACCGATGCCAAGAGATATATTTAAGCATCTTGTCCAGCGTGCCTGTTTTGTGTTGTAGGTGACAGGCACGGCTGTTAAACAATCACAAAACATTCAACAATGGCTTCACGATCTATCCTGCTGTCTTTGATGGCCCTGAGTGGCAATGTCTTGGCTGACACCCACTCCATGTTCTCTGGCTTCTTTGCCGGCAACGACATTGTCGCCATCGAGTTTGACGACGCCACCTCGACCCTGTCCCTGGTGAACAACATCAGCACCGAGGTCACCTCTGGATCCAAGTGAATTTCTCTTGACGTGAGAATATTCTCGGCGACGTAAAGCAAGGAGAAAGAATGCTGACAGTTGGAGCAGCACACCAAGAAGAACCTCTACGTCGCCACGACTGGTGCTTTCCAGAGCTATGCCATCACCTCTGATCTCGGACTCGAGTTGAAGGCCAACATCAGCACGTCCTCCAACTGTATGTAAAACATGGAGTTGAAGAAAAAGAGATGGTTTTGTCGGCATTTAGTTGTACTAACAGTTTCGTAGGCACCAATGCCAACTTCATCGCTGCCTCTGACGACAAGCCTTACACTGTCTTCGGCACCCCGTACAGCCCTGGCTGCTCGACGCTTGTCATGTCAGTTGACGAAGAGGGCACCTTGGAGAAGGCCTTTTCCGCTCTCGACTACGACAGCGAGGCTGGTGTCCACGGCACCGCCCTGAGCAGCACCACGCAGTTCATCTACTCGGCCGACGACATGGGCAACGGTGTCTGGGTCCACAACTACAACAACATGACGGGCCAGGTTATGGAGTGGCAGAAGCTTGATGCCCCCGAGGGCGCCAACCCCCGACACCTGGAGTTCCACCCCGGTGGCACCTACACCTACGTCCTGTACGAGGAGTCCAACGAGCTTGCCATCTACAGCGTGTCTCCCATGAGCGGCAAGCTTACCGCCACCAACGTCACCTACTCCCTCCTCCCCGAAGGTGTGTATCCTTGTGTTTCCTCAGTCATGTTTTCTAAACGCTAACTTGTAACCTAGGCTTCACCAACACGTCCTCTTACTGGGCCGACGAGGTGCTCCTTTCCGTTCCTGCTGTGAAGAGCACCCCCTACAGGACCGCCACCCCCAAGTACCTGATCTGCGCTACCCGATCCCGCGACAAGACCCAGACTGGCTACATCTCTGCCTTCTCCGTCGCCGACGACGGTGCCATTGAGGAGCAGCTCTTCCTTATCCCCTCGACCGCCAGCGGTGGATCCGCAAACGCCGTGACCCCGTCCCTCTTCAGCGAAGACTTCTTTGCCATCACCGACAGCGCTGCCAACTTTGTCGAGATGTGGCAGATTGCCACCGGCTCCGACAACTCCACCTCGGCCTCCGTAGTTGCCCACCTCGACCTGGCAGCTGGCCCTGCCAACGTTGTCTGGCTCAACTAAGGTTCCTGCCTCTTGATCATTCAGCTGGGAGAAGAGGAGGAGGGATATGGCCTAGCCATACTCTGAGCTATGGAAAATAAATAAGCGACCATGCACTTTCAGGGGGATAAACATTGTGTATACTGCAATTTCAAAAACAATTAGATCTATAGAGCCTTGTATAAATATGAAGTATCTAGTACCTCCCAATTGTTTATGTTGCCAAGCTGCGCCACATAGGCACTGGCCGCCAACTTTCAGCTCGGGCTCGCAACTTGTAAGGACCTGCTTCACCAGAGAGACCGAGACAATGCGAATGGCGGCTTTTCTTGGCCAACCGAGGAACGTCCTTTAAAAGAGCCGGAAAGAGCATGTTATCCATGTACCTAGGAGTAGACAGGTCGTTTTCGTTTACTTTACCTCCCTGATGTACCACTATTCCGCGCACCCCAAATGGAGCAAATGCCCTGGCCAAGTATAGAAACTTGCCCCAGGCTCTGACACCGTCTCACACTAATTGGGGCAGCTAAATAGGTCAGCAACGTACCAGTCTCTAGATTCCAACACTGAAGCTCGTGGTGTTGGCCGGCCGGTACAGCACGCACTGAGAGGCTGCACGCTGGCTAGGATCGTGCGTGTCCCACCCTCGTTACGGCAAATAACAGGACATGATACACTTGCGAGTAGAGACATGCAAAACCGTTTCGATCATTCCCTTGTTCTGGCCACTGGCATCTACCTCTAGCATCGGATGTGCATGGGTGGGAAACAGCCACTCCTGAGACATAATTAATTGAGACGACAAGTATGTGCACATAACAGTTTAGGACACGTACATAGAAAAGAAGCTTGCATTTAGTAGCAGGGAGATCAGAGCGTACATAGTACAGGCGCCTGCCAGAGACAATCATGTTACTAACTTAACAAAACACACTACTAGCAGAAAATTAGAGATGCAAAGGTGACAGGGAGCGCCTTTATCGCCTGATATGGCCTTCACAATAAGAATTGAAATGCACTGCTGTTAGTATCTTTTGGCTAGCACAAACCCCATCCTACACACACCTTACTGTGTTTGTTCACCGCCGATCGCAGCCAACACTGCCTATTTAAACCTGTATACGTGGTTACTCGGAAGCATATAAGTCGTTCCCTACCGCCATCACTCAACAGAGCTCCTTTCCTATTCATCTCAACCAGGGAAAAAGATTACAACAGCAACTCGCCAACTTTTATCTCCATTATCCAGTATCTCATTCCCCTACAATACTGCCACCCCGCTACAGCACGGTCACCCCATTGCAATGAAGGCTGCTGTTTTTATCTCGATTACGTTTGCTAGTATGAGGCTTGCTACGGCTCTGGTACCTCGAAACACTCCGAATGATAACCCCGGCTGTCCGGAAGAGCCTGAAGCTTGTTCCGATATACACATGGTGATACAAGAGTGTTATCTTGAGAATTCGACTGTTGGTGTTGAGTGTGAGAACAACAAATGCGTGTGTATGAATGACTGTCGCCTAGTTGAATCACAGGATGTTGCCAGCTATCCGGGCGGTACATGCGAGCCGGTTGATTGAGTGGCGTGGAAGATACAAGTGAAAGGCGAGATTACCAGGGCATTCGAGTGGATAACTGTACGGTTAGCGGTGGTGGTGGCTAGTCGATGAATTGGATTTCCAGAGGAGTGTAAGCTCAGATGTTACGACCAGTAGCAGTAAGGGCATGAGATTCTCTATCAACGGAGCCAAAGTTGACATTGATCCTAATAACTCCTTCACCTGGGTTGGCCGACAATTGGACGCTTCAGAAACACCACCACCATTACCGCCGCTGAATCCGCTGGCGCCACGGGCAGCCTCGAGCAAAGTCTACATTACCCATGGGCCAGCGCCTGCGCGCTCACACAACGCGCCAAGCAGCACGCCACACCAGTCCAGAAGAGACAACATACCAACAAAAGACGAACATAATATACCCAGGCGGACCCGAAGACCAAGAACAAAATACAGCACTCTACACTCCACGAAATATAGAACACAGTAACCTCTCTAGTGAGCGATCCGCCGCCATAGGGGCAGAGACCCCGTCTCCCTCCCTCACAAAAACAATAAAGGAGAGAATGAAAAAAGCCACCATAGAACCATATAGGCACAACTTAATAATAAAGCTTATCTAATAATACCTAGTGAACTTAGTGATAGTTCAGTAAAGTAGAACAAAACTACGATACAAAAGCACAAGCATGGAGCACGGTCACGGACACAGGCAAATGTAAATGAAGCGAAGGGTAGCCCGGAGGCGCGAAGCCGTTTTTTCTTTGGAGGGAGAGGCACGAAATATGTTTAATTTAATCTAGCCTTGCGAGCTCCCGAAGCAGGCACTTCGCAAGCGCGCCGCTCATACCTATTCCATATCTTTGCCAGCCGCGTCTCCGTCGGAATTGCCGCCCTGGAGACGCACAAGCGCCTTCAGACCGTCTCATCGGCCTCATAAGACACCGATGGACGGGGAGCCAACGCCGCGTCGGCGCGATGCCGTGCTGCGCTTGCAGCTCTCCTTTGCTGCTTTCCTGACTCGACTGTCTCAGGCCGCCCCCCACACATGTTACCTGAGGTGCGCCCGCCGGCGGGCCCGTCTTTATACAGAATATGTAGAATATAGTAAATTTCCATTATGATTCAATTAAGGTGGTAGAAATTATATAAATATAAAAGAAATATAATTATTTATAAATTTTCATTTATAGATATTATAAAGAAATGATTTTATTTAAGAAGATCTTAAATATAATTTATAATTTTTTAAAATATTTATTTAAATCCAAGAATTTAGGAATTTGATTTATATAAAATAATACTTTTAAATATCCTATATAGTTTAATTACTTATATTTTACTTTATAATATTTTTATTATACTATATGTATTTTTCCATCAGGGCTTTTTACTCTTAAATACAAATAACAATACAGATACGGGTAATGTGGACTCTGTTGAACCAAACACCGGTTAGGCCAAAAAGGGTAGTGCCACTTAACTGGGCTGGTGTTTGTTTTGTTCATATCCCGTGGGTTCAACAGCCACCTCTCTTTTGGAGACGTGGGGGTCTCGTCAACCCACTAGGTACATGTGGACACCGAATTGTGGTGGCATCTTGAGTGGCCCCACGCACGCACGTGTGCTTGCGATGGAGGGACAGATGAATCGGAGACAAGGTTCCTTGCAAGAGTGTGGGTATTGCAATTGTTTGAATTTTTTTCTGCTACTAAGAAACCAAATGTGTCCGCCTTCCCGAACGGGCTTTGACACCGACTTTGTCCCCCCCTGTAATTGATCGCCGATTTCCATCCGGTGCGCCAATTGTTTTGACAAGGCCCCAACAGCGAGAGCATGGATTACAAGGCCCTGAGAACCGAGATTGGCTATCAAGGTGTACCCGTTCGTTAGTTGGGGGAATGGTTGGTGGCGTTCGGCATTTTCCTCTCGGTCTTGATGAATCTGATAAAGCGTACAAAAGGCAAATGGTTTGGCCAATGTCTTTGCTACGCTTCCAACCATCCGTCTTGAGGAGGGGTTAATTGGCTGTACGCATTTCCCTTAAAAATGGGGCTCTTTACTTTTTATTCCTTCTTCTTCCTGCAAGCGGTCTCGGCTGCTTCGCAAATCATCCCAACCGGCTTTACCTTGTCCATGAATGGCATCTCATACTACGTTGCCCCTCATAGCGTTGGAAATGTATCGTTGGAATCCCACCTTCTGCAGAATGCCAGCACTTCCCTTGGCTTTCTCCCAGTCTCGGTCATGGCCGAGGGTGCCCAGCCGAAAGATGTTTCCCAAATCCTTACGAGCTGGAACGAAACCGACGACGTATTCCAGCCCGACTTTTTGCAAATTGCCCTGTTCGACAAAACTAGCCTGAACACTACCGTAGGCGGCTCAGATTATATTCTCACCGACTACGGCCATGTGTCTCTGGCTGGCTATGAGTCGTTGTCCAAGATCCCCAAAGGCCCGTACTTTATGGAAAAGGCGACCGGGAATCTTCACCAGGTCTATCGACTGTACGATGACTTTGCTGGAGCCTTTACCGAGGCGCTCTTGGCCAATCCCGACGGCACATTTCAGACATTGTCGGCCAAGATTTCCAGCTCTGCGACCGTGACAATTGGTGTCCCCTCGAGGCTGTACTACGAAAAGTCCGAGAGTCAACCACTTGCCGGGGTGCGAATCGCCGTCAAGGACATTTTTTCTTTGACGGGAGTCAAGAAGTCAAACGGCAACAGGGCGTGGTACCATCTATACCCGCCCAGCAACGCCACCGGCAGCGCCATCTCGAAGCTGATCGAGGCCGGAGCCGTCATTGTCGGCACCCAAAAGCTGTCGCAGTTTGCCACTAGCGAGGTTGCCACGGTGGACTGGGTCGACTACCACTCCCCGTTCAACCCCCGCGGGGACGGATACCAGGATCCCTCTTCCTCGAGCTCTGGCGCGGGCGCTTCGGTCGCATCCTACGAGTGGCTTGACGCCGCCGTCGGCACCGACACAGGAGGCAGTATCCGAAGCCCCGCTGGCGTCAATGGCGTTTTCGGCAACAGGGCTTCCCATGGCATAGTCGCGTCGGATCACATCATGCCGCTATCTGAGCCACTCGACACCATTGGATTCCTTGTCCGCGACCCGATCCTGTGGGAGAAGCTGCAAAGCGTCATGTACAGCGGAAACTACACGTCGCTGAGCGGCGCAGAGCCCAAGTATCCCAAAGAAATCATGACGGTCTCCTTCCCAAACTCGAGCACCGAAGCGGGCAGGCTTTTGAACGAATTTGCATCGAAGTTGGCCAATTTTGTCCATGGCAACACAACCTCGTTGGATCTGACGGCGCGTTGGAGCCACAGCGTCAGCATATCCGACATGTTCAACATCACGTACCCGGTTTTGACTGGCCAAGGCCAGGACGAAAAGGTCAAGAACCAATTTTACTCTGATTACGCAGCACTTCACGACGGAAGAAGCCCATTTATAGACCCGGCGCCTTTGGCTCGCTGGGCGTGGGCCGAGCCCTACTCATGGGATGAAGCCGTGCGCAACAAGACCATCTTTATGGATTGGTTCAACTCGGAAATCCTTCCGCCTGTCAATGACTCTTCTCAATGCTCCTCTGGCTTGATCTTGTACCCTGGCAAGATTGGCAGCCAGAGCCCCCGAAATCGGTACGACATAGCTGCACCCACACCGTATGTTGGCTTCTCTGCCGCGCGAATGTCAGTCTTTTCAGAGTGTCCTGATTTCATCTTCCCCATTGGCGAGGTGCCCGGTTTCAGTGCCCTGACCAACCACACCGAGTATCTCCCAGTTGCTGTCGGCGTTTTAGCCGCCAAGGGTTGTGATGGACTACTGGCAAAGTTGGCTATGGATCTGGTTGAGGCTGGGATTCTGGGGGTGCCCCAGATTGGAAACAGTATCCGCGGCGGCGAAATCTTGTTTTAGATAAACACCTGTGGAATGAGAGTGGAATGTATAAACTACCTATTCTCTAACGACTTTAAATACAAGAGCTTGACATGAAAAGCTCATGATGTGATTGAACCATGATTCATTAATTCCCTGACCAGACAGGTTTATTGTAAAACTCCAGAGCTAAAGAATCTAAATCCAATTGGTTTATGTCAGGAACGACTGTATTCCCAGGGACTTCGGCCATCAGATCGGGGCCTGTGGCCATGTCCTGCCAGCTCGGTCCAGCCAGCAGCGAAGCAGGATCCAAGTCTGCTGGCATGTGCGCAAGCAGGCCATCCATGTCTGCGAAGAGGGAATTTGACTCGGCAGTGATGTCCTTCTCAGTCTGCTTCTTTTGTGCCAGTGCGGCTTTGATCAACGTCACAACTCGAGGGGTTGTTAGTTGCTCTCCCGACTTCTGGAATGCCTTGACACGGGATTCCCAGGCTTGCATGATGAAGCTGGCGAGGAAGCTGAAAAGACGGCTGTCTATAGAATACATTGAGTCGCATCGGACGTCGTAGTTCTCGGCCATGACTTCCCAGGCTCGGTCGGATGATTGGCTGATGGGTCGGGTTTTTAAATCTCGAACAATGTGGATGTATGCCGGGAGAGGAAAGTAGATTCTCATCAACCAGACATACCTCTGCGTCAGCGGCGAAGACATGACCTTGGTGTCGTTATCGAGCATGTTGAAGGCGTAAGAAACGGCCGTGTCGCGATCCGGCCCTGCGGGTTCCCCAGAGGGGCCGGTGTATTGTTCCAGAAGTTTGAGTCTAGACAAGTATCCACGTGTTGTACAAACAGTCATAAAGTGTAGCGGGGTCTCCATGTTGCAAAATTTCAGGTACTTTTCCTCAATCATCTTTTCTAACGAGGCGACATTGTGAGGAACATTGGCTGCGTCTCGGACATTCTTGGCCACAGATTTCAGTGCCGGGACAGAATAGTCAAGATGCGACATGGAATGGCGCATAAAGTTCCCCATCTCGCTGCGAACGGCGACAAACAAGGACTCGGTCGGCTTTAGGTCGGCTGCTGGAAGCTCCTTGGTCTCTGGTCGAAGTGCCGAGTCATTAATGTTGAGAGGAACCCTGCAATTCCAGGAAGGAATCAGTTCTGTGCTCTTGCTGTCAACCATTTCAATAATGCGAGAGTCGTAGAGGAGGATTGACCACCACAGCCTCCGGCGTTGCTCGGCTTCCAGGGCGCTGAGGCCGCTGTAGTTTGATTCGATCGGAAAACCCAGCCGTTTGGCGAGACGCATAGCTATGCCCAGCATGGACGACAAAGATCTGGGGTCGATGCTGGAACCAAGGGACACCTAAAAATGAAAGGGTGAGTGAGGTTATAACGACATTTTCGGGCATGCATACCAGATAGAGAAATAATGCAGTCAAGCAATCGAGGTTGCCAGTGGAAAGGTATCCACAGTTTGTCAAAGCTTGTTCGCAGCTGTAATAAAAACGGGACAAAAGAGCATCTTTCTTCCAGCCAAAGTATGAAATGCAATCAGCTTCATTCAGCGTTAGAATTGACATGCAGTAGATGCTAAACATGAGAGCCTCCAGGTTGGGATTTATGCTTTGGACGTTACTCATGGCCTCAATGATTCGGGGCTGCAGAGAAGGAGTGTGCGTGACTTTGAACAGCGGGTCGACATTGTCGAGATAAATTTGCCAGAGCCTGAACATGTGTACCGGGTCTGGGTGTTGAGCAGAGAGATCAACGTTGGTCGTGCGGATCCCAAGGAGGG
This sequence comes from Calonectria leucothoes, assembly GCA_002179835.1. Lineage (NCBI taxonomy): Eukaryota > Fungi > Ascomycota > Sordariomycetes > Hypocreales > Nectriaceae > Calonectria > Calonectria leucothoes. The sequence continues at coordinate 571,705 of NAJI01000045.1, forward strand.
AGTGGCCGGGGATCCGATATAGCTGATCCCAGGCCTCTTTCGCCCAACTGTCTCCCATGTATTCGAGTGAGGAATTGCTGCCCTCGTCGTCATCTCTAAACTATTGAAAGGGTTAGCGACACAAGCTCTTTGTGTTTTCTTGCGCAAAAAAGCCATACTCCTTTCCCCAATGTCTGCCAGAAATTCCTAATAGAGACCGTTAGAGAGGTAAAGCCGGGTGAGAAATGAAGGGCGGGCGTACTTGGCCTCATAGACTGGCGATGAATCAAACGTGTCCGCGTTTTGATTTGAGCTGTCATTGGGGGTCTTATCTTTGGGTGGTTCGTTCTGGACCTGCTCAAAGTCGAGGTTGTTCTGTCGCATGATCTCCTCGTACCGGTGCAGGCGCTCTAACAGGGCCTTGTCGGGGAAGCGACGGCGCTGGCGGGGCCCAACAGGCGCAGGCACGCACTGGGCGCCAGCCTTGAGGCAGCTGGAGCACGGAAACTTGCGCTCACATTTGACTTTTCGCTGCTGGCACGGCCCGCACGCAGGGAAGCGCCTGGGCGTTGACGGCTGAGATGCCGGCGCAGGCGACTGGCCCGCCGCCTTGTCCGTCTCGTGTGTGGGTGGGGACGGGAACATCTGCGCTGCTCGAGAACCCTTGCTGGAGCAATGTCTTGGCAGCTTGCAGGTAATTTAGCTCGCATCATGACACCTCAATTGCTGCGTCTGCCTTGGACGCGGAACTAAAATAATCCGATACTACTTTGCTGCTCTGACCGAAACAGTCAGAGCGGAATGGGCCCCCACATCCAACGTGGACACCTGAGGATGCATCGAAACTCGCCAAGTCAGCTGTGCGTGGAGCAATGTATTTGCGTCTAGTCTAGTCTCAAGGCTATCTATCTATCTACTACAGCTCGCCACTATCTATTCATTCCATTCTGCCTCACGCCTGAATCCATCGTCCCATCCAGCGCTGGTTGAGCTCCTTGGCTTCATCGACGAGTCCAATCTCCAGCAGCAATTGCACCGCGCCGCGAACAGCCGAGTGCAGCGAAGAGCTGACCCAAGCGTGGGTTGGGGCGGTGTGCTCGCCCATGAAGATGATGTTTTTCTCAGTCTGGTGGTATGCCGGAATGTACAACTTGTGCTGTTCCACATCAGGGCGGGTCCAAGCCATGGCGATGTGCGGCTCCCTGAGCCAGCACATGCGCTCGTAGTCGCCCGTGTACAGGTCGCGAACTTCCTCTCCGTGCAGCGACGCAATCGCATCCAGCACGATGCCGACGTGCTCCTCGTCGCTGAGGCTGGTGAATCGGCTGCTCCAGTCGCCACCGCGATAGTGCATGATCAATCCAGGTCGTCCAGTTTCGTTGAGGCCGTACACGGGGTAGTAAAGAGCGCCAACAGCAGCGTCAGGAGGCGTCGAGTAGCCGCCAAAGATGGGGCGGTCGCCCTTTTCCCAGAAGCGCTCGCTAAACAGCAACGCCACTTTGCAGGCGTCCTTGAAGCGCAGACCACGCTCCGACATGGCGCGTGTGAGGACGGATGAAAAGGAAGGCAGAGACATCATCCTTGTCATGGTGAAGGGAGCAGTAACCATGGTGTAGTCGTATTCCTTGGATTGATCTGCCCGGGGCTTGGTCACGGTCCTGTTCGCATCAGGCTCTACCCAGGAAAGACGCGTGCCCGTCACGTTGCCGTCGTCGTCAGTCATGGCCTCAATCTTCCTGATTTGGCGGTTGAGGCTGAGGCGGTCTTGGACATGGGGCATAATAGCTTGAGAATATCGGCTGAAGCCGCCGTCAACGCACTTCCAGTGAGTCTCTGCGAGAACGCTGGCGCTGCCATCTTGTGCCAAGTTCGAGTTGTGGTGCATCTCGTCCCAGAAGACGTCATAGTCCGTCGCTCGCACAATGGCGTCGGTAACATTAAGACTCGCGTTCCAAATATTTCGCATCATGCTTTGCTGGCTGATTTCATCAAAGCCTTCCTCCATGACGCGTCCATGCTCTCTCCAGACATCTCGCTGTATCGCTTGGAGTCTTGTCTCGTTCATCAAAATGCTGTTCATTTTGGCCTTGACATCCTTGTACTCCTGAGTCGACAGGGGAGCTGGCTTGCCAAGACTCGAGTTGGCAGCAATGTCTGCGCGAGTCGGAATGCTGCCATCTGGGTGTCTTCCGGTACCCAGGGCGAGCAATTCGTTGGGGGAATGCTGGATCCAAGGAATAAAGTCAATCTTCAGGTCTGAATGATTGGCTTTGTTCATCTCGTTCAGCCAGTCTGCCAATTGAAACGTCATGGCATGGTCCGAGTATTCGAGCGTCTCATTGGTGTCTTTGTAAGTCACCGTGTGGGGGAGCCTCATGGGCCCCATCTCTGCCCATTCCTGGGTTTCTCCCACATAGAGGGTGCGCAGGCGACCGCCAGCCTGACCGCTGGCTTCCAGGATCTCCCAGTTGTGGACACCCACGCTGTCAAGCATGAGAGCGGTGGCCAGACCGGTGATACCGGCGCCGACAATGGCGATGGAGGTATTCTTCCTCGCATCGAGGTTGTCAGAGCTTGTCGTGGTGTTGATGGACGCGACTCCATCATACCAAGCGCCAAGAGCATCAAAGTCTTTTAGAAGGGGCTTTTGGGCGCTGACAGTCGCGATCGACGCCAAGGAGGCCCCAAAGCAGGCCAAGGAACGGAGTGCTGTCATTCGAGGCATGTTTGATGATGTAATTTCTGAACGAGGCTGAAGACTCAATTCCGAGTTCTCCTGGGCTTAGTGTACTATCTTATAGAACCTGCCATCTATTTCGGCCGGCGTTGACCGCAAACTGCTCATTTTTTCCCCTTCGTCTTTTCTTCCTTGTCGCTCAGAAAAATTACGATCCTCTGAGCCATCCCACCTCACAAAGGCCCACCGGGAACTTCCATACCGATGACCTCAAGGTTGAGCCATTAGGTACGCAGTGGCTAGTGCGGCCGGTCCTGCTGCGACCCTTGCCGTAGACCAGAAGACCATGCAAATTTTCATCACGAAAACCCCCAGTTGCTAGGGTTCTAAACTGTCGGTCCGGTTTTCCAGGGCTGCACATTATCAATCGCCCCGCGTGCGTCAACAGAATTATCAATCGCCCCGCGGACGTCCACTGCATTATCAATCGCCCCGCGCACCTTGATGCTTTTTTGAGAACCTTAGTGGCATTTAAGAGCCGAATAGTGGCAATATGCCTCATTGATGCCAATTGATCCCTACCAGTGGGGGTGAGAAGCGGCATCTAGGTGCACGAAGCGTGTCGTATTATCGCTTTCGCGTTGTGGTCCCTCTCGGTGGGACTAGGTTTTTCGGCCATTTTTTTCACTGTGCCGTTGCCCAGCTAGATGTTCGACCTTGATGTCTAGATCAGAACCCCTGTTCCATGATCAACGTAAGCCCTATGCATAAGTATAGTGACGCCTAGGACCGCATTGGGAGATAGATCCGATGCAATACAGGGGCCGCAACGAAGCTACCATGTCGCTGCCGGTTTTTCTCACAAATTACCGTTCCCTGCTTCCCGACCGCTAGAACCCGCCCGATCTACCCACCCCGCATCCGAGCATTCAATGCCGTGTTTGCTGGGGCCGTGAATAGTGGATGCCTGCAACTGAATTTAAAGAGGGTCACTTACAGCCCTGGCGCCCCGCTTACCTGGTACCTTGAGAAGCTGTAGTTTCTAATCCATAAAATAATAATTCTAATTTAATATTTATATTTTACATAGTTACTATATGAAATTTATAAAAAAAAAAAGTATATATATAAGATTATTATAATAAAAAGTTAAATTATTAATTTTAAATAATTATATAAATAATTATTATTTAATAATAATTTTATAAAAAAACCATATACTTATATCAAACTATTTGAGAAATTTCTTCTTTTTTGTATATTTATTTTCATTAACAATGTTTATTATGCTTAGTAAGAGGTGGGGGGGGGGGAGGGGGCTTAGTTACGAGGGGACCATTACTATCTCTACCGACGCCCCCACACCTTGAGGGCCTCCACCTTGATAGATCTAGTGATCTTCGCGACCGACAGGGCTAACCAGCCGCTATTACTCAGATACATGCCAGGACTACCAATCTTGAAATTACCCAGCCGTGGGGAGTAGCGTACTCATTGACAAATAAACGATTGTAATATGTTGAAAGCAAGTATGTTCCGGTTACGCAGGCTACCCTACAGAGGCCTTAGGGTTGCTGTAACCGGAATCAGCTCTCACATTGTCTGTCAACCATGGTTTTTGGGCAGCAAGAAAAACAATAGAAGAGAGAAAGGATTCACAGTGTACGCTATGTTTTAGTTGTTTAGTTTTCTCTCCCATCATTGCTTACGCGGGCAAAATAATTTCTGATTTTAATTATTCGTATTAAAATATCAGACAATATGCTGGCACCAATGTGCACGAAACCCCTACTCATGCGAAGATATAGAACACGCCGTATTAAAAACTGAAGTGCATACTCGTATTATTGGCGTAGATATGCTATCAATATGTTTCTAAAAAAACAAAAAAAAAAGGTAGACAATGGCTTCCACAAGCCTCTATTTTACTGTCTATCCGACGCCACCAGCCCAGTTCAACTTGGAACACTTAGTTATCCTCCTTTTTTTCCAATTGTGCTTGACGACCCTCTTCCTTCAACTTTTCATCATCAGGTCGGCTCAGCTCAATTTGCGGCATGAGGAAGAACGCGACAAAAAAGGCTGCACCCGCGAGCCCGGCTCCGACGTAGAAAATAATACGGAATGATTGTTGGTAGGCCGGTGCAATGGCGGCGCTCACGCGGGCTGCTTCTTCTTTGGACAGGGTAGCTAGGAATTGCTTGGGATTCTCAAGAAAAAAGTTGTAGTCTGCTGGGTCGAGTCCTGAGTTTGGAAGTGAACCTTTGACGACGTTGTTGCTACCGTAGTCAGTATCTTGGACATGGCTCTCGAGGAAACAACTTACAGGATTGTTCCGCATACTGCCAGGCCAAATGTTGATCCCAGGTTTCTCACAAAGCTATCATCAAATTAGTCTTGCGAGACACGAATGGTTTGTGCGGGCCAGAATATGAGAACTTACTTGCGGAAGGAAGTGACAACCGCCATGTCCTTTCGGGGTACTCCAGCCTGGATGGCAATCAAGGCCCTGGAAATGATGATTAGTTTCGTTCGACTAGAGTCTAAGATGGGAAAAACGTACGGCTGAAGCGTGTTTCCAACACCCACACCGATGAGAAGAGAGTAGCCGACTTGCTTGCCGAGACCAGAATTCTCATCAAGAGTCGACATGAGGCCAAGACCAACAGTCCAGCAGAGCCATCCAAACAGAATGCACTCCCTGTATCGCCCAACCCAGTGTACAATCAGTCCCGAAAGGGTGCTGCTTGCCGTTTGTACAAGCGTGATGGGCAATAGCATGACTCCGGACTTGGTCGCCGAGTAGTTGTAGACGAGCTGGTAAAAGGTGGGAATGTAGTAGACTTGGACCACAAAATTCCATCCGTTGATTGCCATGGTTAAGCAAGCTCCGATGGTCATACGGGAGCGGAAAATGTCCACTGCAAAGATGTTAGCACATTGTAAAATAGCTGCAAGAGACAGACCATACTTGGAACGAGAGGGTAATCAGGAACCTTCCACTGCCACAAAACGAAGACAACGCAAACGGCAAAACCGGCAACGATACTTGCAATGACGGCTGCGGAAGACCAAGAGTATTCGCCTCCTCCCCAGGTCAAGCCGAGCATGATGCCAGTGGTACCAGCCAAGGCCAAAAAAATGCCAACGAAGTCAATGGCCTTCAACTTGCTGTGGTTTAAATCCATCAGTACTCATAGAGGTTTTGAATCAATAGGCCACTTACATCCTCCAGTCACCCAAGACCTTCTTCAAGGGCATGAAGAAAAGCACACATGCTGTAGTCAAGACTGTCAAAGGCAGGTTCATACGGAAAATCCAGCGCCAAGAGTGGCTGGACTTGGAGGAGATTGCACCACCGACAACGGGACCGATTCCGTTGGCCAAAGCCGTGACTGCGCCCTAGCTACTTGTTAAAACCATGGGCCGCGAGAGTGCAAGCAAAGGCTAGAGAAGCAGCCATCATGTTGACTTACCAAAATGCCCTGGTACTTTCCTCTTTCACGCAACGGCACCACGTCGCTTACAATCATTTGGGCCACCGTCATGAGCCCTCCACCTCCGAAACCAGTAAAGCAACGGAAGATGATGAGCTGTGTTGCGGTTTGGGCGAGCGATGATCCCAACGATCCGAAGAAGAAGATGGCCAGCCCGATCATGAGGATGACCTTGCGCGACCAAATATCGGATAGTCGGCCATACAAGAGCTGCCCAATGGTCGAAGTGATGAAGTAGCCGTTGGCAAGCCATGACATCTGCTGGCTCGCGTGAAGGGAGTTGCCAATGATGCTCAAACTGGCTGCCAGCGTGGTCTGGTCCATGAGGGCCACGAAGTCAACGCTGGCACAAGCCAGGAAAATCTGACGGATGCCTCAGCCATCGATACCCAAGACGAGATGCATTATTGCAAATTCTTACCGTGATGATTTTGCTTCGGGTCACATAGTTGGTTTGCTCGTTAAACACGTGCTTCTCCTGCTTCTCCTGGGTTGGACTTCCCGCCGGGCTGCTGTCTGGACTCTCATCGGTGGTGATGGGGGCCAACACCTGGGAAGGCTGTGCCTCCTCGCGAGCATTCTCAGGCATGGTGTTATCGGTTCGCTCGCCGAGGGAAACGATTGTCCAGGGAAAAAACGGCTTGATCCACACCGAGGCAGACGTGACGGACTTGGGACTTTTGGAGAGGCTTTGGGAAAAGCGTGGGGGGATGAGAAAAGATGTTCCACGGCTTGCAGGTAAAATAATTCCGTGGCAATCGAACAGGGTGGTATTTACAATGCGGCGCTTCGCCGCTATGGGGAGGGAGCGCCGGATATTCGGACTCCCTCTGTGAGCCTCACCGACTTCGGAATTGCAACCGGCCTTGTCCTTGGCAGTAAAAGATCCAAACAGCCCTGAGCTTCCGTCTACGGCCGAGCTGCAAATGCAACGCTCTACCACGGGCTTAGCGTGAGCCGTACACGTATGGGTGCATCAGACCCCCCTGTGTAACACCCAATTGCCGAGCCTCATGCAAGGTTCGGGCCGCGAAAACCCCGAGTTTACCTAAATCATCCTCCAGGGTGCATTGGGGTGCTCGTATGCCGCCCCGAGGGCTGCATGGAGCAGACGTGGGATGTCAGATTATCAGGGTGGGTGCAATGCTACCTTTCGCAATTAGATCGGCGGGTCCAGTGATCGTCTGGCTCGAGGCAATTTGCGCGCGTTTGGAACTGTGCAAATAAAAGCTAGTAATTGTGGGCGCCCAACCCCGGTCAAGCCAATGGTGATGGATGCCCATCAACCCGCGCTCCGTGTAAGTGCCAAAGTGGACATTGCGAACACCTTCTCGCAGTCGGCAGCGAATGCAAATGAAACAGGGCAAAGGCAAACGCAGCGTGGGAGCATCAGAAAACAATTCCCGCACCATATGCAACCTGGGAACTCAATAGGCAATGATGATCCATAATCAGCGCATCAGGGTTCTCATCACGGCACTAAACCTTTCCGTCGTCTTGGCGACTTCGGTGCAATAGCTTGAACGAAGGGCGTGCTTTTTTTATCCGCGGCATTGCCTTCCGTTGCCGGCCGATTTTAGGAAGGAGAAGTATTGAGCTGCCTTTAATTACAATGCGCCTGGTAGAAAATATTCCATTCTCTTTCATCTTTAACAGACATCCACGCCTTTCTGACTCGCAGGCAGTGCAACCACGACCAAGATGGAAAAGCGAAACCATCTCAATGTCTACAAAGGCCCTGACTCTGTCAGAAACTACTTTGATCCTGAAGTAGCTCCCCCTCTTCCCTTGGTGGAGCTGCCGGAGGCTCTCAACCCCTACCTGAAAGATGGCATTCACATCTACGCCAAGCTGATGACGATGCACCCCGCCAACAATGTCAAATCCATGCCAGGTACAGTGACTCAAATGATGTACTGCTTGTGACAAGGTTTCTAAATCCTCTCGCTAGCTTTGAATCTGCTCCAGAATGGGGTTCAGCCAGACAAGACCAAGACCATAGTGGAGTACAGCTCTGGATCAACCGTCATATCCATGGCGTTGATCTCCAAAGTCTTCTTTGGTTTGGGTGATGTAAATGCTTTCTTGAGTAACAAGACATCTGTTGCCAAGCTCAAGCTGATGCAATTCTTCGGCCTCAACATGTTAGTTCATGACCCGGTTGATTCGCCGCTTACCAATTCACTGACGAGTTTGACTACAGAACTCTGTTTGGAGGCCCATCCCAGCCAGAGCCCAAGGATGAACGTGGTGGTATTCGTGCTGCTCATAGGTGGGCAGAGAGTTCCGAGTCTGTCGTGAATCCTGACCAGTACAACAATGACTGTGTAAGATAACCATCAAGTACTCAACTGAAGCACTTCGAAGCTGACAGGCTCCAAGAATTGGAAGTCTCACGTGAAGTGGACTGGTCCTCAAATTTTGCAGCAGCTTCCTGAGATTAACTTGATCTGTGCTGGAATGGGTACCTCGGGTATGTTGCATCAAGTCTGTCTCTGAATCCCTGTACACTAACAATATTACTCTTCCAGGTACAATGACAGGACTAGGCACGTTCTTCAAGGAGAGCAAGCCTTCTGTTTATCGACTCGGGTATGAGTTCATATAGTCCATGATACTCAAACTAAGCTAACATGATATATCAGAGTCTGTACGGCCGCAGGTGATCGAGTCCCTGGACCACGTTCCTTCGCTCTGATGGCACCAGTGGAGTTTCCTTGGAAAGCAGCCGTTGACCATATTGAGGAAGTCGACTCTTTCAGATCGTATTCATTGTCGTTGGAACTTTGCCGCCATGGCATTGTCAGCGGTCCATCATCTGGGTTCAACCTCCAGGGACTCTTCCAACTCATTGAGAAGCGAAAGGAGGCCGGAACACTGGCCGAGCTTGCCGGAGAAGACGGAAAGATTCACTGCGTGACCCTGTGTTGCGACCTGCCCTATCAATACATTGACGAGTACTTTGATAAATTGGGCCCCGAGCATTTCCCCGCCATGAAAAACACTGTTTGTGCGGCCCATCCATACCATTGTTCGATTGCTGACAAAATCACAGGAATTGATGGATGTCGATCTATATCGATACGATGAGGCGTGGGAAAAGGACCCTCTCACTGCACTTGCCGAATTCTACCGCCTTGATAAGATGCTGGCGAGAGATATTTTGCTTTTCATGTCGAAAAGACGCTCCACTGATCGCCAAGGCTGGGAGCAAATCATCATCCCTGCCCCAGATACAGTTATTCTCGACCTGAGACAACCCGAGGACTTTGATACATTCAGCCTTCCAGGCTCCATCAACTTCCCTGTTGTCAAGGCCAACAGACAAAATCCCTTCAGCGATGCTTCTTCGCTTGCGTCTCTCTGGCGGGAACTAGATTCCAAGCTCAAATCGGAGGATAGCGAAATTAGCGCGCAGCTCCGAGGCAAGCATGCGCTGATCCTGTGCTATGATGGAGATTCTGCTCGCGTGGCAACAAGTGTGTTGCGCGCCAATGGAAATGAAGCGGATAGTATACGCGGCGGGATGCAAGCCGTGTATAAGTTGGATTTGAAGCTGGATGACGATCACAGCCCTGTGGCTCCCCAAAATACCCAGACCGTTATTGTAAATTCCGTCAGCATTTAGTGCTGGCCCGAAAAAAGTACGAGCAAGCTCGGATATATTTAAATAGGTAACAATAAAACTTTCTTTCAATTTCAAATACTCAATAGTCGTCTATAACAAAAAACACGATAGCTGATTGCGGCAATGCGATCAAAACTGAAAATCCGTCCCCGAGTCGCATAATGTCCATTTCTTGATGCTGCAAGCAAATGGCTTGTCTTCAAGCCTATTTCAATCATCAACAATATTTTGCTGGTGGTCTCAATGCTCACTGCAACGCAACGCATCATCATCGCCTCATCGCATGATGATTATCCATGCAAGGCACATAATCTCATTCATAATCATACATGATATTTAATCATGTAAATATGGTGGCGAGATGTGCAGAATTATTCGGCTTTAAACACTGCGTAGGTGTTAAAAGTTGATGCCAAAGTGCGAATAAATGATTACTGATTACTGATGTGAATAGTAATCAACCCCCGCTTTTTCTTAGACTGATGCGCGATGATGTAAAACTTCCGTCGGACGTGAAACAAAGCATTTCGCATAATCTGATATGGTGACTCTTTTCAGCCCTTCAAATAATATATTTAAAGGCCCATGGCCATGGGTCTTGGCCCACAATATCGCATCTACCCCAATAACCTCATCGCAACATCTCCATATTCAGAAACCGGCATCTCGATTGTCATTTTTTATCGTCTCCCCTAGATATCTCCATACCATGTCTTCCCAAACTCCTTTAGTCTTTGTAGTTGGCGGCACTGGCGCACAGGGTATCCCCGTTGTCAAAGGCCTTGTTCAGGATGGCGCACATCGCGTCCGTTTCTTGACACGCGACTCAACCTCAGCCCGTGCAAAGCAGCTCATGGCTCTTGGAAACACTGAGCCGATTGAGGGTACCTTTGCAAGTGAGGACGACCTTCGCAAAGGATTTCGTGGCGCTGATTATGCGTTTGTCAACATTGATGGCTTCAACTGTGGCGAGAAAACAGAAATGTTTTGGGCAATGAGGAGCTACGAATTGGCCCTTGAGGAGGGCATCAAGTTCTTCGTGTACGGAAATCTCGACTACGTCTATAAGAAGAGTGGGTATGATCCAAAGTTTCGAACAGGACACTACGATGGCAAGGGCCGGATTGCAGAATGGATACTGCAACAAAACAAAGATCCTCTCAACGCAAAAAGGATGGGCGTGGCCGTGTTCACGACAGGCCCATACATTTCCATGACCGTCGGATTGCGCACCCCCATGAGCCCCGCAGTCGAAGACGGGGTAGTAACTTGGCGGGTACCTCTCGGCAATGGCGCTGTATGTCATGTGGACCTCGACGACTGCGAATATTACGTCCGCTGGCTGTTTGATAACCAAGAGAAGTCAAATGGAATGGACCTCGAGGTCGCCATTGATATGATCGCTTACGACGATCTGGCCAAGGCTTTTGAAAAGGTCACCGGTCATCCAGCAAAATATGTTGACGTCGATCTTGAAACCTACTGGACCTCCGGACCTATGGGAGATGGGACGAGACTCAGCGGCTACAATTCGGACCGTGCTGACCCAGCTGCGCTCACGATTCGCGAAAACTTCACCGGATTTTGGAACATGTGGAAGTACTCTGGTGGAAATAATGGAGTGATTAAGCGCGATCTGAAGCTTCTCGATGAGATTCATCCCAATCGCATCAAGTCCGCTGAGGAATGGTTCAGACGTGAGAATGCGCGAGGAGTTGAGCAGGGTCTCGGGACCTTGTGGGAGAGAGTCAACGACTTGAAGCCGGTGTTGAAGGTTGCCGAGGACGGATTCAGTGGCCGTCTTTAAATTTTGGGTACAACGTAGTTACTCTAATTATCATTGAGGAATAAATTTGGACGTTCGCTTTCACCCCCCACCCCCCCGAATCGCTAGCTTTACTTGAGTCATGGCCCATGCCCCCATTCACACTTCCCTCATACCAAGGTCAGCGAGGCGATGTTGATTCTCGCACATTCCTGTTTCATAATTCTTGAGCAAAAAAGCCTATTGAACCATGATCGTCCAGCCGTATGGTTGTGCCATCACCACCGAGAGGGCATGTGAAAGGTGGGGCAAGAATGCAGCTGGTTGTAGAATACATCAAATCGGATTGGGGCCATAATGTAATCGTTGCATCCACACCGATAAATGTTCACTAATCACAAAATATCGCACTTGAGGTACTTTTTCAATTACCATAATCAATATTCTATCGATTCTAATCGATTAGATGATATCACTATGTTCATCATCCACTCAACTCTCATAGGCAGAGATGCTCTATCGCGGGGGAGCCCTGCGCCCCAGCACCCCTAATCACCAAAATCTCCAGTAGTTCCGGCATGCTTTCGTTTTTGAATCAAGAAGGCAAGTAGAGTAATTAATAGGGCTTATCGCAGTGAGATTCAAAATAGTCGACGAATCCATACAATATTAGACAATCGGCTGATATTTATACACCACAATGCTGCCACATCTGCAGCCAAGTGCACAGGTTAATCATTCTTCGGACTTGTTTATAAATCTCCCGGAATTCCCATTTGCTAACCACACTCTTATCTCTCATATCATGGACCCAAATTGGCCAATCTTATGGTGGGTGTCGCTGGCACTCTTGATTGAGTAAGCCACCGTAGCGACTAACGGAGGTATTGACGTGATCTGACGCGTGAGTCGTATTTTGTCTTACAACTACTCGGAATGTACTTTTTGTTCATCGCATTCTGACATATAATCTCGGCTGAATTAAATTACATCACTTACAACGCACTGGAAGCCCTTGTGGATCTTGATTGGAAGCAGTATCACATCGGGCGCCACGTTCGCGAAGCTCAAAAGAATTTTATAATAATCAAATTGAACATGAAACATCGCTATGTGAATACACTAGATGAGCAGGCCTCGACAAAGAATCCATTGCCGCTGTTTGTGGATGTTCCGTCTGGGGATGTGATTGTAAAATCGCTCTGCCCAGTGGCGCCGCCATTCGCCCACAACCAAGTCAAAGGAATAGCATCGCCTGTTTTCATCATTAAAGAGTAAGAACCACCAAAGTACCCTGCTGGTGTCCTACTCGCCTTGTATGCAGCATTTCCATCGTCCCAATCACTATATGCCACATTGCCCACCCAAAGGTATCCCCAGTTGTCAATTCTGTCTTTGGACGACGAAAAGGTGTATGTTACTGTCTGCTTTGCAATAAAAAATCCATTGAATAGCAGACCAGACTGACTTGCGCTGAAGGAAGGTGATCCGTCAGGTAGGGAAAACATAGTAGAGCCCGAAGGCCAGTTTGGCGTCGCAAATGTCAAAGTCTGCAATGTCCCAGTCCAGTCGGGATCCTTGTCCTTGAAGAATGAGGATGTAAGTGAATTACTGGTAAATGCATCATATTTATGCTCATACTTTCGATAAAACAGGCCATTGGACTGGATAGTTTTTGAGACGACATGGGCTGTCACCGTGGTCGTTGCTGTCTTGGTCTTCGTCACGGTATGTCTCGCGGCAGCTATCTTCTTGTCACTGTGGAATATTGTCAACATTATCCAATTTTCCAAAGGTGTGGCTTCACCTACCCTTGGTAACCAGCGACTGTCTTGAACTCTGTTACCGTTATGGTCGTGGGCTGAACGGACAGGCAGGAGCAGATCAGAGCAAATTTGGAAGGGTCCAAATCATCTTTGATCTCTGGTCCTCTCTCATAGCCATTGCGCTTGAAAATTGTGGTAGTAGGTGACGTTGCAGTGTACGCGCTAGTGAGGCAAGTGATTGTTGAAGTCGAACTTGAAGTTATTGTCTTGGTTGCACTCTAACCATGCTGTGAGCAAGCATATGTCATTGATGGGGGATAAAATGGCAGTACCTTGGTTTCAGTGACAGTTTTCGTAAAACCGTAAAATTCAGCATCATTACCATAATGAGCTGCCGGTGCAACCGTAATGGTCTTCGTTCTGGGCGTTCATTCTTAGATACGGCCTTAATTCCCAAAGCTCAGGCCGACTCTTACCTTGTCACTACCGATGGTGGCAAGCGATCTTTACAAAACGCAGATGCTCCGCCGTGCGCTTTAATCTGAACGACGATTGGGTCTTCAGCACAAACAGGCTTTCCCGGCGGGTAGGACAAGACGCCTACCACAAGCGGCAGGAGGAGGAGGGAAATAAGTTGCAAGCGCATATTTCCTGAAAACGACAAGATGAATGCTCTAGAGTGTGTGTTATTGTGAAGTCGATGCAAAATATCTATGTAGTTGAGGGATAAAGGTGGTTATTTATGATGTTTAGAAAGCCATTCTGGCTCATTTTATCCTCACTATCAAGTTCTGGATGCAATCCGCGTGTTCGCTTGTTTGATGCTTTACTCCTTGCGAGCAAGCACCTGACATTGTGTCTCAGACAACATGAGTACATCCATGAACGTTACCATGCTTCAGGCTAGTCATTGTGTGCAACGTTGGCGAATCGGGGTGCTTCCTCACATGCATCAACAGAGCATCTCTTTGACTGGGTCTCAGTCTTGTAGTGAGACAGCATATCAGCCTTCTGAAATGGCAAGAACGGAAGAATTTTGGAGCAAAAAAAGGATGCCAACAGAGATGCAAGCAGAGACATGCACCACGAGAACTTCAAGGTCCTTACATCACTTTGGTGTGTGTGGCTTGGCACAATTTTCTACGACTAAGTGATATTATCTAATACATCCGTCTTCAAACATCACTTCTATCATCTGGAAGTCGATGGCCATTACTACTACGACCATATGTTTTTTTCACGTCTTATATAATTACAAAGGTTAAAGTGGCCTTTTCTGCTATGCCGGGCGGTTTACATGACTTGAGTGTCGTAAAGGCCTGCGCCATATGGTAGGAACCCAATGCAATATCAATTTTCGTTTGAAATATGACTAATGCGTATCGAACAAGGGCATTCGTAAAGTTCAAGATGTCTCGGACAGTTTATAAAGCCGAGCGAGGGGTCCACTGGAGCAGAGTTGTTTTGTGATTGGATTAACACATAAAAATTACCTCCATACCCTGTATTAAAGACGACCTGTTCCAGACGCAAGGGATATCGTGAACAGTATCTGGGACTTCCCCCTCTCTCTGCAATGTCGTCAAAATGGGTGCAACCTCACCATGAACGTCACCGCCCACACTTGAATGTGTCAATATAAATCTCACCGTCGCTGCAGTTACTATGTTCTTCGAGGTACGTAGATCCGGCAGCAAGTTCATCACCATGCCTGAACCAAATTCGGCCAGTCTCACAGATCAGATTATCTAGAGCCAGCCTACAGAGTAGCTAGGTAAAAAAGGCCGCAAATAGCGCCATAATAGTAAAGGTGCAGTAGCGCCACGACCCAGTCTAGAACGACGGTCCAAGCCATTTCTTAACCTTATTCCGTTTTCGGATGCCCGTCAAGCCACTGGACTAAGACTACCGAGGGTCATTTGCAAACCGTTGTCCAAGCTTCTACAGAGGGGCAGAGGGCAGATGCAGCTGAACATCACGCAGGCAATCGCCCACCAAATGCCCAATGATTGTAGTGATGATAAGGGTATGTGTTGGTTAATTATTGAATTTCTTGCGCTGTCTTGTAGTACCCTTTATAGAATTGCAATTTACGAGCTGTGTCCTGTGTTCTTTCTGCCTGGCTTTTCTTTTTTTGTGCAAACTACAACCTGTGGCTTCCTGGGGCTGAGGCTATTGAAATTAACTTGCGTCTTACCCTACCTTAGCTTACTTCGGCAATCACCATCAGGGGGTGGCGTTGATAGTAATCTGTATGCTTGAATCAAATAGGCTGTTGTCAAATATTCTTATTTCTTGTCCCCCCTTGCTATAATATGCATCTATTGTCAGATATCACACATCTCTATTTTTGACTCGACACATTTCTTTTGTTATGGTTTCAAAAAGGATCGTCACGATAGCTCTGGCGACAGCCTTTGCCATAGCGGACGCTGATGCAAAAACATGCAAACCGAAGACTCGGAGCATAACGGCTACATACGCAGACACATCGATAATCCTTCAACCAACCGATTCCGCTGTCACGTCGGCAACATCTTCCAGCCTTGTTAGCCTTGATACTACAACTGCCCCTGTTGATGGCACTGCCTCCTCCGCTTCCCGCAGCAGCGATTCCACGAGTGATTCAAACGCCCCGAAAACAACCGATGACTCAAATGACACAGCCACACTTTTGAGCGATGCTGCCACCACGTCGGCTTCCAGCAACAGCTATTCCACTGCCGATCCAGTCGCTTCAACTGTATCTGTTGACCCAACTGCCTCAACCACACTGCTGAGTACCACCGTGCCATCTTCCAGCAACAGCTATTCCGCTACCGATTCAGTCGCTTCAACTGCACCCATCGACTCAGCTATCTCAATCACACGGTTGAGCGATACTACTACCACGACATCAGCGTCCAACACCGGCGATTTTACCAGTGATTCAATTGTCTCATCGACAACCATCGATAAAACTGCCTCAAACACATTGCTGAGCGATACTGCTACGACCACGTCAGCTTCCAGCGCTGGAGATTCCACTACCGATTCAGTTACTTCAAGTACATTTATTGACTCAACCACTTCAACGACCCTCTCAACCACGACTACCTCCATATCGGAGCCAATCACCAGTGATTTTACTACCGATTCAACAACAACTTCAACATCAGCCATCGACTCAACCACGTCAGCGACCCTGTCAAGCGCGGCTACCGCCACGTCCTTGGCCCCTCCCAATGAAGTCTGCAGCTTGGAAAATCGAGACTTAGATTTGAAGACTCTCATCGCCCCAGAGTACATTGTAGAATCAGAGCTCATAACCTACGCACAACTTATTGGAGCACTCCCTCAAGGCTCCTCCGTGGAAGACCTCCACGATGCTAGCCTCCATACCGTCTTCCAACCACAATGCGACAAATCTTTTTCAGATCTCAGTAAAGCAGCGCTGTACGACGCTAGAGATCAAACTGACTGCTTGAGCCTCTGCATTAGCTTTGCAGTTGTTGTTACCGCCAACTCCGATGTCAAGGTCGGTGACAGGAATCAAATTCAAGTATGCGCGGGCGCGGTCTTTGACTCTTCCAAAACAACCGATAACTGCCGGGCTCTCGTTGTATCTCAGTCATCTCCCGCTCCGAATAACTTTATTGATAACCCCAATGCTGTTACCTTTGTCCAGATTCAACTTGCCTAAGGCGGGCGCTTCGTTGCTCGCTGGGTTGGCTGGCTGGTGCATCATGATATAAATGTATCAAGGACATGAATCGTGCTCGGTAGCTAATTCCATAACCAATGTTTTGCAAAAATGATTTTAATGTAAATTCTATTACACCATCGCAACCGGAAAGACAGTAAACAATCGCTATCCACAAGCACTGAGTAAAATCCATACCCTACATGAGTGCGCAAGAAGTGAAATTTCATCACAACACCATCAGAGGTTTTACAATCACATTAGTCACAAATCACAAACGCTTTCTAAGACATGTACAACCTGGATTCAATGCATTGGTGTCTAGCCATCTCGCGTGTCACATCTAAAACTAGGCAAATCAATAGGGCCGATATCTCACATCGCAATTGATGAGCGAAACCCCGCATAAAAAGCCACGGTTCTAAAGCATAGCAACGTGTTTCAGCAGCGCATTTGAGACATGAGAGGTCCAATTAGACTTCAATGACAATAACCAGAGCTTCCATCCGGTCACAATTGAGAGAAGCCGCGAATGGTCGGTTTGAGATGGGTCACATAGAGCCACGGAACCGGAGCAAGCCCCGACCATCTCAATGGCAACAGAGGCGCATGAAAGAAACCACTGAGGCCCCATGGCAGGTCACAGCAGCGCCATAAGCGTCAGCATAACAGATTAGTACGGTCTAAAGAAGTAAGAGGTTAGGAGCCAAACTGCCTTCATTCTAGATGGACGCCTATATGCATATTTGCATCCAAGTCGGATGTCTATTTCAAATTTCTGCGCGACATACTATTCATTGGGCTGGCTACTTTGGCTTCACCATAGCGCTGCATCAAATGACCCTCTTCCATCTCGCCCATATTGTACTCGCAACCATGGCAGCCAGAATAACACCCAATACTCCAAAGAATGGACTAAGATTGGTGACATTTTGCCAAGGTACCAAGACGTTCATTCCAAAAATGCTGGCGACCAAGTTGGCAGGAACACCAATGGAGGCAAACAGCGTAATCTTTCCCAAGACGCGATTTGTTTTGACGTCTTGCTTGATTTTGTTGATGCGCAGTGTCGCAAGGTAGTTGCTATGCGCTCGGGCGAGGATTTGTTCACAGTGGAGCAGATTGGATGTCATGGTCACGACGTGGTCCTGAACATCTCCCAGATTCATGACAACCTGCGAGCTGGCGCTGGTGATGTTGTCCTCGCTGAAGCGCTTCAAGAGCCCTCGGAGGATGTCTGCTTTGTCGCCTATCAGCCGCAGCAGCGCTGTGCCGTTTTTTCGCGCCAGTTCCATGGACTTGAAAAATGACCTTGTGTCGTTGTCGCGGATGACGAAGACCTCGTCTTCAATGGTGTCTGCATCGCGCTCGATTTGGCGGATTGTCGGGAGAAATGAGTCGACAATGTCATCGCTAGGAACGATTAACGCCATGCTTCTAACCTGCCTAGGGGTTTTGACTCACATTAATGCGTAACAGATCCAATCGCTGCTCAGCCCAATATAGCCTTTTGCCGCCGCAATTCGTGTATGAACGTGGGCCGCATGTGAATTTGACGTCATACTGAAACTCAGCACCCCGGATCTAAACACGACCACGTAGACGTAGCAGGGTACGTATTCATCCCCATCCTCCTCTTTGGAAATTCTAAAGGAGCGAAATGAGGCAAAGTAATATGACGGGAACAGCTCAATCTTTTCTCTGGCTTCTTGAGTCGTAATGTCCTCAGCTGTGAGTGGGTGGGCCCCAAAAGCCTTGCAGATGGCATGAATTTCCTTTTTGCTTGCGCCCGTCAGGTTGAGCCACCATAGAAAATCGCCATCTTCGTCGGATGGTTCGAAAAGTTGGCGGATTGTTTCATTAGGGCTAACGAGACCGGCTAGATCCGTACCCTGCGCGACTGAACCCCGAGAAGAAGAGAAAAATGTGAAATTGCGATCGGTGATTGAAGATTGTGCGCTATCAACGCTCGCGCCGCCTGCATCTTCGTAACGTTAGCAAGGTTGAAGGTCCCGCAAAGAATATCGTGGTCATGGTACTGACTTTTAGCCTGGTCAATTTGCTCCGACACAAATGCCTCCAAAAAGTCGAAATCAATCTGGAGCTGGTCCGCCAATCGCTCCTGGCTCATCGTGCCTGTGCCAGCCTACACGCTGCGATGAAACCCTGTCTGGCGCTAGATTTTGCATACGTGGGAATGGTTGCGGACGCTGGTGAGGAGAGGAGCCGAATCAAACTGGGGTGAGAATTTACGGTATTTGCCATTGAGAAAGTAATTGGGAGCGAATGAGGGGGCACCAGGACAGTGATGTCGTCTAATAAATTGGACTCCGTGCTTTCAATCGGCTAGGAAATTTTTCTTGGCCAGGCCGATCTAGCCGTGGAGGCTTGTGGGTTTCTTTTTCTTAGGTTTTCGCTCCCCATGGTTGGACCAAACTGGGCATAGCTCAAGCTTTTCCCTTCTGTGTAGCCAATGATCAGCTAGCCATTGGCAAGGGGACCCTGTGGCAAACGGAGATCCCGTGAAATGAAAATAGCCTTCTGCAGCTCCGATTACACTCAAAGTCGTGACGCGCAGACTCGAAAGCGAAAAAGGGATCTTGGTACTGGGGAACGCTTCCTCTGCCATGCATGAAATGACAGATTGTCAGCCATATTTCCAGCCAAACATTACAGATGCCCAGCATCATGTGCCCAACCAATCGAGCCAAGTCTGCGCCATGGCGGATATGAGAGCCGTCCAGTGGTGGGCCAGACCCACACCACGGCACAGCGAAGCCGAAGTTGGCGATGGCGCCGACTAAACGAGCAGGACTACGTAATCAGGTATGAATGAGCCAAGACTTTATTCATACGCAGCCGAGGCGTTACTGTCCCATCGTTGGACATGGATGCATTGCTTCATTGTTCCAGCAACTCTCATGGTCGTAGACATTTTAAAATAATTTTACACAAAATCAACGAGCTCGGACCAAAGACAAGTGGTCGGTTATGAAACATGAGGGCAAACTTCTAACTTCAATTACGGCATCAACATTAGCCGCCTCAAACATTTACCGGAACGCCGCATTCAGCCTTCCACACATCGTTACCATGTTAGGCCGGACTACTCCATGGCTCGCCTAGCAAATAAAAGAAGTTGGCATCCAGTAAAAATACAAAGCGCCTCAACCGTGACATCAGTATGCTCTATGGATCTACTAGAATCTACCTTCGAATGCTATGACTACGCATATAATCTGTCCCAGGCCTGCCTACTCAGCGGCACAGTCCTATCCATCGTACCAATTGAAATGTAGCCCAACTTCCGATCAGCTTGTACGTCACCTAAACAAATGCGAGCATGCTTCAACCTTCTCGTGAAGTCACTCCCATGCTCCATGGAACTACCCGAGCTAGCAGTGTCCAAATACGGTGAATCCCGTGCGAGACGCATTGTATGATCAAGTATGTCGGGGCCGCGTCGTAGTGCATTCAAAATTGCTGCTGCCAGGGCGGCCAGTAACATGATCATGGAAGAAACAATGAGCACACCAAGCCATGCACGGTTAACCTTGATCGACGGGCTTTTGACCGTCTTTGTCCCGCGCGTTTCTGCGGAAACGGATTGGTCAAAACCTGCCTGAAGGATGTTCAGTGTATTAGATGGGGCGCATCTAGCGATCAAAAGAGAGTTCATCATCTGAGCAATCCGCTGTGAGAATTTATCTCGATTAATGATTTTATCAAATTTATCCACATCAAATGGAGACATCGGATTGATCAGGTACCCCTTCGTTGGAGCTATGTCCCAAGCCGAAAGCGATGGATTGACAAAGGCGGACAGGAAATCTTCGGCCGGAAAATTTCCTTCTCTAATCAAATCCAAAACTGTGTGCTTCTCTTTTTCTGGTTCCGATATGGTTCGAATGGCTGTGGTGTTGCACGTTGTCCCCTCACAGGCTACACTTAATTCCACGTAGGTTGTTCCCAAAACACATGATGCGTTTATGACGTTGCTATATTCATCTCCGTAGCGCGTGAAATTCTCATATAGCTCAGAATATTGTGTTTGACTGGCATCTGTATATTTCCTGGCATTTCGATATAGTGTGAAAATTAATGTTCGAGGCGTTTCGCGCCCCTCACGAGGCAAGACGTCATCAAACATTATGTTTCTGTCGTTGGTGTGTGCTGATATCCCCAAGGCCAGCGCATTCGAAGCGTTGGTACGGAAATCTAGGTAGTTCTGCCAACTGGATGGATCCAACCAGTTTGATTTCTCGAAGCTGCATTTTGTGTTGATATACGACGTATTGAGACGGAATTGATAGCTGGAGCCCAAGTCAAACCCGCCGTGTGGGATGATGGGAAGTCCAACAAGAGATGAATAATTTTCTTCGCCCGAATTCTCATCGTCCAATTGATACCAGCCGTCCTTCATGGACGCACCAGCGACATCGTATTGCTCCACCATTGGTATTTTGAGATTCCCGAAGACATCCTGTTTTGAATCTTTAATTTGCTCCGGAGAACTCAGTGCCGCTGAAAATGCCACATATGCCTGAAGATTTTCCGCGGAAGGAGAGTCTTGGGACGAGGTATCTATTGAAGGTAGAGGGATGGCCTGAGTATCGAGGTATGAAAAGTTCCAGCTGTGCGTCGTGTGCCCTTTCCCAATCACGCGCAGCGTCGCTTGGCCACCAAGAGGGGAAAGAGACCACAGCAATACTATGGCCAGGTTACAAGTAGTAATCATTCGAAGCGATATAGGCGACGCAAGAGTGCTAAATACAGTGCGGCTTCGAAGTAGGGATTCTAGGTCCAAGACCGTTATGCCTCGCTCGAGTCTCCAAGCTGCAATCGACTTCAAAAGATTCGTAGCGACGGCAGCGAAAATAATTGGAAACACCGACGGCCCGTATGGGGCTGCAGCTTGCAGCATGGATGCAGCCTTTGTTTCGGTAGGTTCACCATCGTAGTAGGTCACTAAAATCCCGTACACCATGAAACAGACTGCCGGTATCGCCAAGAGAAGATCTGCCAGTATTCGCGAGGTTGCTGGTGGAAATGCGCGTTCACCGTTGACGTCAGAGTCATCAGAATTTCCAATGAGTGTTGTAGCCGTCTTAAAGGACTTTTGATCGGAACTATCACAGCCATTACCGTTGACGTCATTTTGGAGTAACACCGAATGCGCTGAATCCCCTCGGATCGGGGTCTCCTCTGTATCGGAAACATCTGAACAAGCCGATACCAAATCATCATCCCCGAGATGATTCATTTCGTTGATTTCGCCTCTAAAAGTGCCGAGCATTCACAACGAAACTAAAGAAACACATAGGTAGGTGTGGAGAACGGCAAATTGTATAATCAAGACAAGGCTGAGTTTTTTTTTTTTCAAGATAAAACCGGTATGGGGGGAGCTGGTGTTTATCAACTCGAGCCAGCCGCCGAAAAACAATCATTGTGCCTTGACTGTTGGGGGCTTGCTACTATATTCTGACATGCATTCAGAGCGGAAAACTTCCGACAGAAATTTCGTCGTCCTGATTCGACGCTTTTCAATCTGTCTCAAACTAATAATGCAAAGAAGAGGCCCACTGGATATTTTAAAACTTGTGCACCAGTCCCATGCGGACTTTGACCAATGTGCATACAAGTAAGCGTATGTATGCCTGAGCTGAGAATGCCACAGCGAAAACTTGATCCCACCTACAATGCACTCCTGCCACACACCATCCCATTCAGGAATGAGGCTTGGCCCCCATCACATTCAAACCCCCTTGAGACCTCTATTACTTGTGGGTCGCCCGTCCGCCACATGATTACGTTACTGTACTTTGATTGACTACCAGTTTGCCAGTGGCTGAATGTATTGGTGAATATGGCCTTCGATACGGTTGGTTGCTTGCTGACCCACAAGAAATAGAGGTATCAAGGGGATAAACCAAGCATACCGAAACTCATACATTTGATTCAATGTGGGAGTCTCTTATCTATTCGCAGACTTCAAGGAGCGTCATCTTGGGGCTAGTGTGACAGCCAAGCATCTCAATTCAGTATCTCAACACATTGCTATACAGGCAACAAATCTTCCGCGCTGCGGTTACTCGTATCATTACCATTTAATGCATCATCGGATATATATTGACCCTGGCTCTGGCCGCAGAATTCATCCAATCGCTGGGGCCTATTCACCACAATTGAAGCAATGTCATTCTGGGGGGCCATCGTCAACCGAACCACTGCGTCAGATGACTTGTCAGCCTCCGCTTCTTTCTGGCAACTAAAATATGGTCGGAGAGCCGGAAGACATGCAACAAGAACACATGTATTGCATTCCAGAGTGTTCCAAAATACTAAGGTGCCATGAAGAATTAGCAAATCTTTTTCCGCGTGGTTGCCGGATGCAATGTTTGTTTTCGGGCCTCTTGATCATGCGGAGGATACTCACCTAGTAAACTCAGGCTGATATCATTTTTAGCAAGGACCTTTTCATCATGAGTATTGACTTGTGAAGTAGCCACCGTTGCCAGCCGCAGCAGGCAGATGGTGATGTTAATAATGCCGAGGAGGAAGGTGAAGAACAAGCCAACTTTGACGGCAGTGTGAATGCGCAGGGTTGGCATAACTAGCCAAGGCAGTGTAAAGACTACAAAATTTCAGTATACAGACACTCCATCCGAGAGCTCATGAAGTTTGCTTTTCGCACATACCCAATACATCGCCGAGAAAGTGAAGAGCCCAGGCGATAGCGAAGACGATTCGTCCATTTTTAATCAGGCACTGAGATTTGGGCCCAACATGCCTAATCCGTAGAAACTCATCATCAGTGGGTCATTGAGTACACTAACAGTCCTGGTACTCACCAAAGCCGATCTGTGGGCAAGCACACGCATAGCATGACGAGTAAGCTTGCGATATACGCTGTTGGAACATAGATGATTGTGCACCATAAGAAGATCCTTCGTTTTCGCATAAAACTCGGGAATATCTTTAGGTAAAGAGCAAGCAGCGCGCCCGTGGACAGGTAAAACGTAGACCATAGTGGTATGTTGGCCAACCAGGCAATCTAGAATATACTCCCATCAGTGGATACCATCGAGTAAATTTGTACAGCAGTTTTCTTCCTCTCCATCTTGTGCCTCTTATTAGGACGAATCCCCCTCACCTTGTTGATATGTGGCACATTGCGGGGGTCCCCGTGGAAGCCAACTAGAGATGCAGCCACGCTCTTCTCCAGCGCGCCTTGTCGATATAAATGTATATAAAGTGAATTCGTAACGATTGCCGAAGCCCAAGCAGCGCAAATGAAGAAATCACTCGCCAAGAGGTTCCTTTTTTGGACACGGAGGCGAAGGTGTAATCGAGCGGCTATTGCCGCAGCCGCCAGGGCACATACGGCCCATCCCGAAGCCTGTTAGCGAGTTAGCCCGTGAGCGAAGTCTGTTTTAGAGGGTGTGTGACTTGCGATGATAGGTATTGGCCCAGGGGAGAACATTGTCTACAGTGGGTTGCAATAAGTGCACGAGCCGAGATGTTGCTTGAGAAAATGGAAAGGGGCCAAAGGAGGCGACATCAAACTTTTCAGCTTGTTGCTCCGAAAGTAACTTCTGCGTATAGTTTGACTCAATGGCCCGCAAACGTTAATTCGCAGCCTTTGATGAAGTAGATTGAACCTAAATGGCACGATCGGCCACTCTTGCCCTCAACCTATTAGCTTATTTCTTAACTACCCGGAGAACATTACACAGTTAGATACGGCTGTTTCGTTTCTTTCAACCGTTCTCTCGATCTTCGAATCGTTAGAAAGCGTAATCGACAGGCGAGGTGGATTGTATTGTGCCAATAACGGTTGGCCTCAGGCCAAGGCAATGCGCACCCGAGTGATCAATATTCAAAGTACAGGCCATGGGTGATTGAAACGGAGGGGAATTGAATGTAAATTTCCCTGTTCCTTTAGAAAACAATAATTATGTTTCCCAATTCATCTAGGTCATGTGAAAAGTCCCACCTAGATCAAACCAAAAAGTGAAACTTGGTCAGAAATAGTACACTTGCTAGCAGCTATACTATGATTTTCCCCCGCAATTGGAAATACAAAAATAAACCTCAAACTCTTCGGGTACCGTCGGACTCATTTATTGACGAAATCCCCGATCAACACTCAACTGGTACGATTCGTCTCGCTTGTCGCGCCGAGCTCTTCTCATCCCAAGCAAAGAACCAGCAACCGAATACAGCACGGCGACTAAGATGGTAACAACCGAGTATGCAACAGTATACCCTTTCGATGCGCCCGCAAGACGAAGGCCCAAGCCACCATTCAAGACGCCGAGTATCATGAGGATGCGGCCATACCAAACATGAACATCGCTAATTATTCCGCGTTGTTGGTGTGCGACAAAGTACTTGTGGTGTGCCCATCCCAGAATAGGCTGTGCTACCATTAAAATGCACACGGCGACGCCAAGTTTCACATGGTTCGCTTTGTTCCACTGCAAAGAAAAATACGTTAGATGGTGCAAAACGGGCCAGTTCTTGAGAAAGCAATACTCACTGTGCCAGTGCTCTGGGAAGCCATGTATCCAAGACCAAACCCAATCCACATGCCGATGAAAGCGAGCATCTGCCAAGAGGCGTGGAAAATCCACTTTCCAAGCATGGGCATAAGAAGGGCGCCCAGCGGATATGCGATGACAAAGACGACAGCCATGATGATGCCGTGCGCTTTTGAGGTTCCTCCAGCACCGCCTCCGACCGATCCAACCACGTTATCAGACGAGGTGGTGTTTTTGGGGGCACTGACAAACGGGTTTCCGCTCGAAAAAGTATCCACCTCGGCCATGTTAATAGTCAAAGAGCTATAGTCGTCATGCTCGGTGACTGTTTCCGAGGTATCTGTCGAGTCCATGGCGGACCCCTCCTTCCATGCGGAAATCCAATCGTTTTTGCCCGAAAGGTCCAAAGATTTGCAGTCACCGCATTTAATGTTGGCGATGAGAGAGTCGTTCTTGACGCCAGATCCATCGAGAAGTTCGACCTTGCTCCTGGCGACATATTCCGGCATGACATGACCCTTGCCGGCCCTTGTGCTGAGTGTCACATTGCCTTTTCCGTTGGCATAAATCATGAAAATTTCTGCGCCCGCCATTTGCGACCCGATGCCCAGGGCGGCCCATTGATACGTGCTGGGGGCTTCAATCTGAAAGTAGACGTCGCTCGATGACGATTTCGCGGCGCCTTCGGGGAGCGCCCAGCGAAAACACAAGCCATCTTTGTTGGCGCAAGCCGAGTATCCAGCCACCAAAGCGGCCTGGAAGCCTGTGAAAAAGAGTCAGCTCAGTCGCAATATTTTTGTCGCCAATCGCGGCGCGCGCGCGCATCCTTACAGCACAAAATTGCGCCAATGCAGGCTATTGACACGGGTCGATACATTCTGTTCGATGTAAATCGGCGACGCGACGGAAATCCAACACCACCTGATAAACCAAAGCGGGAAAAAAAGAAAAGAGGAGAAAAGCCAAACAGAACCAAGGAGGGAGCGATGGAAAAGCGACACGGCCACATGGCATTTTATCATGGTTCCGTGAGACAGAGCACAGCGCTTAGAGCCAGCCACAGCAAGCTAATGAAACCTGTTCGCTTTGGGAGGACGCTTTCGTTTGGCATTAAGGCCAGCTTACCCCACACGACCACGGTCTAGATGCCGCCCACGTAAAGCTCCCAAGACGGAACGCGGATGCCGTGTGGCTGTTGGAGCTTGGAACATGGTGGAGGCGCAGGGAGAGGAGGGGATGTCCTGTGGTGGTTGTTTCGTTTTGTTTCATTCATCCATCTGCGCTCTTTTTTTGGCCAGGCTGTATCCCAACAACAAAGAAGGAGCGTGCTCTTTTTTTATTCACAATACCACAGTAATACGCATATTCTTAGCAAGGAAGGATGCGACTGTTCTGTTCGCGGATGCCATCTACCCATGCCTGTGCCTGTCCAGTAAGCTTATCCATAAGCGCCTTGGCACAGCTGAAAAAAGAACGGCCAGCAGCGCATCAGGGCCTCACAGGGAAGCCAGAAACCCCACCTCGCATCGCGCGGCCAATGAAGGCGAGGAGATTAAAAATTTGGGCGCGTCTTGGCCACCACATTGTGAGACGCGCAGGTTGGCGTAGGGAAAGCCACCCCCTTTACACCCGGATGCCTCCGCGCATTCGATAGTGCCGAAAGAAATCCGCCCTCCTGTTGCGATTGATGGGCGCAAAATTGTCTGTTCTCGGATCTAGGGCCGTTTTCGAGCTGATCTGCCCCAAGCCTGATTGGATCTCGCGCTGACATTGACGGTCCGAGCTGACCACCCACTCTGGGCTTTAACCCAACCTTGACGATGCGACAAAGGAATAATTAGAAAGGAATCCTTATTACTGGTAAGATTCCCTTTTCGGTTGAAAGGGATGTTTTGCATCCTAAAAATAATGACATAAATATAACAAACATACGATGTTGTGCTTTGTTCACATGTAATAGTATTATTTGTGACTGTGTAGGGTAAGTTGACTGTGGAATGGGGTTTGACCATGTTGATTGGCTGACTGGCGTATCGATCAAGATAAGATAATTACCCTGCCAACAATCTCAAGGGCTGGGATTGGCTGTTCATATTTGATCGAACCAGTGAACAGGGAAGCATAACTATAGGCGAATGGTATACGTCTGCTCGCATGAAGACGTTGGCAATTTGACGCTGGCCAATCGAACATGACAGTTCATCGCCCAGAAACAGGTCCGGTATCAGTCTACGGGTGTAATAAGCGCGTCCGCCTTATTTTTGCCGATGAATTCTCTCGCCCCTCTTCGTTTTCTTTGCGTATTCATGACTTTCAGCCAATAAGGAATCTAACAGTGCACTTTTGCATCTCATGCCGATTGATTGGTTTGTCACAAGAGAATTCACAAGATATTATTTACAGCTCAATGGCGAAGTACCCACGTCGCATGTCAATCAGACGATAGGAACAGATTTAAGTGAGATGTGTGTCAGAGACACTGTTGTATAAAGTCCTAGCTATTTGACTCGGTCGTAACAGTCAAATGTGGCTATAAAAAAAGTCCCGCTCCCATATCATTTTTAAGAAATCTAGTAAAGACCAACAGTAAGGTCACCCTTGACACGGGCAGTCAAGTGGACCTCGGCCTCGAGGTCGAGCTTGATGCCGATAAGGAGAGCGGCAGCCTTCTGGTTGCCCTCGTCGTCGGTGGCACCACGGAGGAGCTGGCCTGTAGTCAAGGTGTGAGACAATGTTTTGTCATCAAATACTGGGGAATTGTTTGCAAAGACTTACCAGCGGGCTGAGAGAGGCCGGTGGAGGTGGGCAGGGGAACAACGAACTGCTTCTCGGCGGTGCTGTTGAAATGGTCAGAACTTTATATCCCAATGCAAAGCAGATCCCGGCCAAAAGAGGAAAATCCAATGCCGAGAAGACTCCCAGTCTCTTCGAACAGTTGGGTTCCTTGGGTTGACAAGGCGGGATGGGAGTAGACTCACGTGGCGTCCATTTTGATTGTTGGGGGAGTCTGAAAGACTTGAAAAGCTGGAAGATTGAGAGTGGTGAGTTGGAGAGGTGAAGATGTGATTGATGATGAGAAGTTCTGGCTGATGACCGAACGGACTGAGCATTATATAGCTGGTCTGCTCAAGAATGGTTGTTTCTTTTGTTGAGCGCAGCCGCCGTCTGCAGACCCGGCTTCCGGCCGCCTCCGAATAATTTCAATGCGTTGTACATCTCCATGGTTTCTTGGGCAAGGATGCATGGCCTTGCGCCGAGAGAGGATGCAGGGATTCCGGCCATGCGAAACGCCCGGCCTTGCTTTTTTGGTGGGCCCGCGACATAATAACTCGGCGGCGGGTGAAGCCGTAAGCTGATCCCGAGCTGCATGGCCACCTGTTAAAATTGAGCCTGGATGCTCCGTCCATCCAACGGCCTTCCCGGTCGGCCTGGACCCGATGACTTGCATGCTGGCATGTCACTCTCACCGGGGAAATGGACTGCATCTCGCGTTGCGACACGTAATTTTGCGGAGAGAAGGAGGTTGGGTTTGCCGCCCAGGCGGCTTTTACCTGGACCTGAATTGTTTCCGAACAAGTCCACATCTCGACCAATCGTCACTCTCTCAAAGAAAAACGCCCGGTTCAGTCCAACGCGTCTTAACCCGTTGGTGTTATTGCGTGTTTGCCACCGACCGAACCCCGTGATAGAGCTGTGCTCAAAAGCAAAAAACGCAATGAATGCGTGGCGTCGGCTGAACTTTTTTCGTCCCTTGTTGCCAGCAGCAGCAGTGCATAAAGGCCCACACTGTTCTATTCTGAGTTTAGAAGCCCAGTGCTTGGAATCAATTTTACGAGAGCCATCCAAATCATATGATTTTTGCGGGATGCCTTCATTCTTCTGCCACCAGCTGGGTCTGGCTCCAATTGTAAATCTGGGCTCCCAAAGGCCACTTCTCAGATCATCATGGCGAATGGCGTGGGCGATCGAGATTCACCGCTGCAGGAGACCACTGCGGGTGTTTCAGACAAGATGCTCGGGCCACCAAAACAAGCACAGGCTTCAGGCCAACGACAACGCATCCGCAGTGGGTCCCCAACGGGGTTGGGGGACTGTTTAACAGGCTGAAGGTGAAGTGCGCAGCTGTGGGGTGGTCCAAAGGTTGAATGGTGCCCAAGGTACGTGGCCTTCTTCCCGTGTCGGAGGACCGTGACAATACGACACTTGCGAGTCAAGGATGACCCTAAACAGAATCGAATATGGTTTCCCACACTTTTGCGAAATGAACAGGGAAGTTATGAGTGTAGTAGTTTAGAGGGCAGCATGTTGATGTGCATTCGCTTGGTCTTCAAATGCGTGCATACAGGTTTGAAGACAAGCAAGTCTCGAAAGAAGCTGATACTGCTTGAAGATGATTGGATCGCAAAATGTATATTTGGAAAATAGATTGGAGATCCATGTTCACAGCCTAAGCCGCATCGTTGTCAACATGCTTTCAATTCCATTGGAAAGCAACAAGTCGAATGCCATCCAAGCAGAATGAGAAAATATTTCAAGAGCTCTTGGACTCCAAAACTTTCCTCTCATCACACTAAAAATGCGCGAGATCTTTGGATATAACTGTCGGAGGTTGGGTCATTCACTTAGAAGGTGGGGCTGGTCTAGAAACCGGACGTCACATGAATCAATCAAGTCTATGGACCTGATGCGGTGAGCCACAGATGTCCGCGTATTGTCGAGATTAACATGCCTTGGATAAGACGCTATAAAACACACCATCAAGGTAGAAAGATATGGGACTTGGTCATCTTGGTACAATTCTCGAAGTGACACTCACTGTTTTAACCGCAATCTATCAGGGGGCTATAGTAATCAAGCCGGCAATTGAACGTCGCCTTGCTCAACCCAACAGCCAACAGTCACAAGACTCAGCACCTCGCAACTAGTCGGGGCAGAATCAACTTTGTGAGATTTTGCCCCTCTCTTTAGCACCACAGCATCACCATTACATGCTCATCGGGGGTTTGTCGATGAACTTGGTAATCAACCAGTGCTTTTTATTGCACAAGCCCCCTTTCGCTTTTTGATGCTTGGACCGGCAGCGACGAAACTGGCTGTCTTTACAGGGCGAAATTCATGTACTGCTCTGTAGCCGTCAACTAGATGTAAGCATCCTGTGAATGCAAACAGAACTGAGTGATTGGCGAGAGGAGGTTGGTTGGGTATTGCGCATGCTGAATACGTAAGAGAACAGTCTCAATCGGTTCATCGGGTTCCAAGCTGCAGTCAAAGGCAGCGGGAAGTTGCCTGCTTGTAATTTTAATTTAATTAAATTTAATGTTGAAGAAAAATCTTTGTTTTATTTTTCTTCAATTCATTACATTGAAACTTTTACGCTTAACACTAACGTAGATTTATTTCTTTTCAACCACCAAGCACTCCTCTATATTAATTGTCTATCATACACTAAGTTTCATGTTGTTTATGACCTCCTGTAAAGGTATATCAAGACCAATTACCAATTTCTCAATAATCAAGCAAAGATCCTCAAGCAAGCACTCTGCTGTATCTAGCCTCATTATCAGAGAATTAGCAAGAAGCTTGATTTTTAGAGAATTTCCTTCAGGATATGACAATAGAAACAGTGAAGGTGGAACTAGACCTGGGTTCTCAAAGAATTGAACCCTGCTACTACCTGCAGAGCCATCTATCTTAGGATGCTCGTCAATATTTTGATGCTGAATTACCGAGTCAAAACTGAACCCTGCAGGCCACTCGGTGCAATTTTCTATAACTTCCTGAAGATCCATAGAGTCCGCCTCGCCAAGGTCTAGATACTGGTCTTGAACAGTCATAAAAAGTTCTGCAGGGGTTCGAGAATCAAAAAGTCGAACGCGAGATGGAATGATGTTGACACAAGGCCCGACCACTTCATTTATGCCAGCCATGGCAGAATTTCTTCCAGCAACAACCATGCCGTACACGACATCAGCATCACCGGAAATAATGGAGAGTAGAATAGCCCATGCAGCACTGAAAACAGTTGCAGGGGTCACCTTTCCGGGTAGCCGCTGCCAGGATGCCTCAGCCTCTTTCTTAATCGCGGTCAGAGGAGACTTTTGATGGTTGATATTCGGGCGAAGTTTTGATGTGATATTGGTGGGGGATGATCCCTTTAGACGATTCTGCCAATACCGGGAAGATTTGTCACGTCTTTGGGAGGCGTATGACAGAAATCTTGCAAATGCTGGTCCCGTTGAAATTGGAATGTTTCTGTATCCATCCATAATATATTGCAAGATTATCGGGAACGATATCCCGTCGTATTGGGCATGCGACAATCGTAGGATGAACCGGAACCCTTCCGTCTCATTTCTCACTAGCGTGAATGAGATTGGTGGCTGTGTCGCGCTGACATTCTTCAAGTCGCCTAGACAAAACTCGTTGCAACAGCTATCAAGAGAAACGGATGTCTGCAGCATGTGTATCTGGGCATGAAGCCTACGTAAGACAACCTGCCATTGTTTCCCTTTGAAACTTAAGAAACGGGTGCGGAGAATAGGAAGAATTTCCACCACTGAGTTGCAGCTCTCCGCGAATCTTGGAATATCCAAGTCAGTCCCGAGATTGAGATAGAGATAGTTGGTGAACTGTCCTGTTTGTTGTCCTTCCATCAAACACCTGTTCTGGAAGCTTGTGGTTGGAAGGATATCTTCTATATCCGCTTTGTTGATGCCAAGAGACTCCATCCCATGAATAATTGAAGATTTGGCGCTGGCATCGATGAGTGGACTATCATTGTTTTCAACAATGGCGTTGATGGCTCGGCACTGGGATGATAGCCCGACAAGTGTGTCGTTGCGGAAGATATCTGGTACAACCAGCCCAAGTCCAACTTTACGAGCCTCTGCAACAACCTTCATGGCGGTAATTGAATTGCCTCCCAAGTGGAAAAAGCTGTCATCTAATCCAATTGTATCTGCTCTGATGCTGAGAACCTGTCCCCAGATGGCTCGCATTTGCTTTTGTGTCGCAGTTGTTGGTGGTCTATATGCGTGGCGGCTTAGGACTCTCTGGATCTTGGTAGCAAGGGCTTTTCGATCGACTTTGCCATTTTGATTGACCGGCAGTTTTTGCAAGATATTGATTACTCGTGGAACCATGTATTGAGGTAGGCGAGCTTGCAGCCTCTTCATGAGGTCGTCTTGAACCTTTTTATTGAATTGTTGCCGAAGCGGCTGGCTGCTTAGCAAATGGGCTGGTCGACCATGTTCGTCTGTCGGGAACTGGAATAAAACCCGGGCCCGCCCATTGCAGGACTCATGGTGATGGAAAATAGCATCCAGGCCGCCCTTTTGGGAATGTTGTCGAGCACAGCTGAGCTCAACTCGGTGACCGGTTACTCGTGCGAGTTCTAGCAAACCCATAACAGATACAGTTGGGCATTTCTGCGCCTTTTGCTGCGCGGATTGAAGCCAATCATGTCTATCTGTGCTATTATCAATAGCATCAACAATATGCCTCTCTGGCAGGGTCTTGTCATAAGGTATGTTGCTGACGGCCATAGTTGGCTTTGATGACTGTTGCAATCTTTCCAGTAGTGACTGTGAGTCCAGTCCATGCTCCATAAAATCCATCCAGTCGGTGTCATCAATTCTGTGAACTCGCTCCAATTTGCTGTGTCTATTGACATGGAGGACAGCGGCATATCGATAGCAGCTCAATTCGTTGACGGCTTTCATTTTTTTGGGCAACACCTCGACGTGTGCAACACCAGGCAACCTTTTTGGTAAACCGGTGAAGAATCCAGGATCCACGAGCAACTCAGCTTCAATTTGCTCCATTTCGGCCATGGATTCTTTGTAATCCTCCTTAGTTGCAGTTTCGGGCAAGGTGTGGTAAGCCCTGCTTGCTCGGAAATATCTGTCAACGGCGTAGGATCGCACATCTCCAAAAAAAATTGTTTCAACAGTGTCGATATCGAGAAGGTCAGTGATTACTCTAAAAAGATACTCTTGACTTGGGAAATATTGCGCAAAAGAATTTATAATGACAGTCTTTGGCGATGATGTCATTTTCAATCCCGCGATATCCGCTGGTGTACCCTTGTTCAGGAGCACTTTATCAACCATGCCCTCCAGAGATCTGGCCGTGTTAGTAATAAAGTCGACAGACTGCAGGGAAGGATCGAGGCCCATATAGCTTTGCAGCTCGTTTCCGAGATTGAAAAGGATCATTCCCGACCTGGGGCCAATTTCAAGAATCTCCAACGGACGATTGCCATCAACAATCGTTTCGATGGTATCATCTAGCCACTCATTCATATCTTTTTTGTCGATTGCGTTTCCATCATACGATGAATTCCAACCAATAAAATCTCTTCCAATCTTCTCAGGCTGTACAGTATCGATGGCATTATTTGTCTCCGTATCAAGCATATCCTCCCACGCTTCGATATGTGCGTTTGCAACCTTTCCTTCCTTGGTTACATCCTCAAAGATATCTGATACAGCAACAAACCCTACAATTTGGGCTTCTTGGCCCTCTTCTTGATGCAAAATGGCAACAGAATCAGTCACAGATTGATGAGACCGGAGAACATGCTCAACCTCCCCAAGCTCGACCCGGTTACCACGAATCTTGACCTGGCCATCAATACGACCAAAGAATTCTAGCTGACCGTCTGTAGGCCGATATCGAACATAATCGCCGGTTCTGTAAGCTTTGGTTCGTACGCCGCAGATTTCGATAGATAAGAACCGATCAACGTCTCGCTTAGAATCAGTGTAGCCCCTGGCAAGACCATCACCAGTAACCACAAGCTCTCCAACTACGCCAAGAGGGACTAACCTCTGGTGGTCATCCATGACATATGCACCGGAGCTGGAGATTGCTCTGCCAATAGGTACTCCATTGGTACATGTCTCTGCCTCCTGCAGACAGTAGAGGGTGCTGATAACAGAATTTTCGCTTGGTCCATATGCGTTGATTACGTGGCCGGATGTGTACTTTCGCACCGTAAATAGGTCAGAAGCATCTGCGCGCTCTCCTGCTACATACAGGGCGTGTAACCCGCTGACTGCTGAGGGATATTCAGCAAGGTAGCCTTTCAGGAGCGCCGGCGTTGTAATAGCAGTCTGCACCTTGTTGGTAGAGAATATTTGGTCGATAGAACGTGCATCTAACACCGCCATATTATCAATGCAGATGACGGTTCCTCCATTGAGAAGGGCACCATAAATCTCCCAGATGGACAAATCGAATGCGAGGTTTGTCATGTGTGCCATGACTGGACTCTTTGGCAGATATTGCGTCATGCTGCTGCCCTGAGTCAACCGAAGGATACCTCGGTGCTCAAGCATAACTCCCTTTGGGGTGCCAGTTGAACCAGAAGTGAAGAGTACATAAGCAAGGGTATTTGGTGGAGGTGAGGGATAAAGGGGAACTTTATCAAAAGATTCTTGGGTATCCAAAAAATCCCCAATAGGAACGAACGTGAGAGCTTCGAGCTGGAGCTGAGGAGTCTCCACATTTTGACCAGTAAAGACTATTTTGCGAGATGGAATCTCTGAAAGAATGGCCTTTAATCGACCCAAAGGAACCTTCACATCAAAGGGAATGATAGCTAGATTCGCTTTGAGAATACCTAGGAATGCGACAATTGCCTGGCAAGAACGACTTGCAAATACACCGATGAGAGCGCCAGCAGGCATTGATTGTTTCATCAGCCAGAGGGCAACCGTGTTAGACAGAAAGTCTAGTTGAGCGTATGAAAGCTCTGAAGAACTATCCCTGACGGCGATTCGGTCAGGGTAAATGACGACTTGTTGGCGGAAGACATCAATGACGCTCGAATCACGCGGGTATTCTCCCTTTTCAACATTAATAAGGCCCATTTTATCAAGAACCAAGTCATCCTCGTCCGTACTGAGTGGCAGAGAGATTATTGGAGTTTTGGGTTCGTTGATGGCGCGCTCAAGAACTCGAGCGAACACTTGCAACATGTTGCCAATAGTTTTGCTGGTATAGAGGTCCGTTGAGAAGATGACTTCCCCCCGAAGTCCCTGTTCTTCCTGATAGAAGTGAAATTCCAAGTCGAATCTGGTGGTTGGCGTTGTCGGAATGGCTTCTGTTTCTAGTCCTGGAAGTTCAAATGTGCCCAGCCCAACTTGAGAATGGAAAGCGAAAATAATTTGAGCAAGTGGTTGACGAGAGATATCGCGACCCTTTTGCAATTTTGAGACAATATTATCAAAGGGAACATCTTGGTGAGCAAGTGAGGAAATTGATGTTGAATGGACCTGGCGAATTAGGTCGTCGAAAGAGTCCTCGTCAACTGTAATTCGTATGCACTGAAGATTGACAAAAAAGCCAATCATGTCTTTGATTTCCCAACGGTCACGATTTGCATTTACAGTGCCTATCGTTGCGTCAGATGTGCCTGTTAATCGATAATGGGTAGCTCTAAATGCAGCTAGTAAGGCAACGAACGGCGTGACGCCATGTGCTTCGCATGTTTGTTTTAGCTTGCTGTAAAGTGCACCTTTGATCTTAAGAGTTTCTACTCCTGCTTTACCAGATAATGCAGAAGGCCTCGGTTTGTCACACAGGAGCTCCGCGGCCTGGCTGGTTTCTAGCTGATGGACCCAGTAATCTAATTGGCGATTATGTTCCACCAACTGCTCCGGTTGCTTTTGCCACACAGAAAAGTCGCGATATTGAATGGGCAACGACTCTGTGCTGGAAGATGGGCACTCTCCCTGGAGCGAGGCAGTGTAGTAATCTGCTAGCTCTCTGCGGAGAATGTCAACTGACCAACCGTCGGAAATAATATGATGCATAACAATAGAAAGAACATGATGATTGTTGCTTCTTCGGTAGACCTTCACTCTCCACCCTGGTTCTCTTTCAAGATCAAACGGAGTTAACTCGTCTTTCTTTAGCTCAAGTTTCAGTTCCTCTTCGTTGTGGACATCTACAATGTGCAGCGCCTTTGGTTGGAATGGGTGAACTTGTTGCATGCCAATGCCGCTGTTCGACATAAATGTGGTTCTGAGAGTTTCGTGGCGGGCCTCTAACGCGAGCAGGGCAGCGTTCAGAGCATCAAGCCGAAGTGGGCCGACCAGACGAGTTGCATATGGCATGAGATACCATGTCAACCCCGGGTGCAACTGTTCCAAGAACCAGAGCCGTCCCTGTGAAAACGATTGTTCCACTGGCCCAGCTTCCATGCAACGTGGAAGAGACGCGAAATTGCCTTTTGTTACTTGTTTGGCCAATGCGGCAACATGACACAGTTTTGGACTGCGGAAAATGTCTGCCACAACTAATTGAAGACCCAGCCTGCGAGTCTGACCAACAACTTTCATAGCGGCCAATGAGTCGCCTCCGATGTGAAAGAATCCATCATCCAATCCTATGGTGCTAGGCTCTTTGTTGAGTACAGTTGCCCATATTTTCTGCATTGTTAGTTCTGCATCGGTTGTTGGCTGTCGTATATTCCTGCTCATTGAAGGAGCCTGGGCTATCTCCGCAAGTGTGTTGCGGTCAATTTTGCCGTTGTCATTGATGGGCATCTTCTCAATCACCGTGATAGCTTGTGGGACCATGTAGGAGGGCAATTTGGCTTTGAGCATTTTGAATAGTTCTTCTTTAATCTTATGATTGATTTGATGCTGAAGCGGCTGGTTTGTGAGGGATGACAACTTGCGTCCCTCATAGTCGGTGGGAAAGTGGAACAAGACTCGTTCCGTTGTCGACGACCCCGAGCGGTGGAACACGGCGTCCAAGCCGCCACTCTGGGAGAATTGCCTTGCCCAGCTAATCTCAACGCGATAACCTGCCTGTTGTCCAAGTTTGACTAGATCAATCGGAGAGAGCGAGGGGACGTTCTTGGAGTGCGCTCGGATGGACGACAGCCAAGAGCCGCTACTGCAGTCACCATCATCCTTGCTGTCAAGTGCTTCCAAAACGCATCTCTCCAGGATTGTTTTGCTATACGGAATGTTTCCTAAAGCAATAATTGATGTTGATGAAGCTCCATGCAAAAGTTTCGACAATGACTGGTGGTCATGGCCATGTTTCATAAAATCGATCCAGTCTTGGTTTGCTATTTTGTGGACATGCGCCTGCCCAAGCTTTTTGACCTTTGTATAGACAACAGCTGCAAATCTATAACAACTCAGTTCATTTGTGGCCTCCATCTTCTTTGGGATGATCTCGACATGATCCACAAGGTGAGGTAGGCGGGTAACCAAAGAGGTGAAGAAAGCAGGATCGACGAGGAGCTCACGCTCAGCTCGCTTCATGTCTTCAATGATTCGATTTGTCTCAGCTTTGGTTGCATTATCGCCAATAATGCGCAGTGCTCTAGTAATTAAGAATTGTTCGTACAAGGCATATGAGCGCATGTCACCAAAATAGAGAGTGTCGATACTATTGATTTCAACGAGGTCCTGAATAAGACGATAAAGGTAGTCCTGGCTGGGGAAGTACTGAGCGACCGAGTTGATGACAACAAGGTTAGGTTGATTCGGTAGCGAGAGCCGACAGAGCTCTGAAGCGGTAGCTTTGAACATGGTAACCTTTTCAGAGAGGCCTGGAACTGCCTTGACCGCCTTCGCGATGAGCGAGAGGGCCTGTATCGACGGATCAAGACCAACATATGATCTCAAACCCTCCAGGATATTGAAAAGAATCATTCCAGAGCCCGTGCCTATTTCTAGGACATTTCTGGGAAGGTTTCCATTGAGAATAGTGTCAATGGTATCATCTAACCATTCGCTCATCTCCATCTTGTCAATCTCACCACCGTCATACATTGACGTCCAGCCCACGAAGTCTCTTCCGATCGTGCTTGGTTCAATACTCTCAAACCCTGTATATATTTCTGTGTCGAAAATCTCCTCGTAGGTCTCAACATGCCCTGAATCATTGGCATGGGCTGACCTTTCCTGGTTTTCGGTATTGCCACTATCGTCGCCAGCGGGCTGGTCACAAACTGTGACAAAACTGAGAATTTGAGGCTCTTTGCCATCCTCCTCTCGCAAGATGGCAACGCCATTTTCGACACACCTGTGGCTGAGCAAAACATGCTCCACCTCGCCCAACTCTAGACGTTGTCCTCGCAATTTTACTTGACCATCGATTCGACCCAAGAAATCCAATTGCCCATCTTTCGGTCGGTAGCGAGCATAGTCGCCTGTTCTGTAGGCTCTAGTAACCTTTCCAGCAATATCGACATCAATGAACCGATCAATGTTGAGTTTCGGATCGATGTATCCTCTTGCAAGGCCATCGCCCGTTACAACAAGTTCACCAACGACTCCCAGAGGAACAAGTCGGCAATGACTATCCATTATATATGCCCCAGAGTTGCTTAAAGCGCGCCCAATAGGGACTCCAATTGGATAAGACTCTCCGTGGATGAGGCGGTAGAACGTACTGAAACTAGTATTTTCAGTCGGGCCATATCCGTTGATGACGGTCCCATGAACCAGTGTCTGTAGCGTGGCCATGTCCGCTGGATCGAGTCTATCTCCTCCAACATAAATCCCCTCTAGAATTCCGATCGCGCTGGGGCACTCAATGAGATATCGCTTCAATAAAGCAGGTGTGATAAATAGCCCCTGGATTCTCTCTTGAATAAATGTTTTGCTGAGACGTTGGTAGTCGAGAAGAGTCATGCGGTCTAGGCATATCAATGTGCCTCCGTTAAGCAATGTAAAGTAGATCTCCCAAGTAGCCGCATCAAATGCTGGGTTAGATATGTGAGCGATAGTGGGTGAGGAGGGCATGTCATCGAACATGCTGTTATTTTTCACGAGCCTCAATATGTTGCGGTGCTCGATCATAACACCCTTTGGTTTCCCAGTGGATCCTGATGTATACATGACGTAGGCGAGACTTCTTGCCGAAGGACCAGCACCGGGATATATGGAACCTGAGTTTCCATTGTCGAGCGTTTGGTTAAGTGCGTCCGAGATTTTGACCAACTCGACAGAGCTTAACTCGATATCGGGAACTTTGGCGCCATCTCCAACAAGGATGATCCTCTGCTCTCCAAAGGATCTTAGAATGGTCTCCAACCGGCCACTCGGAGTATTGATGTCGAAAGGAACATAGGCAAGATTGGCTTTTAGAACGCCCAAAAACGCGGTGATGGCCCGAGAAGATCGGCTTGCAAAAACACCAACCAAACTTTCTTCTGGTAAACCTCGCTCTACTAACCACTGAGCGAT
The DNA here is from genome assembly GCA_002179835.1 of Calonectria leucothoes. Lineage (NCBI taxonomy): Eukaryota > Fungi > Ascomycota > Sordariomycetes > Hypocreales > Nectriaceae > Calonectria > Calonectria leucothoes. The sequence goes on from NAJI01000045.1 coordinate 611,461, forward strand.
GATATTTGATTGTTGGTCCAGCTCAACATACGTGAGACTACTAGTCTCATCTTTAACCGCCAATTGATTGGGGTGATTAGCGACCTGCCGCCGGAATACATCCATGATGCTTGAATGGCGGGGAAATTCGGAATTGTGAACCCGCAAAAGACCCATGTTGTCCAATGCTTCATAATCCTCATCGCCCAAGAGGGTTAATGATGCGATTGGAACGTAAGGGTTCTCTAGAGCCTTAACGAGGAACTTTGAGAAAATATAAAACATGTTGGAAATGGTCTCGGCATGATAAATGTCAGTTGAGTAGATGGCCGTTCCTTTTAGAGCATTGTCTTCTTGATAAAAGTGAATCTCGAGGTCAAATCTGGATGGGATGGCCAGATCTACTTGTTCAGTTTCGAGACCCTCAAGTGTAAAATTACTCAGGTCTTTCTGTGAGTGAACAGCAAACACTACCCGAAGTAGAGGTTGGCGAGATGAGTCTAGGTCGGCCTGAAGACTTGATAGTATTCTTTCAAAGGGAACATCCTGATTGGCCAAAGATTCTGTCGTTGACGTGTGTACTTGCCACACTAGTTCATCAAATGATTCATTCTCCAACTTGATCCTTATGCATTGTAAGTTCACAAAGCAGCCAATTAAATCCTTGGCATGACGGTCGTTCCGATTAGCATTCAGACTACCAATTGTTGCGTCGGAGACTCCCGTGAGGTAATAGTGAGTTGCTCTGAATGCTGAAAGAAGCGCAGCGAAGGTCGTTACGTCCTTTTCTTTACAAAATTCTTGCAGTTTCTTGTAGACATCTCCTTCAATTACCATATGTTGCTTCTGAGTAGCCCCAGACAATATCTTTGGTCGAGGTTTATCATAGAAAAGCTCTGCTGGACGGCTAGCTTTCAGTCTATTCACCCAGTATTCAACCTGTCTCTCAAGCCTTTTGACTTGGTCTGGGTGCTTCTGCCATGCAGAAAAGTCGCGATATTGAATGGGCAACGGCGATATTTGCGCAAGAGAGTCCTTTCCATGGAGTGCAGTCGAATAACATAGCGCCAGTTCTTTTCTCAAAATGTCGACGGACCAAGCATCTGAAATTATGTGATGCATTGTTATGGATAAAAGGTGAATCTCTTCATCCAGCTTATATAAGGAAACTCGCCAACCAGGGTCGGTTGTCAGATTGACAGGGGTCGATTGTTCCTGTTCTAAAATCTGGTCAATATCTTTAAAACTTTGCAGAGAAAGATCTATGACGTGGATTTCTTTCCGTTGAAATGGTTGAATGGATACGTATTTAACGCCGTCTTTCTCATAGAATATTGTTCGGAGTGTTTCATGTCGGCTCTGAATGGCGGCAATCGCAGAGTTGAGGGCGTCGATATGCAACCGCCCTTTAAGGCGTACTGCGCATGGAATAAGATACCAACGCAGGCCAGGGTGCAACTGATCCAGGCACCACAGGTGTTCTTGTGCGATTGATTGTTCACACGGTCCACTGAGTGCCGATTTAGAGATGTGCACTGGCAATGAAACAGTCCCATGGTCTGACAAGAGACTATGCTCATGGCCCGCAAGTCTATGTATAGATGTATCATTACTCGGCATTTTAGAATCTCCTAGCACCATTTTAGGTACGAGCGAGTTTTCTTTGCGATTTAAGGGAAGACTTGAATCGTTTCTGTAGCGGCTTTATAGGGATATTAGCGCAGTACTGCGACGATGCAACTGAAAGAATGTTGGCACACCTTCAAGCACACAGGAAGCTTTCACTTCGAGCAAAATGCTTCTTGCTGTACCGTAGATACTAGATGAATAAAACGTAAATACTGAAATCTCTTGCTCAATTCCTGTGCACTGGGAGGATTGGTAAAGTTGAACATATACATATAGTATGTTTATTGGAGCGAGGGCGCGAGTATTTGCACCCTTGGCATAGCTTAACCTTATTTCCTTCTAGCTTATGTATATTTCCGTTTCTTGGTCCACTTTGTAGGGTTTCTGAGCCCTTTATGCCGCGCTCTTGCAGCGAATTCGTCCCGTGCGGTCCATAGCTTACCCGACCCGTTGTGGGGCGTTGTATTGCCCAAGCCTATGGCAAAATACCTGGAGCGAGACGGCAGGTTTTATTCATACATTAGCTGATTTTCACCGCTTCCATGCTTCTTGCCAATTCGGAGCAATTGGAATTTCTAGCAAAAAAGGCCCGAAGTCCTCCCACCCTTTCTTCAATTGGTATGTAGGATATAAATCAGGAGGTCTTCATATTAGATTAATGCACATTCCTAGGGTTTCCGTTCTTGGCTCTTCAAAGTATTCCACCAATCAATTGGTTTGTCCAGGAAATGCGTCATCAGCAATTCCGGGTGATAAAGTAGAAAATAATTGGGCTGATGTCACATCGCCGATCATCTCGTCCGATATTTGCGGGATCAGCCCGGCTACACGTGTCATTATTTTTCTATCAGGAGGAATTTCAAGATAATGTGTCCCTTTTGAAAGCAATAGTTCATTGCGAGTGGTTATCTCTGCTTTTTTGTGCATTTTTATTCATTGCGGCTTCTCGCTCTACAAAATTTGCTTTCTTTTCCAAGCCAAGATTCTTGGATTTGATGAGGATCATTACACATTCATATTTGGATGTAGTGTCTGCACGCAGAAATACCCTGTTTTTCTGCAGGAACTCCGGCTGTTTCTGAGAACAGCACATCCGCGTCATATGAGGGGCGTTGTATCTTTTTAATATTCCCACTCAATACAACTACGATGATCAACCGGCGATTAATAAGGGAAACTGAATGAAGTATTGAGGGTATTCTGTCTACTTCCAGACCCTTGCAGTTAGATATTAAACTCCGAATCTAACAAATATTTAATTTCTTAACATTCTAATGTTTCTCCAGTAACCCGGTCCCTTCCAGCCAGGATATGCGGGAATTTTCCACATTCCGACTTTATTGTCTTTCCCTTCTTCTTCAGCCACCTTTGATTTGTCTCAAATTTGATGCGTTGTATTATGATAGTCTCCACCTAGTCTGCTACCCTATAGCCGGCTTGGTAGAAATCTAGTCCAAGAGAAGCTCAGGCCTAGGCTATTGACCATAGTCCTAGATAATTAATATTACGATCATTACTGTAATTATGGTGGTTGGTTTAGAAAAGATTATCATCTTCATCATGCGTTGAAGTTCCCAATTCAACGGGAACAGCCCAACGCGGTTAGCATTGGAGCTACACGGGACTTCATAAAGCCTGGGGGGCGATTGCTTAGAAAAGAATAATTTCTTTTTAAAATTTGAATTTTGTTTATAAGTATATATTTGAACCATGCGGACCCTCACTTGTTTCATGCGATCAATCATTGTTTTGATTCGGTCTTCAACACATTGTTGAATTGTTGTGTCTTTGTGAGCTGGAAAATATGGCTAGCTCGAAGCTGAAAGCTATTCGAGTGCTTGAAAAAAATGCACACAAGGAGAATTGGGGCTTGGCAGGCTGGAAAATCGCCCTTGGTCCTCGAGACTTGGCCACTACCAGCTGTGTCAGACACAGGGCCTGGCTTTGCAACCTCGGCACCGTCTCCGCCTTCAACAAGAACATGGCACTTCTCGTTGGGGAGGCGTTAAACGTGGGCGATGATGCGCTTTGCGTATGTGCGTTCGCCCCCTGGCATTTCTCTGATGGAGGCGAGAATGCGGAGTTCTAGAAGCTGACTGCTGCTAAACTGTGAAAGGTGCTTCTCTAAAAGTCTGCAAGGAAACATTGGAGGTAATACTATGGCTTATTAAAGAAAATATAGTAATAATGTGGCAATGGCTGACGATTCAAGCGCATCCGAATCATGATCTCTATTCACCGCAAAGAACGAAGCTGGCTCCGAGGGACCCAAGTCTCGCATCTTTGGAGCGTTTCTACCGGCCGTGATAGCTGAACAGCGGTTGCAAATGGAATTGAACGGGAGATGCCTAGGGAAGATTTACATGATGATTAGAGGACTTTGTCTGGCTATTTTACAGGCCTTTTCCTTAGCGGCGGTGAATTTCCGCCTTTCACGTTTGTTATTGGCTGTATTGCCTTTTTGCCTCTGTCCACGAGGTCGCGTAAAGAAGTGCGCAGCGATGGAGAAGAAAAAAGATGACGTCACAGACGAAGTGCAAAGGCGATAATGAATCGCAGTGTTGGCAGACTTTTGTCCCCCTATTGTATTTTGCAGCTCCGTCTCCGATACTTGCGCTCATGAAGCACCAGTTAGTTTTCTTAGAAACCTATGGTGCGCATCTGCAGCGCTTTCTCAGGTTATAATCTCCAACATCCTCCAACGGTCGCCGTCTAAACCAGTGGTTTTGTTTATTTATTTTCATTTCAAAATATTTGTACTTCCTTCTCCCGGTTACATACTGCACGGCCCATTTCCTTTAGATCTCTCTCTTACTACTGTTCAGCGAATATTTTGCTATCTAATCACGCACTTCGAACTCCATACGATCGTACTCGAAATGCCGCTCTGCCGCACAGCAACGGATTCAGCTCATGACGTGCATTTGTTATCCGGCTCTATTCGCCTCTCTCGGAATGCAAAAGGTTGGACCACGAACCACGAACTATTACCGAGTCTTGAGTAAATTTCGCCATACCTAGCCCTCACCTTGCCATGTTCGCTCTACCCCCATCCCCACTGCCCCAAGGCCCCGTCGCGAATACCAAACATGCACTTCCTGGAAATAGCATAATAAAATAAATAGCCAACTACTGTGTGCATGGGTCCTTTCGGCTTACCAGTTTAAACCAGATGCATACAGTAGAAACACGAGACCATTTGCAGGCTTGCGCTCATGATCCCTGTAGTGGATATACCTCGGCCGCTTTTCAACTCTTCAGGCCACCAAATGTTGCGACCAACCAAAAAGAAAACACACTACAGGTACTAGCGCGCTTTTAGAGTTCCAGAATCATTGGTATGTAGGCTGCAACCGTGTCGCCCTTTTGAACCCCTGTCTTCGGAGAATTCATAAGGTTTTGGAAATTTGGCACAATAATTCACAATAGGTGAACATACACTTTTCAGTTTCGTAGAAAATAACCTCTCGGCCATGGACTTGAAGCCCGTGCTGGTCTACAAAACTGTACAAGGAATTCTACTGGCCTTTGGCGAGCCATACACTATCGCCATCGGCAGGTGACACGCTCGGATATGTGAAAATCTTAGATTCAAGAAAGAAGTTCATGAGCTTCTCTGATAAAAAGCTGCGCAATTTTAGCAATGGATCAATTTGCATGGTTTCCCATACACCCCTGCGAGATGTTGATGTTGAGTTGGCTCAATCATTTACGAGTATAACGCGGAAATTCACTCACCAGTAAAGTCGCATCCCCGCGAGATGAAACTTGCTTGGATCATTTGACAACGGAGAGAACAAAGAATGTGAGTATGCGCTAGGTGATCGGGCTGATCTGTGTGAATGTATTTGAGGCAATCGCTCTGGGAGGCGTAGTGATAATGATTGTTACATGTTTGGCCTTGTTTGAGAGGAGAGAGGATTTGCCCTTCTGCTTGTAGTAAATTCCAACACATTTATTATGCTGATAATTTGGATCGGACTTCGCCATGCTGCCTATGGCATGTTTTGCAACAAAGACCAATGGAAAGATGGTTATCGATACCACCAGACGAATACCCGACTCTTCATCTTTGAGACAGCCCCTTCGAGCATATCTGCATGCTGTCGGTTTACATGGTGGATGGTAAACTTTTTTGAGACGGAGAATCTATCTCTACTCCTAATTCCGGAGCTCCTGGTCATCATTTAGCGGCGTGGTCTCATCGCGCGAATATTGCTGGTTCCCTCTCTTGCCACATCATTCAAACGAGGCTTACCAGAAAACGTCAAGGGACGTGAGGTTGGCACATCCAGCGGTGACGTAGGTGCATCCATGACCGCCTTTGTGACCACGGAAGCGCATTCGCACTAGTGGTGCTGAATTCCGTGTCTGGTTTCGAGCGGTATTTCTTAGCGTGCACACAAGGCAAGCCATTAATCGGCCGGCGAGATGCCGAAAAAAAGATAACCATGAATCACACTGTGTCAGTCAGAGGCTTGAGCTAGTCGCAGTCTTGTTCTTTTGGCTCTTCCTTAGCCAAAATCTCGGTCCTGCCGTGCCGTGGCATCTCGCCAATCTAAGCCCACATGGTGTTGAAAATCGCTGTTGAGCCGGGCTAACCTGCTCAGCGACGCGTGCCGTGCTGCTGATCTTGTTGATCATGGACGCGAAGGTGGATTATATTCACCGACCGCCAAGGACCGTCCATAGTCTAATTTAGCTAGTTCGAGAGCTAAGATCGTTGCATAAGTCGATAGAGGATCTGCAATTCCCCCTATTTTCCGATTCCTGCTCCATGTGTCAGGTTTCTGGTAACCTCCTCAACCGTCTTACCTAATTTAGCTAAGCCGCCCCCACATGATGCTACTTAGGCGATCTCTAGCTTTGGGAAAAGCCCAAACTAATGGAATTTGTGTCGTAGACATGTCCCAGAATAAGTTGGCGTTCAACGTGTCGCACTGCATCGGAGTAGACAAATTTCTTGGTATTCAACATCATGATCCTGCTAGGCAAATATTATCATGTGGCTGAGTGGGACAGTTGAACCGGAAAAGTTTGAATGAGTCGGTGACGTAAATGCTGCTGTTTGAATCCATCTGGGGCCTGAAGTAGATGAAAACTGGCATCTTGGACCACTGTGTATGGGTTCAGCTCCAACGTATTCTCTCTTCATACAAATCCGGCTGAATCTCCCCGACCTGACCGATACTTTTGAGTAATCCGCATTCTTTCTACCTTCAGTTTACTCCGAGCCGTCGACATGATGAACGCTTTTGCTGAGCGGAAGTTTGAGATATCTGATGTGGAGCACCGCGTTCAACAGGTCTTGAGCTCTGTTCACGATGGCTTTGCCTGCAATTTGGAGGTTGTGGTTGAGAGCTTTCGAATTGAGCAAGCCTGTGAAGGTGTTCTGGTTTGCTTTCTAGGGCCATGCGACACCGGAGCCCAAAGCCCTACTCCTCTCAGCGTCATAGCTCCTGGCAATGTGGAATGCCTAAAATCTCGACTGCATGAGACACTGCCCGCTCATATGGTACCCAGCGCGTTCGTCCCTGTTAGGAGAGTGCCCAAGACAAGCATGGGCACAGTGGATCGGTCCCAACTTCAACACATGGTCGTGTCTACCTCGTGGTTTGCCTTTTGGGAAGCATGTTTCCTTGACAACGCCTGGGAAACAACAGAGAGCCATGTGGAGCTTCTAGATGCTGAAGCTAGCTCGCTCTTGCTCGGCGGTGGTAACAGGGCTTTGCGCACTCAGCCAATCGAAATTGTGCTGGGCGCATTGATCTGCACCTTTTCGAAAGAATTCCCCGACCATGTTTTGCCACCTATATTCACTCAATTATGCGAAGAGGACTCCTCAGCTACATCACAGTGTCTTTCAATCCCTCTTGCTCCCAATAGCACGCTTGTGGAAGCAGTTGTGGCGGCCAAGGATGCGCGACGTGCAGCGCAGGGTCCTCCCCAGCTCGATTCCCTTGCACCTCCGGAAATCTTTCTAAAGTTTACACGGCCATGTGGGAATGAAAGGCAGCAGCAGGAACGAGCCTCGGATCAGGCGGCAAAGTCATCGCTGAAGGCGGCACTGATTGAAGTGGAGGCCAAAGTACATCACGGCCAAATCGTGCTGTCAGTTCACTTCCCCAAAAACACGAAGCATAGGCTTCGACTCCGAAATTGGGTTCAATCATTTATTCGAACTCTAGAATTTGTGGAACGCGAAATATCTCACATGGATGTGGTATTTACGAAAAGCGACTTTCCACTTGCCGACTTGTCATCTCATGGTTTGAAAGTGCTCCAGGAAGAGCTGCTCCCTAGCACCGGGGTCGAACCAATTGATGTCGTGGATGTATTTACATGTTCTCCCTTGCAGGAAGGAGTGCTGTTGAGCGCTTCATCATACGCTGTATATTGGATATGGCGTTGTGTGCCACGCCGTGGCAATAGTATCGATGCCACGCGTTTGGAAATGGCTTGGAAGACAGCTGTGACACAGCATCCAATGTTTTCCACTGTTTTTACTCAGCATCCAGAGCTCGCAGGATTTTTGCAAGTTGTACTTGAAAACCCAGAAATCAAGGTCATGCAGAAGTCAATTCCCTCGGGATGCACAGACGCAGCTCTGTCTAAGATGCAGAGGCCTCGTTTTACGCCACATGAGCCAAAACACATGTTGACGATATGCCAATCGGATACCGGAGAGACTTCTTGCAGACTCGACATCTGTCATAGTATTTTTGATCAATATTCTTTGTATATTATACTCCAAGATGTATTGGAAATTTACCATGAACACACTCCACAGGCACCCCCGCCCTTCAGTCGAGTTGTGCAGCGCATCAAGAATACACCGAAATCTGAGACTTTTGGATTTTGGACCCAGTTTTTAAGCGGCGTGAAGCCTTGCCTGTTTCCTGTTCTCCGCTCCCTTTCTCCTCCTGAGATGCAGGATATGCATGATGTTCTCTTTATTCCGCGAGAATGTTTGGAGAGGAGTACTCCGTTTTGCCAGCAGAATGGCATAACGCGCTCGACTTTTATGCACGTTGCTTGGGCTTTGGTCCTGTCTTATTTTACAGGAACCGATGAAGTCTGTTTTGGTTACATGGCTTCTGGTCGAGATGCTCCTGTTGACGGCATAGAGAGAATCTTTGGCCCCTTGGCAAACATGTTAGTCAGCCGCGTTGATCTGAAGAAGCCTCTGAAGACACTTCTCAAGTCAACAGCAGCAATGTTAAAGGAGCACCGACGCCACCAGCAGACCTCCCTGGCTGAAGTTCAGCATAGTCTAAGAATACCCGGCGGGCGTCTTTTCAACACCATGGTGTCACTGATTCGAGCGGATACTCCTAGCGTCAACGAGAAGGAGACATTTTCTTTTGAGAAGCGTGAGGTTGTAAGCCCGCAGGAATTTGACCTTGTTGTTGAGGGATTCCTGAACTGTGATAGTATGGATTTGAGCATATACTATCGGAAGGCATTCGTGAGTCGTGAAATAATTCAAGAAGTCGCGGTGGTTTTGACTTGGGTAGTCAATTTCCTCGTCTCACAAGAAGGCTATCTCAAAAGAGAAGATTCTGCCTCAATTCAAGGACCTCTAATCGAGGTCCATTCTGATGACTCGGTCAAATCTCTTCCAGAAGACTTTTTCAAATACTTTGTCGGCACTGATCGAAGCTCTACGAGAGCGTTCTGGAAGGGTCAATTTACGCAGTGCGATGCGCCCATTTCACAACCTTTGAAGGACCTGATGGCTCCCCCACCCAAAAGGGACTGTCTTATCCTACAAACCAACGAGTTTGAGCTCAATTCTCACTTTTCAATCGAACTTATAGCCAAGGCTGCATGGGCTGTTGTTATGGCACAAACTGAGGATTCCCAACATGTTTCATTTGGAATGAGCATGAGGGGACGCCAATCAAGACTACTGGGGATCAGCACCTTGAGAGCATCAGACCAATACATAGTGCCAATACGAGTGGCCTTGAATTGGGATCTCACTGTTAGTCAACTTTTGGAGAGTTTTCAGGGCCAGATGACCGAAATTTCTAAATATGAGGCGGCTGGGGTGCATTGGATACGTCAAATCAGCCTTGAGGCAGAATCTGCTTGTGAATTTCACTCATTCCTGTTCTTTCGATCAAGTTTTGAGTCGACCGAGCATGATAATTTCGTTGACAGAATCTCACCATTTATGAGTTCAAGTCATGATGCAATCTCATTTGAATGTCAGCTTATTGAGAATAACCTGTGGACGCGAATTGGCTTCAACCCTGACAAGATGTCAAAATCTCAGTCTGTCCGCCTTAGCCACAGATTCAGGCACATTTTTGCTCAGCTGTCGAGTTTTGACACTGCTGAGAGAAGGGTCAAAGATGCTATGGGTATCTGTCATCGCGATGTAGCAGATATTTGGAAATGGAATGCAAATGTTCCAGACCCAGTACATGCTTGTGTGCACGAAATGATCAAATCGAAAGTACTTTTACACCCACACAAGACCGCCGTATGCGCCTGGAATGGCGATCTGACTTACGATGAACTCGACAAGTTTTCTACAACACTAGCCCACAAGCTTGTGAACATTGGTATTGGCCCAGGAAGTAAAGTGCCGCTGTTTTTCGAAAAGTCCAAATGGATGCCTGTGGCTACTCTTGGAGTAATGAAAGCTGGCGGCACTCTGCTTCCACTAGATCCGAAGCAGCCAAGAGAACGGCTGCGTGCGATCACGAAACAGGTAAAGGCGCGTCTGGCGCTTTCCTCGGCGAAAAACAACGATCTGGCTTTGCATGTCGCTGGGTGCGATGTCCATGTTGTTAATGATGAATCCTTTGGAGACCATGTGGCAGAGACAGAAAAGTGCCTGCCAAAGCCTGATCCATCGACGATACTCTACATGATTTTCACTTCCGGAAGCACAGGCACACCGAAAGGTGTGTTGGTTCCACATGCAAGTTATAGCAGTGCTATTATTTATCAAGCTGGTGTCTGGGGACTGAAAGACACCTCGCGAGTCTTTGACTTTTCATCATACGCATTTGATGCTTCCATGTTCAATCTTCTTCACACATTAGCCAATGGAGGCTGTCTATGTGTCCCTTCAAACGAAGAGATTCAAAACAGTCTCTCGGAATGTTTTGAAAAGTATGACATCACCCTTTCTTTCCTCACACCATCCGTTGCTCGCCATATCGATCCCGTGGCTCTTAGAAGGCTCGATACCATAATTCTAGGTGGCGAAATGGTGAATCCAGAAGACTTGTCATTGTTCGACCAGAAGACGCAGATAAAGGTTGGATATGGTCCGACAGAATGCACGCCATTTACCACCTCCTACGATCTAGAGGAAGATCACTCCATTGCGATTGGACGTGGATCCGGGGTTTGTACGTGGGTCGTCAATCCTGAACACCCTCATTCCCTAACTCCCATTGGAATGGTGGGAGAGCTGTGGCTTGAGGGACCGCTGCTGGGCCAAGGTTACCTGAATGATTCTGAGAAAACTGCCGCAGCATTTGTTCATGACTCGGAGTGGCTTGTTCGAGGAGCCCCAGGATATCAAGGCCGCAGTGGCAGATTGTACAGAACCGGTGATTTGGTGCGATACAGAGAAGATGGAGCGTTGATATGTGTCGGTCGCAAAGACACTCAGATCAAGATCAGAGGTCAGCGCCTAGAACTAAGCGAGGTGGAAAAGCACGTCCAGGGGATCTTGCAAGCCGCAAGCACCAAGAGAGAAGAAGCCTTTCGGGTTGTGGCGGAAACCATTCGACCACAGAACACCAATAATGCATCATTGGTAGTGTTTGTTTCCGCGGAAAACTCCGCAAGGTATACGGAGAAGGAGCATGCCGCTTTGGTTCAATCCTTCACTTCTGGGTTGGCAGATCGCCTAGCCAAAATCGTCCCGATATACATGGTTCCAAGTGCAATCATCCCCATTCGAGGGATTCCGATGAACATCAATGGCAAAACAGACCGTCTTCAGCTTCGCCGTGTGGGAGTGTCTGCTTGGCAGCAGTACCAGATCACCGCCGATGAAGCTGAGATTAACCAAGCATCGACTGACATGGAAAGGCTCCTCCGAGAGGTATGGGCGTCAGTGCTGAACCTCTCAGCCGCATCTATATCTGTTGACAAGCCTTTCACAAGACTTGGAGGTGATTCTATAACTGCTATGCAGGTCGTCTCTGAGTGCAGAGTACGAAAGGTTGCCGTCACTGTGGGTGATATTCTGCGGTCTCAGACTCTTCAGAAAATTGCACTGCGCTGTACAAGAATGGCTGCAAGTAGCGGATTCCTGGTAGAGCTAGAAGACGACGGGGATACTTCTGAGCCATTCGGTCTGTCTCCCATACAGAAGATGTACTTTGAGATATTTCCTAAAGGAATTAATCACTTCAACCAAGCCTTCATCTTGGAGTTGAATCGTCCCGTCTCATCATTTGCCATCCACAGCGCGCTCAAGGCCGTTGTGCGTCGACACGATATGCTCCGGGCTCTGTATGAAAAGAACTCCAATGGAAACTGGTAGCAACGCTGTGTCAAAGACCTTGAGGCTTTCTTATTTGTCGAGCATAATGTTGAGAGCCGATGCCAAGTACCGGACATTGCGCAAGATAGGCAAGCAAAACTGGATACCACGAATGGCCCTGTTTTTAGCGCCGATCTGTTCAATGTTCAAAATTCTAGCCAGATTCTTCTGCTATCTGCTCACCACCTGGTGGTAGATCTTGTATCATGGCGCATCATTTGGAATGATATTGAAGAACACGTCAAAGCCGGCGATTTTCGCTCACACGCCAATCCATCATTCCGCAGCTGGTGTAAACTGCAGAATCAAATGGCCAAGGGCCTTGACCGCAGTTCCGTCCTTCCGTTTAAAGTTCCAAAACCTGACTTTGAGTTTTGGAACATATCCCCGGCCTCTAATATCCGCTCAGAAGCCGAAGACTGCACTGGAACACTCGATAGCCAAACCACTGAGCTGCTGCTGGGGGATAGCAATAATGCTCTTCGAACAGAAGCTCTAGATATCATTCTAGGGTCCTATGCATACTCTTTCTACAAGGCCTTTCCGGAACGCGCTATGCCTGCCATCTTCGTCGAAGGCCATGGGCGGGAACAATCGGATAGCTTGCCTCTAGACATGTCTGGAACAGTTGGTTGGTTTACTACCATGCATCCACTTCCAGTCGACATTGGCCCCGATACAACAATCATCGACGCAGTGCGAATCGCAAAGGACAACCGGCGAAGCGTACCTGGGAAGGGGCTGCCTTATTTTGCATCTCGGTATTATAATGAGACATGCCATGAACAGTTCAAAGATCACGATCACATTGAATTACTGCTAAACTTTGCTGGGAGGTACCAGCAGCTGGAAAGCGACGATGCACTATTTAAGTTGGCGAGTCCATTCGAGGGTAATCACACACTCGAGGTTGTTGCACCATCCTCGCGCCGGATGGCTCTGATTGAAGTTAGCATGGTTGTACAAGATGGAAAACTGGGAATTACTTTCACTTTCAACACGAAGATGAAACATCAAGACAGGTTGAGACAGTGGTTCCAACATTTTGAGAAGACTGCATCTTGCCGTTCACAATCTTCACCAGGAACCGATAGGCTTCACAATGAGCGACTTTGACCTACTTCCAGTCTCGTATCGTGGTCTGAAAAGGCTCATGACACAGCAACTTCCCGACATGCAGATCCAACCCGAAAACGTCATTGACATTTATCAGACGACTCCATTACAAGAAGGCATACTGTTAAGTTCACAAAAAGAAATCAGCTCATACGCCACTTTTTGGATCTGGAAATGTGCTTCAACCGCCCTATCCCGTTCCATTTCCTCCTCTCAACTTGAGTCAGCATGGCGAGCAGTTGTCAAGCGCCATTCGATCCTATCGACTGTATTTGGCCCTGACCCTGAAGGCAACGGTTTTGTTCAAATCCAGCTGGCTCGCCCTGTAGTCAAAGTCACTCAGATGCGAATTGAATCAGGAAACCCAAGTGATATTCTTGGCCGCATAGAAAGACCCAAATTTGCTGCCAATGAGCCCGAGCACGCCTTCACCATCTGTCAGTCTGACAACGCAATTGCTTTCAGGTTGGATATCAATCACACTCTGCTTGACGGAGGCTCATTAACTCCACTGGTATTGGATATTGCCGCGGCCTATGATGATTGCTGCAGACCGTCTGCCCCACCATTCAAGAAGATTATCCAGTATATCAATACCACGGACAGGGAACAGATCATTTCTTTCTGGAGTCAGTATCTTGACGGGGTAAAGGCATGCGAAGTTCCTACCAGTTCCACGGCATCGGGCCAAAATCCCGAAGAGATATTCAGCCATGTCTCAGTCTCAGATGAGACAACTGAGGGGATTCTCGACTTTTGCAAAGACATGAGTATAACACGAGCCGTCTTCCTACAGGTAGCCTGGGCCATGGTGTTGTCTCAGCTCACCGGAATGCAAGAGGTGTGTTTTGGATACCTGGCTTCTGGTCGGAATGCTGGGATCGATGGCGTCGAGAACATGGTGGGCCCGTTGGCGAACATGCTGGTTAGCCGCATTGATTTGCGTGACGACACAACTGATGTTCTTGAAACAACTTCGGCCAACTCGATCAAACATTTGGATCATCAACATGCATCTCTTGCCGAGATTCAGCACAGAATAGGGCTCTCTGGATCCCGATTTTTCAATACAGCCATGGCATTTCGACAAGAAGACCGATTTGACAGCGGCGAAAATAGAACCCTTTCGCTTGAGCTCTGCAAATACCAGGATCCGCATGAGGTAAGATCCCACTCGAAGCTGTTATTTTACTCACACACTGACATTATTTAGTTTGACCTGCTTCTGAGCGGACGCACTGACAACGAGAATATGAAGGTTTCAGTACAATTTAATGAAGCCTCAGTGAGTCACCAACTTGCCGAACGAGCACTCTGTACGCTTGAGAAGGCAATCAAGTACCTTCTCAGGAGCAAAGTTGACCATGATCATGGAGCTTTACCAATTTCACTCTACCAAGGCTTCTTTAAGGACGTGGTAGGAAAGGATGAAAGTTTGACCATGTCGTTTTGGGCGGATTATTTCAAGGATCTTAATGCTGTGTGCTTTCCACCACTGAGGACACAACAGCAAGATTTGCCACAATTAAATGAAATTTGTCTAAAGTCGAAGAATACTTGCCTGAGCAATGACTCTTTTACTCCTACAGTCATAGCCAGAGCAGCGTGGTCGATGGTAGCCGCGAGAAATTCTGGGTCTTCGGAGGCCCTTTTCGGCGCTTTGATTCCCGCCAAAACGACGAGCAGTCCAAGACACTCTGTTTTACCAATTCGCTCAATATTGGTCTGGGATGCTAATGGGAATGAGCTTTTAGAAAAAGTGAAAGAACGATCCCGCAAAATGGAGAATTTCGAATCAACCAACATTCAACTCATTGCCAAAGCCAGTGAGGAAGCTGCCATGGCATGCAAGTTTCAGGCTCTTTTGGTCGTTGAGGGTAGTCTTGAGACCAGTCCAATCGACACTCTCGAGATTGGAAACACATATTCCATGGTGATTAAGTGTCGTTTCGAAGAGAACGATGTGGTTTTGAGTATCAAGTATGATACTGCTGCTTTGGATGAAGTATACGCTCGTCGCACTTTAAGCCAGCTTCAGCACGCTCTCTGCTGGTTATCGGATCCCAAGCTCAGAGAGTGCAAACTTCGAGATGCAACTGGCATCAGCCCACAAGAACTTGAAAGAATTTGGGATTGGAATAAAGTTCTACCCAAGGCAATTGACACATGCGTGCACGACTTAATTTACGAGCAGGTGTTGCTTCACCCGGATGCCCCGGCGGTTTGTGCTTGGGATGGAAATCTGACGTACCGACAACTCGATGAACTCTCTACAAGCCTAGCCCATCGTCTTCTGTCTCTTGGGGTTGGATCCGGTAAAATCTTGCCACTCTTCTTTGAGAAGTCAGTATGGGCGCCTGTCGCAATGATCGGAGTCATGAAGACAGGCGCGGCATCGGTGGTGATGGATGTCACACAACCTGAGAAGCGGCTGCAAACCATCGCTGGCCAAGTTCATGGCCAGCTGTCATTGTCGTCTAAAACCAACCAAGAAATGGCACGTCGCACTGGGGCAAAACATGTGGTGGTGGTTAACGCTGAGGAGCTCGGAGGCTTGAAAGCTTCAGAAAAATGCAAGCTACCAGCGGTTTGTCCATCCGATATTCTATATGCGGTTTTCACATCGGGAAGTACCGGGTTGCCCAAGGGGACATTGATTTCCCATCAAAATATGAGCAGCATGATCAAATACCAGCAGCAAACTCTTGGGATTTCGAGTGCCTCCAGAGTGTTTGACTTTGCTTCATACGCCTTCGATGTCGCTTGGGACAACTTCCTGCACGCCTTGACATCTGGTGGCTGCTTGTGCGTTCCCTCAGAAAGCGATAGAAAGGAGAACGTTGAAGGGTCCATAAACTCGTTGCGGGCAAACTACGCCCATATTACTCCTACACTCCTGCGATATCTTGATTGGTCCAAGCTGGAAACAATAGACGTGCTTAACCTCAGTGGCGAAGCTGTGTTGTCCAGAGACAAAGCCATCGCCGGTCAAAATGTCAGGGTGATTAACACCTATGGTCCAGCAGAAACCAACGTTGTTTCTATTCAGGATCTTGATGCACTGCCGCATGACCAAGTTTCGATTGGCTGCGGAGCAGGCGCGTGTACTTGGTTGGTAGATGCTGAAGATGCCAACGCTCTCGCACCCATTGGAGCCATCGGTGAGCTCTGGATTGAGGGCCCATTGGTGGGATCGGGATACCTCGGAGATGCCCAAAAAACAGCACAGGCTTTCATAAATGACCCGACTTGGTTGCTCGCCGGTACTGCGACTCGCGCAGGGCGCCAAGGAAAGCTGTACCGCACTGGAGACCTGGTCCGTTATAATGATGATGGATCTCTACAGTACATCGGGCGCAAAGATACTCAGGTCAAAATTAGAGGCCAGCGTGTCGAACTTGGGGAAGTGGAAACCCAAGTCAAGCTAGCTCTGGATACGGCTCATGCCGGCAACCTGAAGTATGAAAAAAGCAATTTCCGAACGATTGCGGACATTATCCGACCTCGAGGGAGCGAGAAAGACATGCTTGTCGCTTTTATTGCTCCTAATGGATCTGAAGGCACGACGGTGGAAGCTCATAACAGTTCAATTCAGCAACGCACCACAAAGCTGTCAGAATCCCTATCAAATGTGTTGCCTGTCTATTGCATTCCAGCAGCATACATACCCATCATGGACATTCCTCTGACTGCAACGGGAAAGACAGACAGGCGACGTCTAAAAGAGCTTGGCGCTTCAAAGACAGCCCAGGAAATTGCTGCTTTAGGTCAATCGAGCAATGCACGAAGAAAGCCAACTACACAAATGGAGCGGTTGCTGCAGCGACTCTGGGCTGAAATTCTCAGCATTGAACCAAACAACATCGGCATTGATGACAACTTCTTCCGTGTGGGCGGAGACTCGATTGGGGCCATGAGACTTGCGAGCATGGTCCGAGATGAGAACATTTGGCTCACAGTCAAGGACCTGTTCCAAAACCCAGTCTTGCAAAATCTGGCGTCGCTAGTTTCTACCAAGAGTCCCACTCAAGCCACAGAAATCGCCCCATTTGCATTGCTGGAACCAGTAATAAATTCAACGGACCTCCGTGCCTCAGCCGCCCTTCTTTGCAATATTACAGAAGAAAAGGTTATTGATGTACTCCCGTGTACCCCGCTCCAAAAAGGCGTGCTGGGTCGTTCGGTTCTTGATTTCGAGACCACGCTGTCCAGTCATGTTATGGAGATTCACGCAGATATTGACCTGGATAAATTCAAATCCGCCTGGGATCAGGTCGTATCCAGGAACCCAATTATGCGCACGCGTATTGTCCATGTACCTGGGCACGGCGATGTGCAAGTGGTCGTTGATGACGTGGTAGAATGGTGGCATGGTAATAGCATTGACGAGTGCAGAAAATCTTCCAGCCAAAATCCCATGTCTCAAGGGGCGCGGTTGGCCAGATTTTCCATCGTCGAATCAGCTGATAACAAACGCGAATTCGTCTGGGACATGCACTGGACACTCTACGACGGATGGAGTTTGCGACTTCTCCTAGCAGAAGCCGAAAAGACCTATTTCCATCAGACAATTCGACCTCTACAGGACGTGACGGCTTTCACGAAATACACCCAAGATCTCGACAAACATGACTCTTTGATGTTTTGGAGGCAGCAGTTTGCGGATACAGAGGGTTTGCATTTTCCACCGCGATTATCGGCCAAACACCGTCCGCGCATTGACAGCGAAATGAATCTTGTAGCTCCTGGTCTTGAGGGGAACCATGCCGAGTTCACGACGGCTACTATCATCAGGGCTGCTCTATCTCTTGTCATTGCTCAGAATTTGAATGCAAATGAGGCCATATTTGGAGCAACGGTGACGGGACGCCAGGCTGCTGTGCCTGGTGTTGAGGTAATGGCAGGTCCTGCATTCGCAACACTACCAATCAGAGTGCCAATTGACTGGGCCATGACTGTCAACCAGCTACTAAAATTTGTTCATGATCAAGGAACGGATATGATTCCCTTTGAGCAGACTGGTTTGAGTCATATTCGCGAAGCCAGCGATGAGGCAGCTTTGGCATGTAGCCTTCAAACACTGCTGGTTGTTCAATCAGCCATCAAACAGGGCGATTTCCGCAGTCGAGACGCGACCAAGGAATTGTTTGTCAGAGGCCTTGTCGCAGGGAAACGAGCGATAGTAGAGCTTGGTCAGCGGAGTGGAGACTATTCAATGTATGTTGAATGCCAGGCGGGGATGGATGGAGACACCAACTTGCGGATTTGCTTTGATTCCACGGTGCTCGAGAAGAGCTTGGCAGAGAGGATACTTTCCCAGCTCGAGCTTACCACAAGGCAGCTCTCTAACATGGAACACGAAGAAACAATGCTGATGGATTTGGTTTGTGGCGAGGACCAAGTTTGAGATTAGTACATTAGTTAGTTTGTCCATCAACTCGATTAGAGTCAACTTTTTCTTGCACTGATTGCCCAGCTTCTTTCAACGACCAGAGCTAAATTTAGTTTAGTGGAGCGGGAGGTCCCGTTCATATGATGTCTCCACACAACCCATAATTTAGGGTAAGTGGACCACAAACAAAATGTGCTTCAAAATATGAAGTGGCTTGAATAAATTAATTTGTATCCAATTCTCCGGACTGATTTGAGTTGAATGGGCTTTACCGACTGGTGGGAATTATTAACAACATCCAATGATGGACACATACAAACGCAGCTATCTTGGGTTTCTCCCCTTCATGCAGAGCTATAATGAAGATGCACGCGCTACATTAGTGCTGCATGATATTATTCCAAGATTTACTCGTGATTGGTGTTGCATCACGAGCTATTCACAATTGTGCTAGCGAAATCCAACTCCATTTTAAAACAATTCAGATTTGCTCTATAGTAAAGATTTGTATCCGTTCCCTAAGCAAACGCCAAAGCCAGTCCAGCCCTTTTAATCCAAGAATCCCCCCACACTAGCCAGATACCCACCCCCATCATTATTTTCTTACCACTTTTTAAACCTTGATCCATCTCGCCAACACCATGCAAAACTTTTTACCAAACCCAATTTCCCTCTTGAAACACCAAAACTAGTTACCAGTTTATGGCGTCCAGCCAAATCTCTTGAAAAGGAAAGGAATTCCTCCAATCACAGCCGTAGCACCGGTGAATGCAATGATGACCATGTATTCACCAGTAATTCCAGGTCCCTGCGCGGGGGATGATTTGAGGAGCAGCTCGCTCAAAGGCCCCGAGATGATGTTTGCAACGCCTCTTCCGGCCGTGAGAAGACCCAAGATCATGCTGGGATCGTACACCTTGGGCGAACCATCGGCGTTTTTGCCAGAGGGAGTAGAAACAACCTGGCGCATGATGCCAGGCCAGGTGCAAACGTAGGACCCCGGGAAAAAGCCGTAAATGGCGCAGAAGACATAGAGCACAGTCAAGTTGGAAGCAAAGCCCCAGAGAAAGAAGATGCCCACAACGGCTCCGACGCTGGTGATCATGATGCACGTGGTGACGTGCCACCTGTCAGTCAGCATGCCCACAACCACCATGCCCACTGCAGAGGTGATGTTGATGATGATGATGGTCAGGGCGGACATGAAGGAGCCTGCGCCCAGAACCGAGCGAGCGTAGGTGGGGAGGTAAATGGTTGGGAGGAAAAAGCCCAATGATTCGATGATGCTGGCGGTTTGATAGAGCACAAAGGTGCGGTCAAAGACGAAACCAAGGTTGTACGACTTCAACGAAGGTGCTGCACTAGCGGGAAGTCTTGGCTTGATGAAGTAAACCAGGGGCATGGTGAGAGCGAAGAATGTCACGGCCCAAATCCTGAGAGCCATGGCAAACCCGTAGTTCCTCAGGAGCGCGTCGAGCATCAAAGGGATCAAGAAGCCGCCGATGCCTGTTCCCGACCACATGATGCCAAAGGCCAGTCCTCGGCGCTGGACGAACCACTCTTCCACGTACAGCATGCAAGGGCAATAAGAAATGGACCCGGCGATGCCATAGAGTACACCTTGCGTCAGGATGAGGTGAGGTAGTGTTCGCGAAAAGGAGCAGAGAACCAGGGAGAGGCATGTGGTGAGAATGCCAATGGTTGGTGCCCATCGAGCAAGACGGGGATACATGCGCTGCACTGCCGTGACAAAAGGGAAGGTCAAGTACATCAGGCCCTGGGGAACGGTTAGTTGAGTTGCATTTTTGTTGTGACAGGGGTCGTATTTACCAAGGCACAAGTTCCAATCGAGGCTGTGTTAGTGTATTGGGAAAACGGCTCGTTGGTTCTGTAGTAGTCCTGGAAGACTCCAAAGGCGAAAGGGAAGCCTGCAGATCGCATAGTTAGTTTCAAGATCAATATGACGATCGGCGTATTGTCTTACCCCAAACAAGCCCCTCCAAAACAAAGGAAGCAAGTAGGAATAGCCAGGCATGCTTCCCAGTGTCAGCTGGGGGTACCGAAAATTCGGGCTGCTGTCTCTCCATGGGGTCCTCAAGGACGCCAGATGATGGGGATGGAAGTTCCGTTTCCGAGAAGGAAGGGCCCTTCTTCCCCAGATCTTTCTCCGAGAAAGAGGGACCTTGCCCAAGCTCAATGTGTGAAGGGGTAGTCATTTGGACAGAAATAGAAGATTAAGGTGATTAAAGTTGCTTTGGTACAGAAGAAGATGCTGAAGAGGATGGAATAGCAACCTTGAGACTGGAACTCGAGAGGATATAAAATAATGGCATTTCGAGGCCCTCGATCAGTCAAAGTGGGCCAATTCATGGTCACAAGCACGGAAGAGACGAAAATATCACACCGCAACGGAGATAGTAGTGCCCAACGGCCCGCAACCCAGGAGGGAGACTGTTCTAGCCACGATACGAACAGTTGTGACAAATCTCTGTTCGCATCGTGGACTGGATTCCACCACGCGAATCAACGCGATTGCTTGGGCAATTCGCCGCACCACGTGGTTCATCGTGGAATTTTCTTTGTTGTTGAGTGTCCGAACGCTTATGCAGTGCTTGTCGACCCATTTCCAAAACAGGCAAGCTTGGGGACCAAAGCGAAGTTTACCGTGGCCTACCTTAATGCGCCGCATCGCCCGTGAGCCGCCCTCGACCCCTGGCGCTTCGCAATCACACTGTGTGTTCTGCATGAGGGCCGATGTGTGCTTTTTTTTTTGTTCTAGATTGGAAAAGCCTAGCTTCTACGGAGTGCAAGAAGAAACCAATCAACCTCGTGACTACACACGGCTGGACTAGCTTTTTGGCTCGAGGCTCTTGGCTCCGATGGTCGGCGTCTAAAATCCTAAGCGAAAATAGACGAAGGCGCTATTCGCAGAGGACCTGCAGGGGGATAGGGGGAGGAGAGAGGAGACAACTAGAGTATTGGTGGAATAGGACGCGCAATGCCCAAAGTGACTCACGATAGCTGTTGGTCAATTGAATCGACACATGGAAATGTGTCGTGGGTTGTGGTTTTTTTGTTTTTTGAACAGGAAAATTTTTCTCGGTCTGGAATCTGGGTCAATGCTGACGGCCCAGGATCCATCCTTGACGCTTCATTCTTTCACGGCCGGCAATCCTCTTCAGGCCTGGTCGTGGTTGGCATTGGCATCAGGCGGCAAGCTTGGAAGAAGACACACGACGCAACAGTGTGGCGAGATGATGAGATTCACTAAAACAAATAAAGACAAGAGATTGACACGTAAACGAGAAATGAGCAAATGTGAGCTGAATTGACGTTATCAAGGAGCATCTGTCTGGGCACGCAACGTTGCTACATGAAAAAAATCATCATGAGTCTAGATTTAGGGTATGGGGGGGACGGGGCTATTAAATGTACTTTTGTTCTTCTGGCCCAAGCATCCAGATCTTTTTCCACCTGCATCACCGACGAACGATGTTGCAAAAATTGTCCATCAAGTGGAGCATAGGCTTGCATCCTTCTCCACCTGTTTGGTATCCCGCTCGTGGAGGCCTGATTGGTCATGAGCCAAGCCTTCCGCACCTTGGTGGACAGGACGTTTTCGTCTCCGTTTTCTTGGATCTTCTCCCCAGATTCTTACGGTTCTCCGAAACGTTGCCCCTCGTCCCGAAAACGCCGCCGTGTCCAAATTGGAGAAGAAGTTGGGGGCGCGGTGGGGAAAGCGCAGGGTTCGGCTTGCTAGCCGACTCCAACTCCGCCATGTCTCCACTCACACCTGTGGAGGAAGGGTTGCGGACGGCAATTTTTGCTGCTTCTAGAAGGAGACGCGTTCAGCAAGGATCGGTGCTCGATGCGCGGACCTGCGTTAATTAAGCACGGCTGTCGTGGTGCTGCCGGTTGAAGCAGAGATGATTGGATGTAGATGGCTTCCGAACCTTGCCGAGAGGCTCTGGTATCATGTGGGCCCTGCCTCCCCAAGTCCATAACCATAACCTCTTCTTCATTAGCTTCCGGGGCAAACGGATGGAGAACGCGCAGTTAGATAGCTAGGGTTGAGTACTAAACACTGGCGAGCTTGCTTGATGCATTGACCTGTGCGACGTCGAATTTTACGATTTCGCTCCGAATTAGCTCATTTCAATGTCCTTGGCTAAGATTAGACCAAGCTGAAGTTAAAAATGCTGCAACAGCCAGGCTCTTTTTCGTTCAGATTTGACGCGAATGAGATCTGGATCATCGCAAAAGATGAGGGTTCGGGAACCACGCTGTAGGATGGGTCCCTGTGCAGTGGTCATCTCTTCGCCAACAGCACGTCATGCGACGATCGCTCAGATAATAGATATCCTTCCGAGCGGTAAACTGGAATAAAAATGGGTCATGTTGTCGCAAACCCGTACCGAAACCGTGGTTGAATTGATGACGCTGATTGATTCAGCAGGCCGCGCTTCTTTTGTCCAATAATCAGACACAACCTCTGCAGCTCACATTTTTTATTTCTTCGTGTTGATCGCTACTGGAGTTGGTGAAGGAAGCTGATCAAGAAGCTGGTGAAACATTAAGACCACACTGAGGTCAGTGCTTCTTGAAATACATGTTGGTCCATGACGGTAGGAGCCGATCCTTACCTATATGGCATGCAGTCAGGTTAGCTTTGGTACCGAAATGTCGGCTAGAGCATAACCCAAGGGGGGTATGTCAGCCTATCGCAAACCAGTAAATTTGCGAGAAGGGAATGCAAGGATATTGGAGCCTGGAGACTGATATGTCACTGATTCCTGGTAAAGCACCACAATTGAAGCCAAGATTCGTCAAGGGTCCTAGTCGAACGAAAGTGATAAAATGTGCACCCTTTTTGGGCTTGCAGGCTGCATGATGACATGCGTGGAATATCAGGTGAGATGGAAGCGATGACGAGATAGATGCTACCATTGATGTTGAAATCCTTGCAAAGCTACAAATAGTACCGCGGTAGTATGGCACATATGTAGAATGTATTTGAGGAAACCCTACCCTGGAGAAGGTGGAAAGGTGCGACACGGTTTAAAGGCAGGGATGACCTCGAGCCGACGGTACTTTACGCCCAAGATTATAGTAGTGGGATGTGACTTGTGTCTATCCATTCAATCCTATCTATAAACACGAGTCGAAAGGATAAAAATGCCTCGTCCCGATGCTCTATCGGCTGATAACTTATCACTAACAGCAGACTCTGGGCGTACCACCTATCAGACCAAGCCACCGATGACCGAATTGAGTCGAGACCGAAACCACTGCATGGGTTAGTGATAATTGGGAGAGAACTAACTGGACGGCTTGATTATCGGATGGGTACTCGCTGGGTCCGGTGCCGGGGTCGGGTTGAAGAGGGCCGCTTTTCCCTCGTGGGTCGTCCCCTTGACCGAGGCGTGTGGGGAACCCCAGATGGAGAACCTGGTCCTGCGAGATGTTCTCCATTTTACAATGGAGACGGGGGCCCAGAAGGCATGACTTGGAACGGCCGCGGGAGCCTTTCCTCTACTCACCTTGGCGCTGAGCCTCGATCCCGGGGTGTAGCAGCGACGTGATGACCATGATGGCGTCTCGCAGGGGCCCGCGCTAGTGTCGGATGTCGCCCCGAGTGGGAACACGACTTTTCTGATTCGACACGACCCCCGAGAACCCCGGAATATACGTCACCATCCGGGGAAGGGCGATCTGCTTCTGCTATTCTGCCTCTTACTGCCGCGAGTTTAAATGGGAGCTGGTGCCCCGTCTTTGCATTGTTCGACTCACTCGCTCAGGTCGTCCCTCATTCCTTGACCCTCAGCCGAACAGAAGAAAAAAGCCTAGACACTGTCTCACGCCATGTCGGATTCGTACAAAATGGAAAAGAGGAGAAACGAAATTGAAGCCCCCGGGGCCATAGAAGATGCCATGAGCGAGGGCTACACCAAGGAGACGACACACGACGCCGTCTTTGGCGAGGTCACGGAAGATGGCCCCAACTACCGAAGTGTACTTTTGCCCCGAATTGTTCTGAGGCGCTCTCTAACACGTTGCAGCTTGGATGGATTGGAACATCCGTTTTGATGATGAAGAGCCAGATCGGTCTGGGCGTCTTGTCCATCCCGTCAACCTTTGACGCGCTTGGCATTGTTCCCGGTGTCATTTGCCTCTGTGCCATTGGCGCAATGACCACCTGGTCTGATTACATGATTGGTGTCTTCAAGCTCAAGCATCGCGAGGTCTACAGCTTGGATGATGCAGGACAATTGATGTTTGGCCGTATTGGTCGGGAATTTTTGGCCGTCACGTTTGTGCTTTGTGAGTATTTCCAGACACCACAGAAAAGGATACTTTCTAACTTTCCCTAGACTACATCTTTGTCGCTGGGTCCGGCATGCTGGGCATCTCCATCGGATTGAACTCGCTCTCCACGCACGGCGCTTGCACTGCCGTCTTTGTGGCTGTTGCCGCCATTGCTGGATTCATGCTGGCCAGTATCCGCACCCTGGGACGCATTACCTGGCTCGCATGGTCTGGACTTTTCTTCATCCTCGCTGCCAGTAAGTTTCTAGAAATGAAGCAATTTTCAAGTCGATATTAATGGTCAACATAGTTTTCACCGTCACGGTCGCCGTTGGCGTCCAAGATCGCCCAGCCGACGCGCCCCAGGAGGGCCCTTGGAAATCAGACTACAAAATCACCAACGCGCCGTCTTTTGCTGAGGGAATCTCTGCCATCTCAGCAATCGTCTTTGCATTCTCAGGCACACCGGGCTTCTTTTCCATCGTGGCCGAGATGCGCGACCCTCGTCACTTTACTCGATCCATGTTGATCTGCCAGGCAGTTGTCACCGTTACCTACTTGGTCATTGGAATTGTCGTCTACTACTTCTGCGGCTCATACGTTGCCTCTCCTGCCTTGGGCTCTGCCGGCCCTATCCTAAAGAAGGTTTGCTATGGCCTCGCTCTTCCTGGCCTCTTGGTTACCGAATGCATTGTGCTTCATGTAAGTCACCCCGAGTTTCCATAGACAGCATGGATGCTAATGGCGTTGCAGATTCCTGGAAAATACCTATTCGTTCGCATCATGCGTGGATCAAAGCATCTTACTGCCAACACCCCCACGCACTGGATGACATGGCTCGGCTGCACATCCGTGGTTACCATTGTCGCCTATCTCATCGCCAGTGGTATTCCCATTTTTGGTGGCCTTGTGTCGCTAATTGGAGCGCTGCTGGGAACATTGATGTGCCTGCAACCCATGGGTTGCATGTGGCTGTACGACAATTGGCACCTGGGCAAGGACAAGGCCACGAGAACCCTCTCATGGAGTTTGATGGTTGCTTGGTCGGTGTTTATTATTGTTTCTGGAACATTCCTGACCGTTGCCGGAACATATGGTTCTGTTGTCGGGATTATTGACTCTTATCGAGAGTCGGGAGGCAGTGGTGCCTGGTCTTGTGCTGATAACTCAAACTCTGTATAGAAACTCTTCACTATTGAAGATTTGATGGCCACCTAAGCCAACTGAAGTACTAGAACGTCACGTGTATAATTATAGAGCAGACGGGATGAATAGATCTGTACTCGGACCACTGTGATTGGAGGTTGCGACAATGACAATCTATCCAGTCATTATCCCACTAAGGTGACACATTGTGGCAAATGGCATCCAATAAATGGATACATTGGATACGCGTTCTTGAGGCTGTGTTAATGCATCAAGAGCTGGCCAAACTTAAAATGTCCGCTTGATTTTCAGTACTAAAATTGTCCGGCCCAAGAAAATCGCATCAATGACGTCATCAGAAGCTTACAGCAGAAGGTGGCTTTTGGTGCAGTGATGATCCTAGACCACCATAACTCATTGCCTTGAATAAATAAAGAAAACCTGCGCATGAATACCAAAAAGCGGTATTATTATCACTCAAAATCTACCTGTCCTGGCGCTCCCGTATGCTTGTTTTAATTGAGATCAATATTTTGAGTTCCTATTGCTGTTGGAACAGGTCAACACGGTTTTCCATGGAATGGTTAAACTTTTCAACCTCTTGGTGCAATTGCCCTTGCACCAAACTATCAACTTTAACTTTATGTACGATAAAAACTTTGAAAGTGATAACTGGTAATAAAAGTCGGCCTTCCAGGCCACCCCAGCTTAAATTAAGAACCAACAAACATCAAAATGACAACGAAATTCAATCGCATTGTCCTCCAGAAGGACGGCGCCTCTCAAAGTATGCTTGTTTTAAGATTGGATCCCCTATTCCTCCAGTCTTGACTCAAATTTTGCTCAGTAAGCGCTACTCTAGCCGACCTTAGCAGCGGCTAATCAGGGACGGCCGAGGCTTTGCCGTAATGAAACCAATCGGAACGCGACAGCTCGTCAATCGCGGTCAGCACCCACTCAACAAGCTGACCCTGATCTGCGCTGCCGATCGCCAAGACACGTCAGTGGTGCCCTCTCGGGTCTATAAAGCCTCGCCAAGACCGTTGCTTCAGAGCATTGTCTACAGTCGCTGATACCAGCTGGTAAACCGCGATACAGCCATGGCTACACCCTCCGAGGCTCCAACCACATGCGAGAAGGTTGGGGACGCGCAGCCCGACATTGCGGGGGTTGGAGTATGGGCGGCCCACCACACCTTGAATGCCTTGGCTGTGCTAATTTCAACGTCTAGATTCTCCTTGGCTTCAGCGCCCAAGCCTTTATTACTCTAGCATTGTCAATATGGGTTATTCTTCTGTCAAAGCTCGGCCGTCTAGGACTCAGACACGAGGAAGGAACAGAGCACCACGAGAAAGAAAAGAAGCGGCTGGAGATGATCTCGGACATCCTCATGATTGGAAATGATATCCAGATGTTACTTGGTGAGATTATTCGAGCCATATTACCACTGATCTGACTCATTAATGTTCGCAATGCAGGATTTGCCCTCATTATTACAGGCTTTGGATACGCTGGTGACGTGGACTTGTATCACTTACACTTAATCTTTGACACAGTCAGCTTCGTCGGGCAAGTAGCAAAAGAATTGGTATATGGATCTAGAGGCTAACTGAGCTGCAAGGATATCAAACTGCGCTGCACTAGTATGCTGGACATTTATCGCATCCATCATTGGACGTGACGATCTCAAGCGACCTTTGAATAAAAAGGCGCGAAGGACACCCCGTCACCGCATGACGTATATGTATGCCGTTATTTTTCTGGTGCTGACTATTCTACTGGAGATTCGGCTAGACGAATGGAACTTGGAAAGCGAAAAGGGTGGCTACTGTTACAAAACAGCCGGCCTTACCTCATGGGGCGCAAACCATCCAACGGCCGACAAAATTTACGTTGCTATTACAGCGATATGGCAGCTGGTCGTCATGTTTAGCGCGGTATTAGTCGGCGTGCGTTTTCGAAAGCTACTCATGATTCTCAGCGCTTTGCAATTTCCCCTTCATTTATACATGATGATTGCGCTGCGCATTGCCAACCAAGATAGCCTGGAGGGCGAGGAGGACGAGAACGGCTGGGATTTTGGTCAAACCACTTCCATCATGCTGCTTTGTGCCACCATATCCGAATTGGTATCAAAGTTTCGCGAATATCGGCGCTTTGAGAAGGAGTTGAAGCATTTGCCAGGCATGGAGCTGGGCACTGATGAGGTAGAGGCTGGGAGAGCTGTTTTACTTACCGACAGGGTGAGAGCAGGACTACAATTGGGACAGGATTACCTACGCAAGCACCGTGGTCAGAATTCCAACGAGGAACACGACGGTTCATGAGCCGACGCTATAGTTTGTTGTGGAGGAACTAGCCAATGGTTTTTGGTGCATTTCCTTTGGATGGATGTGGAGTGCGAATGTGGGGGATCCCCCACATTGTGAAGTCTGGAAAGAAGACCCCAATGGCCCGCCGAATATCTATAAACCAAACAGAATTACATGAAGGGAGATAGACAGAGAGTGTTTTAAATCATCTAAAATATTCAAAATGTCGCCAAAATAAATAATTATTCGACATCCTCTGTTAGGACGTGTGAAGGGTTGTGACGGTGAGGTACTGAGCTTTCGAGGCATCCAGTACGGGACCCTGACGGACCGCCTATCGGAGCCACAGTTATGTAGCCAATATTCCGATCCCGTGGATGCAACACGTTTTGGGTAAGAGATTTCTGCCACGTCTTGGTTTGAGCGCCAGCTGAAAGTAGAAATATGATAGGCCAGTGTCTCCTCACCCGCCTGGCGCCTTTCAGCTTGAGATGACTTTGATGCAACGGTCTCTGCCAGACCCCTCAGATGTGTATTCAGATACAGAGGCATTGAATCTCAACATTTGGATACCTAAAATAGATGACCAGCTTCCTGGGTTGAATAGTTTGCCTGTGTTTGTTTGGGTCCATGGAGGCGGCTTCGTTAGCGGAGCTGGCTCTTGGCCTCAATATCACTTGGAAAGCCTTGTAAAGCTTTCAGCAGACCAAAAGACACCAATAATAGGTGTAACAATAAAGTAAGATGCGAATCCTTTTCCATTCCGTACATAACGATTTGGCTGTCTATTTTTTGGACTCACAGTTTAAAATTGCTGGCTGACCCTGAGAAAGCTTTCGACTCGGCTTATCCGGTTATTTGACCTCATCTGAACTTCGGGATGCTGGGTACAAGCCAAATAACCAGCTTCGGGATCAACGAATAGCTTTTTCTTGGTTGAAAAAGTACATTGGAGGGTTTGGAGGCGCTGCAGAAGACATCATGGTGGCCGGCGAAAGCACAGGCGCTGGTGAGTGCACGATGTTTTGTCAGCAATTTACTGAGAGCTCACTATTATATAGTGGCTATAGGGCTGCACCTTCAGTCTGAAGAGCCCTTATTTGCCCGAGCATTAATGACTGGAGGATCGTCATTGTTGATGCCACCGTCGAATCTTGAGTACCAAGAGCGGATATACATCGACGCGATAAGAGCCTTGGGGCTCGAGGATATCCCTGCCTCCGAGCGGATTAAGAAAATTGTTTCAATTTCACACCAAGATATTGTTGCGAAACTATCACCGCCTCTACCATATAGACCGATGGTTGACGGAGAACTTATTCCATTCCCGGCCACATATTCAATGGTGGCTGATTCGAATTCGACAGAAATCTGTGCTCAGCGTTGGCTGAAAGGTCTGATGGTGGGAGACTGCCAATTTGATGTGAGTTAATTGATTCCACTTTTTCTTTTCTTTTTTTAGTCATGTTTCTGTCGATACATCGATCCGCTTACTCAAACGATGATGACACAGGCCTCGAGTATGGCCATTTTCATGGCTCATCTTAAGCCCGGCATATCAAAGGCGTTTCCAGAGCACCTGAGAAAGCGCTTGGGAAGCTCTAATCTCGCAGTAGAAGAACTAATAGGTGCCTATGGCTTTAGTGATATTTCCTTTGATGATGACATGGCGTTCAAACGATGGTTGGAATTTATCAACGACTTGTGCTACTACGCAGCCACAGCATCGTTCTCTCAAGGCTGGAGCCAAAACTGTTTTACATTTTTTGTCAACGAAAGGAACCCCTGGCCAGGAATGTTTCAAGGAGAGGCCACGCACATCATGGATGCTATTCTCCTCTTTCAAAATTTCAACGACGACCTGCCTCCAGCAATGAGGGCTGCGTCGCGACAGTTGGCAAGTGATGTGTTTGCTTTCATGTATGGGAATCCTCCTTGGAAAGGCCGAAATGAAGAGAGGCGAGCAGCAAAGGTATATGGGCCTTCGTCCTGGGATGCGCATGTGAATGAGCCATCTTCAATAGTCGTTGATGATATGTTGGCTGAGGAAACTGGCCGCAGACGTGCGATGATAGACATAGGAACGCGGATTGGGCTCGATAAGCTTGCACTTGCATGCTATACGTTTTTTGCTTCTTAGAATGGCAGGATTGAATTTAGCATAATTATTTGGGTTAATTCTGAAACCGTGTGTTTAGACATATTTTGACGCCGACGATAAGTTGTAGACTGAGCCGAAAAACAAGTCAGTTTTCTCGATCTCTAAATGGATAAATCCTCCACCCGATAGTCTAATTACTTGATCAAATTTCACTTTGTCGTACTGTGCTAGCAGGTCCTAATCTGAGATGGATATACGTCTGAGTAGATGGTGGTGTATGTGGAGAAGCAAGGGCTGCATGTGGAGAGGCGTGAATGTGGGGGAGTGAGTGTGTCACAAGGTTATGAGGGGTATGTGCCCACATCCAGTCAATCTCGCTTGATGAGGCAAGCTCCATCCTGCTAGTGCATTTTCATTCCTGAACTCAGTTTTGGGTGACCCGGCATTGTTTTGATCTTTTTCGGATCACGATGAACCCCGGATTTGGTGATTCTCTGAACCAACGTGGGGTAATGCGGGGTGAAGCCAATTGCGTTGCAAGGCTGAATAACATTGAATGAATGACAAGCTGGGGCCAATGTAGGCGATCGAGCGGGAGTGTGAGAGGGAAGAAGGCACTGAACCAAAGATGTAACCATCTCCACATAGCAATATACTATAAGCTGCGTTTGAGCGAATGATGATAATGTTTCGCCAACGGTTATTCATCAATTGTGATTTTAAATACTGTCAGTTATCACCTACTGTTACTTATCACCAAGAAGGCACTGCACAAACTCGACGCATCTTTGAAAATGACCTCAAAACTCCCCTCCAATACGTATCCTTTTCCTGAATACGAGGAGGTTCACCAAAAGACATTCGCGACCCCGAGTGTCGCAATCAAATCTGTGCTTCCCCCGGGAATCACCGAGACCACCTTTCGACAAGCCATTGAAAAGTTGTCTAATGTAGTCGGCAAAGAGCAAGTGTTTGTTGGAGATGGGCTTGCGCACTATGTTGACCCATATGATATTTGGGAAGAGGATGAAAATAAACGAAAGATGCCTAGCGCGGCAGTGTGGTAAGCTGAACTGAGTACTGTCGAGTTGCTTAGAAATGCTAATCGATTCTCAGTCCTGCTTCAGTTGACCAAGCCCGCGCAGTCCTCAAGATCGCCAACAAGTATTCTATTCCACTATGGACATTTTCTCGGGGCAAAAATCTAGGGTTGGTTTGAGGAATCCGATCCGAAACTATGTGCTAATCCTTCATAGATATGGCGGGCCTGCTCCGCGAGTCAATGGCTCAGTCGCTCTGGACCTCCACCGAATGAACAAGATCATTGAGGTCAACGACCAGTTTTGTTACGCCGTCGTTGAGCCTGGTGTTACGTGGAGAGACCTGTCTGATTATTGTATTAGCCACAAGAAGAAGGTTTGGCCAAGCTCCCCATCCTTGAGCTGGGGTAGCGTAACTGGTAATGTATGCAGTTGTTTCCCGACCTGACGTTGATGATCTGCTGATAAAGGCATACCGCAGACACTGGACCGAGGGACCGGCTTTGGTTTGAACTTTAATCATCATCAACATATAGCTGGACTTGAGGTCTTGCTTGCTGATGGTGATGTGCTTCGCACTGGACAATTTGGAATCAATGGCTCGCCTTCGGCATTTCTATCCAAGTTCACATACGGACCTTCCATCGAAGGATTGTTTCTGCAGAGCAACCTCGGAGTTGTGACTAAACTCAGTATTATGATGCAGCCCCAGCCCCAAGCATTCATGGAATGCACTTTCGCCGTTCCCGAAGAGAAAGATTTGGCTCCAATGATTGACTCTCTTGGTCAAATGCGCCAATCTGGAGTCATCCCAGGCTGTGTTTGGTTTATGAGCACCGTTGAGCAGTTGTGCATACTTGGTAGGCGAGCTGATTGGTGGAATGGAGAGGGCCCTATTCCAGAATGGAGAATGGACGAATTGAGAAAGGAACACAACCTTGGATCCTGGACTGGCAGATGGGGACTATACGGACCCAAGAGGATCATCCAAGCCCAGTTTGATGAAATCAAGGACATTTTGTCCCGGGAGATTCCAATGGGGACCCTTAATGGAAGTCTCTTTGAAGGAGAGAATGGAGGATTACTCGATAACAAGAAGATTACCGAGCAAAATGGCATGTTTTTGGTGGGCCTTACATCCATGGCGAGCCTTGCTCTGGTCGAATGGCCCTTGCCTCATGGAGCGAAAGCAAGGCCAGCACATGGTGACTACGCTCCTCTCATACCAAACTCTGGTAAGATGGTTCTGGACTGGGTGCGCGCCAGTAAGAAGCACTACCATGAGGCTGGGTTGGAGCCCATGATTGATTTCTTCATGCATGAGCGACATGTTGTCATGGTAAACATGTTCACCTACAATCAGCTGGACCCTGAAGATACAAAGAGGATGGATAGGTTGTTCCACGCATTTGACAAGGAAAGTGCAAAGAGGGGTTATGGGCAATATCGTGCTCATATCAACCACATGGGTACGTTGTTTTCCTTGACTGCATATGACGACAGTCATTCTCACTGAATGGAGATGAAGGGTCGCTAACATGTGCATCTTCTCATGTAGATTTGATTGCGAGGCACAACAACTTCAACAATCATGCTTACCATCGCTTCGTGGAAAAGTTAAAGGTAATTCTCGCGCATCTCAAAAGTAAAAGAAGGATAACTTAGCCATGCTAACCAAATTTGCACAGGATTCTGTTGACCCGAATGGAATTCTGTCTCCCGGAAAGCAAGGTGTCTGGCCGAAGAAGTATAAGTATCTACAGCAGGTGCCAGAAGATACTGGAAAAGCTGGCAGCCGACTGTGATGAGAGATATTAGTTGCAGAGAAGTTGTTGGGCACGGGAGAAAAGATGATTGTCGTGATTTAATTCTTCACTAGTTAGTTTACTTTGCTGCCAGAACCAAATTGAGATATTAGCTTGACCGCATTCTCCCCTGTATCCTCACGGCTAAAACTTAAGATGTGCTCAAGAGGGCCCAAGCCCCATTTTCGCTTGCGCGTCTCCCCTGCTTTTTGGGCCAGCAGGAAACTTAATTTTTGCAACTCGATCAAACAAAGCGTCGGCAGCAACACTGCTAACAATTGTGTGTGGAGTCTACAATTGAACACAATGGAATTTTGTATTTATAAATTGCCATAGAGTAACTGGAGGGCTTGTGCAGAACATTTGGCATGGTGTGCGTTTTCCCCGGCCTTGGTTCGAGATGGCTGCATCCCTGCAGCTTGGAGAGTCCTCGGCATCTATGGAAGCGCCGTGATTCGTCGCGCGGGACACAAGCCTGCTTCGCAGCTTTGACCCAAGGGTGTTTCCCCGCAAACTGACCTCCACATCCATGCCTTAGCGTCAGTCTTCAGCGTATCAGCCGGCGGATGACGTCCATGGGAGCGTTTAGTCAGGTCTGATTGAGCATCCCAGTGAGAGACCTGGTCACAAGGAACAACTCCCCCTCGTCTCGGAACTCTTGACAACAGTGGCCCGCGAAAATTGACCACTCCAATCTCTTCTTCCTATACTCCGTCCATCAAGACAATTGCATTTACGGGACTCCAGTCTCACAGTTGTTCTAAACCCAATTTAGCAGTGCGTGACCATCAGTAGCCAGGACTGTGTACCCTGTTCCACGTCCCTGCCATGTCTTCATCCTGACGGATGCATGCACCTTTGGACCCGAAAACACGCGGAAGCCGCACAACATCTCGAGCCATGTCGCTTGCAGAAGGCGAGTCCGTTTCTCGCCCCCGCCGACAGTACAAGTGCGACTACTGCGGCAAGGCCTTCAAGCGCAGTGAGCATTGTGTTCGCCACGAGAGAAGCCACACTCGAGAGAAGCCCTTCTCATGTCGCTATTGCCGAAAGTCATACGCGAGAAAGTAAGAAATTCATCTAATTCAGTAGCGCATTGAATGTCAAATAACATATGAGAACCACAGGGACCTTGTCACGAGGCATGAGCGAACATTGCACGCAGACCGCCACTCACGAAAAGCAGCCTGTGCCTCGTTGGAGGGTGATGTATCCTCTGAATCAGCCGGTAGCGAGAAAGACTATGGAGATCGATTGGCTCAACCTAGCCCGATGGAAGCTGTTAGTAGCGCGACCACGGCATCGACGTGTCCAGTTATCCCGGGGGAAACAGCCCAAACCAATCCGAGCACTGCGCCAATGAATGGAGACGTAATTTCTATCGCCAATATGGACTCGGGTGTCGATATGAGCGAACCACCGCCCCATTTCCAGCAAGGCATGATGACTCCAATTCTACTTGCCGCTGAAAGTGCAGAAAATGCAGCCGAGATGTGTGACTCTGCTACAATACAGAGCAGTTCTGAAATACCCATTCCTGATCAGCAAAGA
The DNA here is from genome assembly GCA_002179835.1 of Calonectria leucothoes. Lineage (NCBI taxonomy): Eukaryota > Fungi > Ascomycota > Sordariomycetes > Hypocreales > Nectriaceae > Calonectria > Calonectria leucothoes. The sequence goes on from NAJI01000045.1 coordinate 646,357, forward strand.
AACATTATTTCGGATAGTTACCAATCCCAAAGTGGGCAAGACGATCGAATTTTGATCTCTGATCAACTAATACACTTTCCCGATCATCCCCACACGCGATATACCTTCTCAAACTCGGTACCGAATGAGGTAGTACCTGATACGATGCAAGCATCTTCGTCTGGCATGCCTGGCTTTGACCTATCTCCTTTTCCTATCTCAATATTTGAGATACCACCCGATCTTTCGCTACTTGATGTACCAGATTTTGATTTTCTTCCAGATGCATCTGCAACAAATCCAGAGGCACCGATGGAGTCCAGTACCCTTGATCCTCATTTCGATCCTGTTGGTGATGCAGACCCGAAACCACCCACCAAACTCACGGAAAAGCCCTGCGGGAGGACCCTTCCACTTCTTTCAGAAGATAAAAGAGCCATGCAAGTAAGATTGGATTTGCATAAAACCGCTTATGATGTTATCGTCAAAGACTCGACGGATCGCCTCTCACGTGAGGCACCTATCAAAGATATCCCCTCAGCCAAAGCTTGTCAAGGATTCTTGTCGAGTTACGTAGAACACTTTCACGTTCACCTGCCGATAATCCATCTTCCGACCTTGTGTTTAAGCACCACCCCGAGCCCCCTGACACTCGCCATGTGCAGCATTGGTGCTCTCTATCGCCTTCACCACCGCCAGGCGAGGCGATTATATGACATGGTCAACGAAATGGCAACGCTAGTACGGGACAATCAAGTTAGACGAGAGAATTTTGCTAATATCCCTATAGACCTCTTCCGTCATGGGCCTGATGACCGCGTCAATGGACGAGCGACCACTATGGCTTATGCAGACGAAATTACTACTCACTTATTTTGCGATGCTTAGCGGGGACGAGGAGTTGGTAACTTCTGCCATGGCAGAATACGGCATTCATACATTGGTGTGATTATGAAATGTCCGCGGAATGCAGCTCGAATGATGGCTAATGCGTCCTTAGATTTATGGGAAGATACGTTCGTCTTTAATCGAGGACAAGACCGACTTGGCCACAATCACTTGGACACAGTGGATACGGCGAGAATCTTGGAAAAGACTTCTCGGCGGCATGTTTGTTGCGAGTACATTGAACTTGGCAATTTATGATACGAATCCTGGTTTCAATGCAACTCAAGATTTGGAATTTGAAATATTCCACGACGAGGCCATTTGGAACGCCACGACAGTCAATGAATGGCAAGAAGCTCGATCCGAGTCTCGCACGGTTTTCACGCGAACAATGAAGAGCGCACTGGTAGATCTGGTGTCTGATCCAAAAGAAGAGTCGCCTTTTGAGCCCTACCTGGTGTCCACATTCGCTGCCTTGGTCATCATGCATGGCGTCGTGGTGTACATGTGGCACTTTTTTCAGTTTTCTCATATATATGCTCGCGACCATTCGGTTGATGAAATCGGACAGTCCAAGGACGAGTCACGACTGATGAACTCTGCGTTTCAGTCGCTGGCTAGATGTCAGGATTTGCTCAGGCACAATCTCAAAAATAACCAGAAGGACTTGGATCACAACTCGCAAACTTCATTGAGTTTTAATTGCCAAGCGGTAATCACCATTGCCTATTCCAGACTCTTCAGCGAGTCAATTGGGTTTGATAGGTTCTCTTTGATAGCCAAGGATCCCGGCGCCATTGACATTTCGGTGTCCATGTTCGTCGGTGCCAAGTTGAAAAGGAGCCCCCATCTGCTCAGCGCGGTGGAAAGGTCATTTGACGGGTTTCGAACCCCGCTACGCATCGGGCCCATGCTTGTTCGCAAGACGGCGGCGTTTAGCTGGGGAGTTGAACATGCTGTAGCGGGCTGGGACTGCGGTAAATACCACGCCGTATTTCTTTTTGTTTTTTCAGGCATGTGCTTACTATGAACCAGCGCTCCTAGTGACAAAGTGGGTGCATTCGGTAGAGCTGGATGCTCTCAATAATGTTGAACCTACTTTGGCGGAGAACAAACTTCTCGACTCCATGAGGGATGTTCTTGAAGAGGCTGACTACGATTCTGACCAGGACGAGTCGCTGGCCGCAAGTCTGGCAAGCATGTGGAGCATGTACTTTGGTGATGTGAGTTTGCCGTTCCAATTATTGTTGAAAAAGCTAATCGTTGGTATTTTTAGGTCTGGGTATGGGGTGTTACACCTCGTATGGGTGAGACTTTAGAAAAGCTGGCTTCTGCTTACAGTAGGATGAATAAAGCGAGCCGTGCATAGACAAGGGGTCACATGTACGAAGCTTGCTTTCCTGCCAGCCTGTTTCTTTTTTTCTCCACAAACCTTCCCGTAACCTTGCGACGAGCTCTTGTAATCACTGCTACATTGTGGATCACGGAATGTAGTTAACTCCCATTCATATGTGAAACCACGCACGCCCCCCATTAGCTTGGTTGTTTAAATAACATTGCATTTATCTCAGGGGCTGTGACCGGCTGTAGCTATCTGAATGTGACACAGCGGACCATATTATTCTTAACATGATGGGATGATCAGGGGTGTTGCATTTACCAGGTTGTATAGATAGAAATTGAATTTACGCAGTCGAGGTAAATTCGCCCTTGAATAGATTCTCCAGTCCAAAGACGCCATCAAGGCGTATGGACTCTGAATCGAGCAATTTGTGTATCTCATCATCAGACATGAACATGGCCAGTTGAAATATCAAATCATCTCTGCCTGACTCGGTCACCAAAGGTTTTTGCTGACAAAGTAACCGAATAGTACTTCTTTTCGAGTTCCGGGCGGCCCACATGATTGGCGTATGGCCGCTGTAATCCTCCAAGTCTTCACGTATACCCTCAACCGAGAGAAGCAGCTGGAGTACCTTGTCGTGGCCATTGCCAGCAGCCCATGAAAGTGCCGTTCGACCGGCACAGTCCCGATCGTTTGGATCCGGAGCGTCGTGCGAGAGCAATATTTCGACTGACTCGTAGTGGCCTCGTTCCGCAGCCCACATTAAGGGCGTTTTGCCTCGATGGTCCTTGACGGAGTGTGCTCCCTTCTGCAGCAAGAGCCTGACGACTTTCCATCTGTTGTAGGCTGCCGCCGAAATGAGCGGCGTCTCCCCAGAGCTGTTCATGGCCGTGTAGTCGGCTCCCTCGCGTAGCAGGACTTTAACTACGTCGACATGACCTCCTAGCGAAGCGAAACCGAGCGGGGTCCATCCGTTCTTATTGGCAACCTCAGCATTCGCGCCTCTCTCCAGTAATAGCTTGACAACATCCAAGTAACCGCTTTGTGCCGCTGAATTGAGAGCGGTCCATCCATCCGTGGTTGAAACCGTAATATCCGCGCCTTTCTCAAGCAATAGCTCGACAACCTCCAAGTGACCACTGTCTGCAGCTGCATTGAGCGGTGTCCATCCGTATTTATTTGCAACTGCGATATCGGCACCTCTCTCAAGCAATAGCTTGACAATTTCCAGGTGACCACTGTCCGCAGCCGCACTGAGCGGTGTCCATTCATTCTTGTCCGAGACTGTCATGTCGGCGCCTTTCTCGAGCAACAGCTTGACAATCTCCAAGTGACCTTTCTCTGCAGCTGCCCTGAGCGGGGTCCATCCGGCTTTAGTGGTAACTGTGAAATCGGCCCCCTCATTGAGAAGCAGCGCAACTGTTTCCAAGTGACCGTTTTGCGATGCAATGTACAGTGGGGTCCAGCCATCGTTGGCAATTGCAAGGTCAGCCCCATGGTCAAGCAAAAGCTTGACTGTTTCCAAGTGTCCATTTTCTGATGCGACATATAGCGAGGTCCATCCGTTGTTGGAAGCTGCCAGGTCAGCGCCTTGCTCAAGCAAAAGCTTGACCGTTTCCAAGTGCCCATTTTCTGATGCCACATAGAGTGAAGTCCATCCGTTGTTGGAAGCTGCCAGGTCAGCGCCTTGCTCAAGCAAGAGTTTGACTACTTCCACCTGACCATTTTGCGATGCCACATAGAGTGAAGTCCACCCATTGCCAGAGGTCGCAACGTCAGCCCCTTGTTCAAGTAAGAGCTTGACGATTTCCAAGTGGCCATTTTGCGATGCTATGTGTAGCTGGGTCCATCCGCTGTAGCAAGTTGTAAGATCAGCCCCGTGTTCGAGCAACAGCTTAGCTACCTCCAAGTGGCCGTCAGTCGATGCCGCGTATAGCGGGGTCAATCCAGCATCATCGGTAGCCGTGATATCGGCGCCCTTCTCAAGAAGCAGCTTAACTATTTCCAAGTGACCGCCGTCTGATGCCGTATGTAGCGGGGCCGATCCGAACGTGGTTCTCATCTCGCAGTCCGCGCCTTTGCTCAACAGAAGTTGCACGATTTCGGTGTGTCCATAGTTGCAAGCAGCGTAAAGCGGGGTTTTGCTCTCACTACTAGCCATGTTGACATCAGCCCCGCGGTCGACCAAGTACCTCACTCCATCGATCCATCCTGTGGATGAAGCCGCCAAAAGAGCTGTTCTTCCTGAGACGTCGACCTGATTCACGTCTAGCCCGGCATCTTGGACAAGATATGCCACTGTTCTCATGAACCCAAAGACAGCCGCGTAAAACAATCGGTTGCTGCCTTCGACCTTGCCTTTATATTGCAAAATGCCGCCGGTGAAGAAGCCGTCGACATGCTCCCTCCATTGGTCCCACTTCCTGTTTTCGGGGTGGAAGAACGCATTCACAAAGCTCATTGCTTGGCTGGCATTCGTTGCGTCTTCTTTTACATGCCAGTGCCAAAACCCCACAGCATAATCTCGAAATGCTTGAAAGGTAACCTTCTTCTCTTCACTTGGACTTTGCTGACAGGTCTGGTACATGTTCAAGTAACGCAGACATGTGATGGCAAGTACATTGTTTTGTGCCGCTTCTTCCATTGCTCGTGATCTTTCATTTGAGATCAACTGTCCCATTGGAACTAGTTGATGGCAAAGGATATATTGCCTTACCGAGAAATGTGTTAGGTGAATAGTTCGGGATGCTGGTTTTGAATCCCGTCCGCGCGTTTCTATCAATGGCCCGCAGAGATCGATAATTTCTAAACGGATGTATTCTTCATCGATGACTTCTGGCAGCTCATCTTCCGATAGCTCCTCGCATTCCTCATCGGCAAGAAGGAGGGCCTCAGTCATCTCCAAGACGGTCATTGGGCGCAGCGCAAATGTGGCCCATCGTAGAATCGCCAGCGTTCGACTCCTCTCTGGCTCTTCCAGTTTGGAAATTCTTATCCAATTTCTGTCATACAGGTCCGTCAACTTTGTTGGGGCTTGGTCAATTGTTCGTTGAAGCGAGCCCAAAGTTTTGGTGCTGCGAAGCTGTCTTTCAAGGGCCCGGATACCGAGAAACATGCTATCAAACCGATCGACAATACGGGAGGAGAGTTCATGTCTTTGTGACTCGCTCTTGTTCTGTAGTTTACTATCCACAATATGGCGTGCAAATAAAGTAGCGTCATCTTTGACATCGTTGGGCTGGATCAAGCAGGGGAACAGAGCCCAATGTGCCTTGGACTCACCCTTTTGAAGGCCCTCGCGTATTTCTGGCTCATCACGGCTCACTATAGCAATTCGAAGCGGTCCTGAGATGGATTTGTGCAAGAGACCGAAGAAATCAACCAATGGCTGTCGGTAGCCGGTTTTCGAGTCAAGCCCTGCTCCTGCACATTCATCAAGACCATCAACGACAAATATGCTGCCTGGAAGACTTTGAGTAATTTCCTTGAAGAGTTCGCCAATTTCTCTAGGAGTAGCGGGGCACTTGTCACTTGATTTCCATCGTGTCATAGCAAGCTCGAACGCGAGTTCATTCCCGCATATCATCTGGTAGGTCCAAGATCGTATGATTGAAAATGGATCGGCTCGGCTCTCCACGTCGGATGAAAAAAAGTGGTACGCAATATCAGATCCAGTAGATTGAAGGTACTGGATGATCTTGGCACAGAGAATGGTCTTGCCGTATCCTGCAGGGCCATGGACCCACAGGATAGTAGGGTCGTCCAACGCAGCGGTCCTCCATTCTCTGAATTCGCGTCTTTCGAAGATCCAGTCGCAGGTGCCTTTCAGCCGCCTCTCCACAAAATTGTCAAACATTGCCGTCGTAGATGTAGCCCCTAACCACTGAGGAAGCTCCTTTTTGAATTCACCTTGATTGGTCAGATATGTCTCTATCCGAGGGAGGAAATACACACCTCTTTCACGCGGCTGATCTTGGGAAAGAGCCTTCTCTATTGCCATGGAGAGCCGCTGTATTAGATCAGGTAAGCCTTCTAGCTCTTCTGTGCCTATCATTTTGTTAGATATTCTGTCTTGGCGTAAATTGCTTTTCCACTACAAGGCAGCCATACCTGAGCTCGATCGTGTAGAGGCTGCACCGTCGGTTTGAATTGGTGGCACCAAGTCATGGAGTCGTTGTAAAAGCGCTGCAAAGGTTTGAGTTTGCTCAGAAATCCTACTTTTATCCTGAAGAGCCCAGGCCCATCTGGTCTTTCTAGAAAGTATATCGTGATACCTTTCTAAGCCTGCTTGTTCCTTCCCGTGGCCCTTTGGCCCTTGTGGTCGAGACTTTGACCCGGCTGACGACGCTGCAGTCTCTGCAGATTCATGCTCCCCACCGCCATCGATATGATGGATGTATTGGAAGATCTTGTCGACTGTCTCGCGCACTTTTGGATTATCAAGGGCTGGGTGATGTGAATCTTTCAACGTCTCGGAGTCATAGCCGACCGAGTCGCGCCACTGCTGTAGAAGGATTCGATCCGCATCTCGTTGGGCGAGTAAAGAGTGCGATTCAGATTCGGCATTCTTGTATGTGTGCAGCCGCTCCTTGGCATCCAGAACAGAACTGGCCATGGCTGCGATTCCAACGATGCCAACGCCAAAGCCGGCAGGTTCCATGGCTACGAAGGTGATGAGCGCGACCGGGGGGCAGTCTTCTTAGATGACAATAGATGGGTAGATGAGAGCAATGAGGCGCGACATCAATGTGCGATAATGGCGTCCTTGCCCCGCTGAAGAAGAAGGGCGGAAGAGAAAAGAGGAGACATCGGACAGGGGGTTGTCAGACAGATCCTGAATGCATGGTGTAGCACCGCCACAGGCGGCAGTAAGTAGATTCAGGATGGGTTGGACACTGCTGCCTAATCATCTTGGACCAGCTAGATTGTGTCGGAATAATGTCACAGCGAAGTGGAATGAAGTTCAGCAACCCAGAAGCATTCTATTCGCAAACCCCATTGCTGTCTCCTCATGTTCATGGTGGAGAATGGGGCTCAGCACCGCGGCGTGGCTGAGCAAGGCACAGCGAAAGTGCCTCAGCCACTCACGTCAGAAACCACCAAAATTTCATACAGGTCAATGAAGATTGTGAGTTCTCAGTCTGTTGTGGAGCATGTATTAGTCCCTAGACGAACTAGTGCCCGTGGCTTCAGCTGAGCTGAGTCAAGTATAAACTTCTGCTTTGGCAGTTAGCAACAAGCCTGAAGTTCCGAGTCGTATCCAAGGGCTGCCGCTCCTACCTAATAGATAATTTTCATGTGGTGACCGGCACGCTATTTTCGGTTGCCTTGTAAACATTTCACCCTTAATTCGGCAATTCAGATGGTGACTACAGCGCAGAGTGCAAGTGGCGCCAGCACTGATGGCACAGATGTCCAACTCGACGGGGCAGTGCGACTGCCATGGCGTGTGAGAATGCGACATTTTCCGGGTCCCGCAACCTAAGCGAAATCCTTTATTTTCCCACCAGCAGTGGATCGGCGGTTGATTATTAAGTCGACAAGTCGGTATAAGCTCCGCCCCCCCCTCCTCCCCCCTCATACGTGGGCTTGGATACGCTAGTGATGCGAATGTGGGTTGTGTTACTACAGCTCCAGAGGTGGGTGCATATAATTCAACCCACAGGGTGCTCACTTGCACATCACGGAGAAAAAGAAAAACAAGAGGCCGGTAGAAAATGCTAATTAGTTTTCTATGAATTTCACGGTGAGCCTGCACAAGTTTGGTCAAGTACACCTTGTGCTTGAACGAGCCGAGACTACACAATGCTGGCCAAGGGGGATGCTGCGGTCCGTTGCGTAACAAAGGTTCCAATTAATTATTAATCTAATTATATAATCGAAGTAACACCCGCTCTTAAAGTCTCGCGTGCTAATATTTGACTCTTCAGAAAGCCAAGAAGAAGAAGAACTAAAACTCAATGTCGCGTATCGTCATCTAAATCATGAGAGCCATTGCGGCGGCAGCAACGGTCAAGATGAGGCATCTGTCTGCCAGAATTCCTTCAGCGGCTCCGCTCATGGTAGGGGGTTTCTCCATGCCGGTAGGTTGGGCTTCGCCAGTGACCATCTTGGAGGTGGACATGCCGGTAGGCTTGCTGGGGCCAGAGCCCTCGCCGCCCTCACCGCCGCCGTTCTTTGACTCGCCGCCAGGAGTGGGCTTTCCGCCAGGACCAGACTCGCCGCCAGTCATGCATTCGCTGCCAGATTTGCATTCGCCTTCAATAGTCGACTCGCCGCCAGGGGCAGGCTTGCCTCCAGACACCGACTCGCCTCCAGGGGCAGGCTTGCCTCCAGACATCGACTTGCCACCAGGAGCAGGCTTTCCACCAGGACCAGACTCGCCGCCAGTCATGCATTCACTACCAGGCTTGCATTCGCTTTCAGGAGTCGACTCGCCGCCGGGAGCGGGCTTGCCGCCAGACATGGATTCGCCTCCAGGAGCAGACATGCCGCCGGTAGTGGACTCACCAGACTGGGGATAACCAGAGTTGGAACCCTCGGAGCCACCGTTGTGTCCAGGCGTAGAGGCGCCCTCGGCAGGAGGGGTAGCACCATTGCTAGAGCCCGATCCATTGCCGTTGCCCTCGTGGGGTGCCCCAGGGTACTTGCTGCCGCCGTTTGCAGGTGGGGACGAGCCGCCAGGTCCGGATGGGTGTCCCTTGTTGCAAGTCGGGCAGTCCATGTCTTCGCCGCTTCCGCCTGGGCCGCTCGACTCTCCGTGTTCTCCGGTGGAACCGCCCTGGTAGTTCACGGGGTGACCAGCGGGTGCTGTCGGGGCTGGGTAGCCTTCACCACCCATGGCAGGCGGCTGGGGTTGGCCGTACATGTCGGGAGCGCCGCCGGGGCCGTGTGTGGGGTAGGCCATGGCTCCACCGGGACCTCCAGCAGGAACGGTAACACAGGCCTCGTTCTCGCCGTTGGGGCCGCACTTGTTGCAAGGAATGGTGATGGTCTGCTCGCCCATGTCGTAGCCGGCACACTTGCCGCACGGGAGCATGGCGGCCGTCAGCTGGTTTCCGTGGCCGGGGTAGTAGGTGAAGGTGACAGCGCTGAAGTCGGTTGTGCAGACGCCACCAATGGTCTTGGTGATGGCCACGGTCTCAACAACGGTGCCGCGGGGGACGGTGACGGTTTGAACAACAGTGCCTCCGGGTCCGGTGACGGTTCGGGTAACAAGAGCATCAGCGCCGGCGTCGACTCGGGAGTAGAGAGTAAGAAGAAGTCCAGAGGGGATAGCACGGCGGAACTTGCGGGCAGCAGCGTTGTCGACGCCACCGCACAACTCCTTGGCATCTCCGGGGCACTTGATGTCGCATCGTCCAGGTGCAGTGAGCGAAGTGCCGGCGAGGCTGTCGGAAGCATAGCAGGTCCTAGGATTCTTGTTAGGTCATGGACAGAGCAAAGGATAGCGTAGGGGACAAACTCGAAGTTGAGGCCGATGTGCTTGGCCTTGCCAGCCATGCGGATACACATTTCAGGAGTCATCTTGGCATCCTTTCCGACCTCGTTGAAGTCAATGAAGTCCGTGCTAGATGTCGCGCATCCGACCAATTTGAAGCCATCGATCTCGGGCTTGCCGGTGGGAGTGCCAGTCGGTGTTGTAGACTTGGTAAGTGTGCCAGTGAGTGCTGTGGTCTTTGAGTTGCCCTGAGCTCCGGTTGCTCCGGCGGTCTGAATCAAGACAATTATGTTAGTTTGATGTACAATTCATAGATGAATCCGAGGTAAGTGGAGTTGTGCTTACCTTGGTAGATTCGCCTGGCTTAACTGAGGTCTTTGATCCAGAGGCGGTAGCAGGCTTGGTAGACTCAGCTCCGGGCTTGGTGGTGGCGCCGGCAGCACCAGTGTTGGCAGCAGTGCCGGAGTTGGCGGCAGTGCCGGAGTTGGCGGCAGAAGATGCAGACGGGGGAGCGGTGCCGACGGCAACGTTGGCGATGGTCAGGGGGATGGGATCGCCTCCGCAGCTGTAGAGGAACTTGATGTCCGGCTTGCCAGAAGTGTCAGCATCGGTAGGCGAGGTGGTGGCGCTCTGGAAGTCAGGCGAGGCGGTGGCTGCTGTGGAGAAAACGGTGTTGCCGTTGTATGTGACTTCCAGCTTGCAGTCGTTTGCAGCACGCTTCTGGGACAACAGGTTGATCAGGAATTCGAACATGACGATGGCAAGTTCGCCCCTGCGACCGGGAGTGACTTCAATGACGATTGCGATGCTCGCCACCTCACCCTTTCCGGGAAGCAACTGGCTGCAATTGGATAAATTGATTAGCAAAGTCTTCTGATTGCTGGCCTGTCAGGCAAGGTACTTACACGGCTGTCACCACCTTGCCACTCTTGTCCGTGATGGTAACAAGCTTTCCACCCTCAATCACGGCTTTGCCCAAATCGGCTGGGCTCGTGGAAACACTGGCGCTAGGTGCAGTAGAGGCCGTGGTGGTAGTCGAAGCGGTTGTCGCAGCACCGCTGCTTCCGGCATTGCCACCATCTGCGGTGCTACCACCAGTGCTGCCGGCAGATGCGCTGCTCTCCGAGGCTTCGGAGCCACCAGTAGGTAGGGAGCCGCCTACAGTTGCGCCACCATCCGTAGCGGAAGCGATTCCAGAAGTAGGAGTGCCGTCGCCAGCTGCAGAGCTACCACCGGCTCCAGTGCTACCGGCCACGGCAGTGCTGTCAGTGGGAGTGGTATCAACCGTGGGAGTGGCATCGCCAGTGGCAGAAGAGCCATCCGTGGCAGCTGCGGATGCGCTAGTAGCCGCGGAAGTGACATCATCCGTAGCAGCAGCCGAGCTGTCAGTGGCACCAGAGCCATCCGTGGCAGTTGCGGATGCGCTGCCGTCGGTAGCACTGGTCATGTCGGAGCCGTCAGTCGCGGACGTGGCGCTGTTGGTGGCACTGGTCATGTCGGAGCCGTCGGTAGCGGATGTGGCGCCGTCGGTGGCGCTGTCAGTGGCCGTGGCGCTATCGGTAGCCCCAGAGGTATCGGTGGCAGAGCTGTCAGTGGCAGTGGCGCTATCAGTAGCCGCAGAGCTGTCAGTGGCAGAGCCGTCGGTGGCACTTGCAGACGTGACACCATCCGTTGCCGAAGAGCTATCGGTGATGGTAGCGCTGTCAGTGGCCGAAGAGCTGTCAGTGGCGGTAGCGCTGTCAGTGGCAGTAGAGCTGTCAGTGGCGGTAGCGCTGTCAGTGGCGGTAGAGCTGTCGCTGGAAGCCGTGGTGCTGTCGCTAGAGGTGGTGGAGCTGTCGGTAGCCGTGGTGCTGTCGCTGGAAGCCGTGGTGGAGCTGTCGGTAGCAGTGGAGCTGTCGGTGGTGCTTGAAGATGTGGTGGTAGAGCTGTCGGTAGTGCTTGCAGATGTGGTGGTGGAACTTGAGCCGCTGCTGGCGACCTGGTAGACGTTGGCGGCATTGACAGAGGATCGGCGGACAAGTCTCGACATGCCAGTGCTACCACACACAAGCGTGGCATCTCCGGGGCAGGGGGCATCACACGTGCTGGCATCCAGAACACCTCCAGAGAAGGTGGGGATGGTGCTAGGCAGGCAGTAACAGATGCTGGAAATCTTGGTTAGCATCGTCGCCATCAGCTCTTGTCTACCCAAAGCTACTCACTCATTGACGACACCAAAGAATTGGCTTCCGTCACATGCCGTCGCGCAAGTTGACGGTTGGTTAGCCATGCTAGGGTCCTTTGCCGTAAAGGCGGTCATGTCGCTCAAGGCAACGCAGCCGTAGGGAGTCCAACCTGCCACGGTGCCTACTACCAAATCCCTGGCCGCCAAGTTGTTGGTCGCGCCATCAGCGGTGCCGGCAACTCTGGCTGCGCCAAGCGCCGGGAAAAGATACAGCGCTGCCAGCTTGGCCAGGGAAGGCCCTGTGCGTGGGTTTGTCATGTTTGCCGCTGAACCAGACTTGGCAAGTTGGAGAAAAGAGTATCTTCTTCAACCCAAGTTGTTCATGCAAGAACCGATTGTGGGATGGAAAGCGAATGTGATGAAAGCGAATGTGAGTGATGAGTTGATTCGATGGAAGACTGGCTGGTCCGCTGGTTAATATACCCAGGAAATCGCCTGAGCTATCAACACCAGACTCATCATGATGCTCATTCTGATAAACATTTAGTGTCATAATCACATGATTAGGCTGTGGCTGACCCTTCATGTCACGTTGCGGAATGCGATTTGATACTTTTCGGTATATCAGGGGGAGGGGAATTCTGAGGGTTCGTTGAGTCGGACCAACATTGGTATGCAATGTTAGCAAAACCCTGAGGGTCCTACTTGCCAAATCTCAAAAGACACATAGCTCCCTTGCCCCTCATTTTCGCCCTTGTTCGGTATGCATGGTTTCAGTCGTATGGAATACAGCCAGCCCAGCCAATGGGCCGTCAACTAACGATTCCCCATGCGTACGGAGACACGGTCCTCATTTTCCTATAAACATCATGTTCAAGTATTAAAAATAAGAATTTCCAGAATCACATAACCTTCCAGGCCAACATTTGATAGTAAGGAGTCCGTTTGAGGTGGCATCTTGGTGGAGCTTTGAAACATTTGGAGTTAAAGGGGTGAGAAACATGAACTCAGCCAAGTGGACGCGGAAATGAATTGTCTTAAACCTGTAGTGTTTCTTACGGGGTTTATCCAAAATCCCATCACTTGCTACCCGAGGGCTGGTTTCCTGGCACGAGTATCAATCACGAACTGCAATAATAAAGTTGCAGCGAGACAGCAATTTGTCCAGTGACATTATTCGGAGAATCAAATGGTTTTTTTGCAATCTTGAATGAATATTTCACAGATTAAATCAGCGAGTTTTCCTAAATGAAAGGACCGATAAACCAATTTCCGACCAAATTACATGCATGACCTTTTGATGCTACGGGTACGGAGACACGCGCTCCAAAATGTACTAGCTACTAGGTTCAATCGAGATACACCAGAAGTCATTTCTACTGCAAAGTGTCCACATGCATAATTCTACTCTCAATTTACTAGACCGGCTCTCTATCCTGTGACATTACTGTTCCTCCTGAGCAATCATCTTGCTGCGCAAGTCCTCGGCCAACTGCCGGCACTTGTCGGGAAAGCGTTCACTGCCCTGGATAAACTCCAGTTGATCTTTCAACTCGTTCCAGCTCTTCAAACTCCACCCGGTCTCATTCTCGTCCCCCTTGCAGCACTGCTCATACAGCCAGCGTCGCTCCTGGTCCCCAGAGAGCCAGTATGACCCGGCTATCAAGTCGCCTTCGATTCTGCGTGGCAAGCCGATCTTGCGCCGCTCCAGGGCAGGATAGTAATAATTAGAGGGCAGGATTCGGCGCAGACTGCAGAGGTGGCCGCAGTCAATCAGGCCTGCGGCCGAAATACGGGCCATGAAAGCTTGGAGGTTGCGCCAGCGGATCTGCACTTCACTCCCTGGTGTCTCAACGTCGGAATACTCGTGTCCCAGGTCTGCAAGCACAAATCAGCATGTAATGCAGTTATTCCTATCCAAACAGTCTGAGTCTCTACCGTCAGCCTTGTACCCAAAGAGATGGGATAGATCATGGTGTTCAAAGCGCCACAGCTCTTCAGTCTGATCAAAAAGAAGCTCTCGGTTATCCGTGTCGTAAATGTCCACCGGGACAAAAGCGGGAACCTCGTGCGACAGTGTCTCAAGCTCCTGTAGGAGCTGGACAAAGCGGCTCTGGTTCTCGTGTTGCGGTGAGTATGCAGTGCAGGCCTCCGAAATAGTCCCCACGATAATGCCAGCCAGCCATCCTGCACGAGGCCCAATGGTTTCAAGACGCTCGCCTTCCGCTTCTTCATCAGGTAACAGCGTAAAGGGCGGGTTGCGATTTTTGAGCTTGTGAAACCGTCTATTGGTCTCGGAGGAAACCAAGGCATCAAGCTCTGCTGCGACAGCCGCTGGACTTTTCGTGCCGTCAATTAGGTCATTGAGATGTGGCTTGTAGATGGTCTCAAATTCGCTATCTCCATCTTCGAAGAGAGGCTCAGCAAAGGGGTCGAGGTTGTCAAAATAGACAGCCATGACTGTTACTGTCAGATAAAATGGCTTGCGTGTTCGAGACTACGGACTGTGAGGTATTTGCAAAGCGGAAAGTGCGAAGGATATACTTGACAGAGAATCCCAAGTTTTTGTGTTGGTTGCTAGTTTTCAGCTGAAACCTAACCAAGCCCCGCTGATGCACAGCCACGGCCCTGATGACACAAGCTGCATGGCTATTGGATTTACTACCAACACATGCTAACTAATTTGGTGAAAATCCTGTTTGGACGTGCTGCTCCTGTCGCCCAGACCACATTCACCCAATGAGGGTTTGATATGGCAGCGGTTGGTTATGGACAACCCTATAAATATAGTCCAAGGAATTACGCCACCTGTACAAACCCCGGTCTTGCCGGAAGGTTGATGCCGGCCAAGACATTCGAGACCGCCCGCGATATCCACAGTGAATATGGAGAATCCATGTGTGGATCATAGCACCCAACAAGGATTTAAAATCTAAGCCCACCACAAGGAATTAAGCCAGTTGCATAGCCTCTCGTATCGGAATATAGATGCCGGCCAAGATACACGAGGCCGTCCCTGATCCTGGAAGGCATCCTGGAGAGTGCGGGTGTGGGCAGAGACAAATTGCAAGGATCAAAATTTTGAACACGCTCCAGGGAATCAAGCCATCTGGATCATGAAAGGATGGTTGGAGAGAGCAGTTGTGGATAGTATTATACTGAAAGGATTGAAAATTTTTTGCAAGTTTGAAACAGTGTCGCAAGGACTGCCATGAGGAGAAGCCGATGACCAACAACTTCATAGATGGACAGTGTAGTATAAGAATGCTTCTTTCGTCACCTTTATTACCAATATCACCATCACCATCAACACTTTTCACTTCATCAACCCGGCAAAACACTCTTTTCAATTGATTCATACCACCATCGCCACCTTCACAATGCGCTTCTTCAACACCCTTGCTCTCCTCGCCCTCGCCAGCGGCCAGGCCCTCGCTGCTCCCTCTGCGGACTTCAGCTCCATCGAGGCCGATGAGCCCCATGGCCTGGAGGCTCGCTCTGGCGTATGATGACATTCCTAGCCATGCCTCTTTTTTGCCCCAGCTAATATTTGCTCTGTATAGGTCCTCACCTGCCGCACCACAATCAAGTCCACCGGCAAGGCCAAAAACTACAAGGTGGATGTCTCTGTCGCCAAAGCGCAGATGAAGAGGGGCGGTGTTCAGCCTGGAACCAGTGGCTACCCGCACCACTTTAACAATTATGAAAAGTTCAAGTGGAATGTCCGAGTTTGCGATGCCCACGATGCCAAACTGTTCGAGTATCCCGTCTTCTGGAAGGATTCTGGGTTTGAGTGGAACAAGGAAGCCAAGGTTTCTAAACAACGCCATGACACGGCGCTGCGCGTTATCTATGCCCAAAAGGCTGGTGCTTTCATTTTCTGCGGTGTCTTGGCGCACCCCGAGGTCAACTCCAACGACAAGACCGCAGAGGATGGAAAGAAAGGCTTCATTAAGTGCACCTAAGCTTTTCGAAGCCTGGCCTGTGACATCAGTCCCATTCTTTATTTTCTCTTCTTTTCGGTAGTTAGGATCCCCCATGGCAGGACCTGGGTATGTTGGTATTGGGTATATTGGATAGAGTCCATTGTGAAATTTGGATTTTTGAAATTGTAGATTATGAAAGTAAACTACTTGCAAACTTTTTCTCATTCGCAATACGATGTGTTGCCATACCACGGGCGCTATCCACCAGATGTTTCCTCAACGCTCGCTGCAAAGGGCTGTCCCAGAGGTGACTGCTCTAAAACATCGATTCATACCCGTAGTATACTCGATTTATGAGAAATGTTTTCTTTTCTTTTTCTAGACTCTCGTTGGTTAACTGATCTCTCCTAATACCTCATTGCCATATCCTACCTTACCCTATAGGCATCGGCTCACGCCGTCAGCCCTCTGCTCCCAGTTCTCTCAGTGGGGATGAACCAATTCCTCATCATGGAAAAGGTGCCAAGATATTGATTAAGAGGTAGATAATAGTCACCCCAACTGATAGATGAAGTCTTGGGACGTCAAAAATGTACAGTCAATTTTAGCATTCGCTATCTTAATAAGTGTTAGACTTGAACCTTGTAAGACTGTGGTCACGTGACTGAACAGGGGTGAGGTCTCGCGGCACTCAAAGGGACAACAAGCCGATTTGCTCATCATTGATACCATGAAGGTAGTACTCCCACCGAGAGTAAAAATATTGGGAGAAGTGGAGAGCGACTAGAGCAGATAATATCTCCCTCATCGCCAAGGGTGCGGTGAAAGCAACTCACCCTGCCTCGGTAAAACCCTCGGCGGCTTGCACCATCGATCAAATCCCCACATATTCCATTACTATACTAAGACAAGGAGAATCAATCTCGTGTTCGAGTGGACCCGGCGATATATCGGACAGACGCGCCCCGGCACGCACTCAAAATCATCAAGCTGCAGTGTTTATTAAACAGGACAAACGCCGACCCAATGCAACTGGTTTGACTTTGATGCCAGGTCACACAGCAGCTATATGCATCGTACATTCCATTGACTGTTGCCCACGTCTAAGGGCCATTCATGAAGCTGGAGGGTGCTAGTGATCACTTTTCTCACTGGGTTGATTTCGAAGGCCACAGACTTCATGGGGGCGCTGGTCAGATGGGTATAAACAGGGGGAAAGGCCGAGGTAAAACTGCAAACAAAGATGATACACCAGGAAAATGCATTAAATTCCAGTGGAAAAAACAACTGGCAGGCTCAATTGGAGATCTAGGGACTATAACACAACGATAACATACAAGTAGTGTTCGGGGACAAGTGTGATTGTGTAAATCCTCTTGTCTTGACCAGAGGAACAATCACTTCATTGGCAAGTTATAAATAGAATGCCAACCAAATGTTTACAGGATGTTCCGTAACTGACATGACGCATTGTTTGTGAGAGACTCTCCTCCCGCTGTCCCCTAGTAGTCTCAGATGCATGTGGGGTTAACGACCTCATCTTGTTGTGCATCATGTGGGGTTGACGGAGTGTGGAGTAGGAGAAAAGCGCAATGTGGGGTAAGTTGACTGATGTACGGCACGGCATGCAAGAATGCGCATGGTGAGCTAGGCTATGCTCTCAAACGATGTAGCCCTGGTAAATTTCAGTACTGTTCGCTAGGATCCGAATAAAGTTCATCGGATAGAGCAAATCCCAAGTTCGGCATTAGCGATGACCAACACGAGGGACTGCTGATGCGCACCATTGGTGGAGATGTGCCATTCTTGATTACTTGACGATCTCAGTTTTGCTTCAGCAAAAGAAAATGCCATAGTAAGTTTTCTTGCATCCTCTCGTCCACCTTTCTTCTCTTACTAGATTGCGTATTGACGATGCTGTGGCCCCAGACCTAGGGAACCCGGATTGTATGATTTGCGTATTTATTCATCCTTTGCACCTCGAAAAGGATTTATGAGAAACCTTGAATCAACACATTTTATACATGTCTCATGTTCGGAACCGTATTTCATTTCATTCGCTGGTGGTCCCGACCTACCCGAAGAATCCAGCTACCACAGCCAGACGCACTTTTACCAATAATTGAGGATGAACTAGTTAGTCACTGGATAGTAATAGAGATAGTTGGGTTGCAATTATAAACAAAGAAAGGAATAGATCTGCAACCCCGCAATATTGATGCAGACCTCCCCACTTCCCCAGATTTCCCCGTGTGAAGCTAGAGTACACACCTTTAGTCCTCATGTGTACATGTGAGTATATCCCCACAGGAGAATCATCGTGTATTTAATAGCAGGTGATGCGCTACATGTACTATATCCTGGGATCATTCATTTCACGGCCCCTTTTGTCCTAAGCATCATGGGCAAATTTATCGGGAGTTCTCTCCAAAAGGAGCACATTGCCTTGGCTGGGTTGTGTTTTGCGACTCTGATAATATTCAGATCCCTCATAAGAGCCATATTTTCGCGGCTTCGACGTGTCCCCGGACCCTTTGCCGCCAGATTTTCACGACTGTGGTACTTGAAACATGTGGCCAAAGGCAATTTTCACAAAACCAACATTGGGTTACATGAGAAATACGGTAGAGAACCCAACCGTAGGCTGTGGCTGCTAGAATTCCACTGATTGAAATCTCAAAAGGACCTGTGGTCCGTATTGCACCAAACCAATTCAGCATAGATGATCCTGATGCGGTAAAAATAATATATGGGCTGGGAAAAGGGTTTTCCAAGGTACAAAAGAGAGACTCAACTCACTCATATATGAGCTTTCCATACTAATATTAACTTCTGACTAGGCCTCGTGGTATACGGCATCTGCTTCTCCATCGCCCGCGTTCCACGATCTCTTCACCGACTTGGATTCCAAGCGCCATGCTTCCAATCGCAGGATGGTTGCAAATTTGTATTCGACCACTTCGCTTCGGAACATGGAAGGAACCGTTGACGAATGCATTGACGTCTTGATTGCTCGGATAGCACAGTTGGCAGATCAGAAAACAAGATTCGACTTGCAATTCTGGATGCAATGTTATGCATTCGACGTGATTGGCCAAATCACAGTGAGTTGCAAAAATATCATTACCGGGCGACAAATGGGGTTTTCACTGATTATTCTCTTAGGTTGGAAGAAGATTTGGCTTTACCGATAGTGGAGCTGATAAAGAAAACATCTTTGATAGCATTCACAACTACCTCAAGTATTGCGCTGTAGTTGGCGTCGTGAATGAGTTTCACAGGCCTCTCAGCTGGCTCATGTCTCACCTACCCGCTACTGGTTTCACTCACGTGTTGCGTTTTACTTATGAGCAGATTAAAATGAGTCGCGAAGAAAGATTAATAAGTGGCAGGGCCAAAACAAAACTAGACTTTCTTTCCAAGACATTGGACATCAATGAAGAGAATCCTGATAGGTTTCCAGTATCAGCGATAGAAATGACATGCGTTTCTAACATTGGTGCTGGTTCGGACACAACGTCGATTTCTCTCTGCAGTGTCATGTTCAACCTCTTCAACCATCCAGAAGCGCTCTCAAGAGTAAGATGAAAACTTTTCGTCTTGGCCCTAATGAATGCTAATAGTCTAGTAGCTCCGTCGTGAGATTGACAAGAAAATGGCTGAATTGGGAGCTGTTGATAGGATTCCATTCAAAGACACTCAAACCATGCCATATTTCCAGGCTTGTATCAAGGAAGCCTTGAGAATGCATCCAGCCACGGGCCTCCCATTGGCGCGGGTCGTGCCTAAGGACGGTGCTAATATTAGTGGGACTTATTTTCCAGCAGGCGTGAGTATATTTCGACAATAATCTGAAGATTCGAGGCTGATGCAGAATTCAGACTGTAGTTGGCATCAACTCTTGGGTAGCTCATATGAACCCGAGCGTATTTGGACCAGACCCTGAGGTATTTCGGCCAGAAAGATGGTTAGATGAAAACAGACAAAAACTATCCTTGATGGAATCATATTGGATGCCCGTAAGTGTTTGCCAGGCTGAACAAGACATGTGGACGTGACTAACAGGCCTATCTGGCGCAGTTCGGAACAGGTTCGCGAACTTGCATTGGGAAAAACATTAGTCTTCTGGAGATCAACAAGCTGGTACCAACATTGGTCAAAAAGTTCGATTTTCAATTTCCAGAACCCCAGAACGTGACTCATGACAACGTTTGGCTTGTCAAGCAGGAGAACATGGTATGTACGGTTTCTGAGAGGGCTCAAGAATAAGTGTAGCCATGCATTGCTCAGTTAGCACAAACTTCCAATAGTACCAACCGAAGTAGAAATGAATTTTTATCGGCAGCTAAATCTGTGTTCGCTACATTTATATATACCTTGGGTTACCGGCTTGGGCCTCGCAGCAGACAAGTTCACGCAAGCCAGGTTTTTGACATTCCAGTTCAGCATCACATAACCTTGCTAGCGCCCAGAGCTCAAATTAGTGCGCATCGACTCACGTGACGCCGTATCTTGGAGTGCTGTTGTTTCCAGGGTCAAGATTGAACTCAACATGGTTTGATGCATGACAGTGATTTCGACTTAATTCCCACTTTTGATCCCATATAACGGCATCCCCAATGGATCCAATTCAATTAGCGGCAAAAGGCAAGTTTCACAGTGTTGGGTTGGTAAGCGTGACTGACTGTTGACCAGATTGCCGTAGCTGTCGTTTGAGGCGCATCCGGTGCGATCGCACCATGCCGCACTGCATAAAATGCATCAAGAAAAGCAGTCCCTGTCCAGGCTATGGTCCCCGCTTTCGCTGGACAAACTCGATTGCAAGTCGTGGCCGGTTCAAGGGCCTTAGCGTCCCCAATATCTCGCAGATGTCCCCGCCTCAATGCGACAGTGCAGATTCACATCCTCCAGAAATGGGACAATCTCAACCCATAACGTCCATGGCCGAACGCCTTCCTGAGCCTGTCATGAACCAACTGATGCAATACTATACCACTGAAATCGCCCCCATCAACGTGTGGGTTGATTCTCAATACAACGAGTACAAGCGCTTGGTGATTCCATTGGCGAAAACACAGCCGGTGCTGCGATTGGCCATTATAGGTATCGCAGCCGCACACAAGCCGTACCATATTGAACCCGGTGTGGAAATTTCGCATTCAGCCTGTGAAGAAGCTGTAGCGCTCATTACCGAGCGAATCCGGAAGTTGGCCGGCATGGAGATTGAAGAAATTCAAGAGCACATTGACAACGATGCCGGAACCCCTGAGGCAGTGCTTGCAGCTACATTAGTGCTCTGCAATTATTCTTTGCTCGAGTCACATATTTCGGTTGCCCTCTTCCACCTGCAAGCGGCTCGAGTTCTCATCAATACGCTCACATCCAAAAAGACATCCAGCGATGATCTCTTTGTCTTTCTTAGAAATCAAGTGGCGTGCCTTGACGTCTTTGCATGCACAACTTTATTCAGCTCGAGTCACATTCCCGACGCTATTTTACCGGAACTTGGTCATGGGCCTGTGGTATTTGGGCATTACGTGAAAATTGTGCATGACATCACGCTTCGATCTATGCAGCAAACAACCGGCGAGCTTGATGACCACCACCACCGCGTCTTTATTCTAGATCTAGAAGACAGGTTTGAGCTTGCACGTGGTTCGACTTTGATGGCGGCGGGACGATTGACCGATTCCTCGAGCGATTCATACCAGCACGATGTTATCCGACTCGTCCAAGCCTTCCACCATGCCGGGCTTGTCTATGCTTGTAAGCGAATTGGTGGTTCTGGTATCACCGAATTTGAGCGCAATCATGTCGACAAGCTTTTCAAAATCTTTGAAAGGTTTGAAGATCTCAAGGCCTCTGCAGCGAATCTTTCGTGGCCAATTTTTATTGGGGGGATTTGCAGCTGCGGGAACCAAGGGCATATCAGCTTCATCCGCCGCCTTTGTCAGATGCTGGTGGAGAACTCGCCATTCAAATATTACGCCAACATTCCGCTTTTTCTTGAAGAGCTCTGGGATAGCTCCCATGGCGACTGGATCTTGATTGCTAGACAATGGGAGGACAAGGGTATACCCATTTTAGCAGCCTGATGGACAATCCCAATTTATTTTAACACCAAACTTTCATTCTCCATGACTACTGGGCTTTGTTTTGTCTCTGCATCGCCCCCTCGTGTTTAGCCCGTACATTATGCCAAAATGCACACAAACGCGTTCGAATACATAGTGCCTATGGTGATTCGGTTTTAGAGTTTACCATGGCTAGTCATCATTGTGCCAGTACCATCCTATCTCTTGACTCCACTTTGTTTATGGTATGGCTGGAGTCTCGCCAAACCAGTTTTGGATCCTTTAGATATCATTCTGACCAGATTTTGTCTTTGTGGTAGCTAGTTGCAGGGTAAGAACCCACCTCCGCACGTCGACCGGGGTGTGCTAAAGACCCAAAGGAACCGATGAAAGTCCTGCTCCACCCTCACCCTGTCACGTTGGAATACCCCCGCACGTAACAGTGCTGTAATTTCGAACTGGGGACGGAAACAGCTAGTCTTACAATTTATTGCCCAAGAAAGGCAATCCGATTACGCACCATTCATCAGTCAACCTATATCAACAAGCCGACCGCCCGGACCGTTGGAGAACGGGCACAACCCGAAGGCTAGGCGACATTGTGCCAATAACAGGCAACATCATAATCTCTCACTTTTGCTGACAGGCTGTTGGTGTCGTCTCCAGAGCATCACTTGGTTATAAACAGGTGTTGATCCCCTCTCTTGAAGCTGGATGCCGCATTTCTATTTCGCATCCTCGTGGCAAGCGAAATAAACAAAGAGAAGATGGCAGTAACCCTCCAAGAAAAAAAGCAGCCAGCTCAACATGTCGCCCCCCACGGCATCAATGGCAGTGACCCAGAGTCGGCCGATATAGGGAGCGGCGAAGTCGGTCAATCAGAGGGGAAATGGTACAGTAAAATGTCAGTTTGGCTTATGCTGATCTTTATGTCTATCGCCACTGCATCAGATGGCTAGTAAGTTATCTCCTTCTCACAGCTTGGTGCAATCGTTTCTTACCTTTGCTCTAAAAAAGCAATGCCTCTGTGATTGGCAATGTCGAGCTTCTATTCGCGGACCTTTATCCCGATGCTCTGACAAACATAATGTACTCCCGTCTCTCGAATTCTTTCTTGATAGGCATGATCGTTGGTATGATCATCTTTGGTTACGTGGCCGATCAATGGGGCCGGAAAACTGGTGCCATTGCCACCACCATTATTCTGACCGTGGGTATTATCATGAGCACGGCAGCAAATGGAACAACAAAAACTGGCCTCATGTGGATGCTTGTCATTGGTCGTGGTGTTGCTGGTGTTGGTGCTGGTGGGGAATATCCTGTCACTGGTACGATGCCCTCAATTTGCTCTCTTGATCTCTGATCCTAAAAAGTCTAGGTGCTGGTGCCATGGAAGCCACAGACGAGTCCAGTGGGTTTCGCAAACGGAGAGGATTCATCTTCGCGGTGATGAGCGAGGTTGCCGCATCCCTAGGTTACTGTTTCGGTGCCTTGGTCCCTTTGGTCTTACTCTTGTGCGTGCATCAAAAGAAGGAAAAGTATGAGTTGGTCTGGAGATTGTCTTTTGGTCTTGGCATGATTCCACCTCTGGTAATCTTCTGGTTCCGGATGAGAATGGCTGTTTCCACAGCCTTTCGCAAATCTGCGCTGCGAAAGCAAAAAGTACCCTACCTTCTCATCGTCAAAAGGTACTGGCGGCGTCTTCTCGCCGGCGGCTGGACTTGGTTTATCTATAACTGGATCTCCATTCCTTTTGGGGTTTTCAGCTCCACCATCGTTTCTCGAGCCAACGCATCGGAATCATTGATCAAGACCCTCGGGTGGGGCGTTGTCATCAATGCATTTTACCTTCCCGGGCCATTTGTGGGTGGCATTTTAGCAGACAAGCTTGGAAGAAGGGAGACAATGGTGCTTGGCTTTGTCCTCCAAGCCATCCTTGGTTTCGTTTTAGGAGGGGCCTATTACAAGATCCAAAGCATTTTCCCTCTGTTTGTGGTTTTATATGGCATATTCTTGACTTTGGGGGAGCTTGGCCCTGGAAGGTGAGTTTAAACACGCCGTACTTCCTCTGCAGCAGCTATTCTAATACCTCTGCAGTGTTATCAGTCTTGTTTCTGCCGAGCCATTCCCGACCTCAATTCGAGGTCAATGCAACGGCCTTATTTCAGCTTTTGCCAAAGCTGGCGCAGCAATTGGAACGGAGGTACGGATATTCGCTCAAAAGAAGACATGTAATACAATTTTCTAACTAGCACTAGGTTTTCACAGCCATCCAAAATAAGTACACTGATGGGCAAAAGGCGAACCAGACCGTCTTTTTAATTGGTTCTGGATTCGCTGCCTTGGGAGCTATTCTTGCTTGGATCTTGATGGAAAACGTGAGCAAAGACTTGGATGAAGAGGATCGTAAATGGAAGGAATATCTCGCGGAGCAGGGCTGGGAAGCAACGTGGGGCGACAGTGAGACACAGGATCCTCCTAACGTGCTAAAGCATGCTACGGAGCGAACCTCGTAGGTGGTGTATGCAAGTAACATGGTTCGATTTACCCATTAAGAGTTGCAAATATCATCCGACAATTTACTTGAAAGTTAGAGGCACGTCTCCATTGGTAATGCAATATTCGATTCCTGCGTGAAGCTTTGAATTCTCAATATTTGGAACTGAAGCACATTTTTGGAGATGGATGATGCGAACGCAATTCCGCTCCGCACAATTGTGAAGGGGAAAGATAAGGAACAATACGTAACAGGGATAGGATGGGGACTTTTTATCGTCTTATGTCTATTGACCAGAATTGAACCGAACGGGCTTTTTATCCATTTGGTGAACGCTAAGCCAAAAACAGGCATTAAATAGAGAAAATGAGACAGTGGAAGCGGATCAACCATGCCACAAATCAATGAGGCATACAAGCCGAGCCATTAATTTGCACTAGAGGTAGACCAACCCGATTGTGATTTTTCGTATCTTTTAATGACGCGGATTTCAGTAAAGCGGGATTTCGATGAGGGACTAAAAGAGATCATATAACTGGTCAATGATCCGCCGTGTTTGAAATTAGTATGCCCTGGGCAGTCATCGGTTCTCTTCTGGCATCTTCTGCCTTGGCCAAACTATCAAAGTCATGTCGGTTTCCCAGCTTCCAATCCAATTTCATGAACATGATAAAATAATCCTATCCGATGGAACTACTCTTTCCGCGTTGATCTGGCTGCCAGAAAATGCGGAAAGCAACCCGGTCCCGGCCATTCTAGAATATCTTCCTTACCGAAAACGTGACGGAACGGCTCATCGAGACGCTTTGAACCATCCGTACGTTGCCGCTCATGGGTATGCATGTGTACGTGTGGACATGCGTGGCTCAGGCGACTCAGAGGGCATTCTTCTTGGAGAGTATCTCAAACAGGAACAGGATGATGCCTTGGAAATATTGCAGTGGACTGCTTCCCAGACATGGTGCACTGGTTCCATTGGCATGATTGGCATCTCATGGGGAGGTTTCAACGGCTTGCAGATTGCAGCTCGGCGACCCCCAGAACTGAAAGCCATCATCTCGATTTGCTCAACAGACGATCGCTATGACAATGACGTTCACTTCATGGGCGGATGCCATCTGGTTGAAAACTTCCTATGGGGCGCCACGATGCTTTCCATTGCCCCGACACCACCTGATCCCGCCTTGGTGGGTGACAAGTGGCGCCAAATGTGGATGGAACGTCTAGAAACCGGCGCTCCGTACATCGAGGAGTGGCATAAGCACCAAAGACGCGACGATTTCTGGAAGCATGCCTCGATCTGCGAAAACTATAGCGATGTCCACTGTCCTGTCTATTTGGTTGGCGGGTGGCTAGATCCCTATTCGAATTCCATATTTCGGATGCTGGAACACCTCGAATGTCCAAAGAAGGCCCTTCTTGGCCCTTGGCCGCACAAATATCCTAATTTTTCCAAAACCGGACCGCAGATCGGCTTTCTACAGGAGTCCGTCCGCTGGTGGGATAAATGGCTGAAAGGAAAAGAGACGGGTATCATGGATGAGCCAATGCTGAGATGCTATTTGCAAGACACAATAGCACCACAGCGGTTCTACAAATTCCGCCCCGGTCATTGGGTTGCGGAAAAGAGCTGGCCAAGCGAAGCTATCAAGCCTTTGTCTATGGGCCTTGCAGCAGGACGCCTCATCCATAGTGGTCCATCCAGCAGCGATTGTATCTCATTTTGCTCCCCTCAAACAGTTGGGTTTGCCGCAGGAAGATGGATTTCTTACGGTCTAGATGCGGATATGCCCGGAGATCAGCGCGAGGAAGCTCCGGGTTCCGAGCTGTTTGAGAGCGAACCTCTCGCTGAGCCTTTGGACCTTCTTGGTTCAGCCATTGCTCACTTGAGAATCGCGAGCGACAAACCAAACGCTTTTATAGCGGTTGTGCTATCTGAGGTTTTGCCAAATGGATCGGCAACCAGGCTTACTTACGGGCTGCTCAACCTGACGCACCGTGACGGCCACGTCGACCTGAAACCACTGGAACCAGGTCAATTTTACGATGTGACTGTGAAATATGAACGAATTTGGACAGCGCATCAGCGCAGGCAGTGTTGTTCGCCTAGCTCTGTCGACTTCATATTTCCCTGCCGTTTGGCCTTCCCCAGAAGCTGCCACGGTCACAATCGATTGCGCTCACAGCAAGTTGGAACTTCCAACCCGACCAGATGGCTCCCTTGACGAACATCTCAAGCCCTTCGAACCAGCAGAAAATGGGCCACCCCTGAAAGCTATAACCTTGCGGGACTCCAAATCCAATAACACCCTGACGAAAAATTTGGATACAAATGAGCTCAGCATTTGTTTTGACGCGGACGAAGGTTTATACGAGAATGAGGAGAATGGGTGGAGATGGGGAGGGAACACCAAAGTGACATGTAGCATCCATCCTGATGATCCGCTTTCAGCCTCGGCCGAACAAGAATTTTGTCAAGAATTTGGTCGGGGCGACTTGAATTTGGTGATTGAAGGATGGACCAAGATGACAGCCACCAGAACCGACTGGCATTTGACAACCCGATTGGAAGCGTGGGAACGAGGCGAAAGAATCTTTGAGCGTGACAATACTTACACAATTCCACGAGACTACGTATAGAAATTTAACAACTAGCATGATTTAACCTGCAATCCTAAAACTCATTTGGCATCACAAGCAGTGTTGGATATGTGGGGTGTCCATTGACCCCACCACCCAGCGTGTGGGGAGCTTCTCACAGAAAGCGATCGCAGCATAAAAGCCACCAAAGATTCCTAATCCATACCTTGATGCATAGAATTTCAATAGAGTCAGTCAGTTTCATTTCACATTCAATCACCATGGCATCTCAAGCCCTCACCCCCAAGGATTTCCAGAATGCCTTCCACTGGGCCGCCACCCAGGAAAATGGAACCATCCCGGCCTTTGAGACGCGGCCAAACGACCCCTACAAGTACATGCCTGGATTTAACAATCATTTTGAATCCGAGGCAATCCCTGGGACAATTCCCAAGGGTCAAAATAGCCCCAGGTCAATCCGATTTGGGCTCTACGCTGAGCA
The DNA here is from genome assembly GCA_002179835.1 of Calonectria leucothoes. Taxonomy (NCBI): domain Eukaryota; kingdom Fungi; phylum Ascomycota; class Sordariomycetes; order Hypocreales; family Nectriaceae; genus Calonectria; species Calonectria leucothoes. The sequence continues at coordinate 673,753 of NAJI01000045.1, forward strand.
AATGACGGCGTCAGCTTTTGTTGCTCCTCGCCACTTGAACAAGAAAGCATGGCTGTACCGTTCTAGGCCAGCTGTTGCTCATCAGGGATTTGTGAGTGATTCTCGTGTGTGTATCAAGGTCACCACTGACTGTGAAAAAGACTGAACTTCCTGATAACAAAGATACCGAGTCCACGTTTATCCCAATCAACCCTCGGGTCCATGTCTCCCCCACCCAATTGGCTTGGAAGCCGCACCCTATCCCCGAGGGTGAGGACGTGGACTTTGTGGCCGGTTTGAAGACGGTCGCCGGGTCCGGTGATCCCACTCTACGAGAAGGATTGGCAACGCATCTCTTTTTGTGCAACAAGAGCATGACCAAGTCCGCCTTTGTCAACTCTGACGGCGACTTCCTGATTGTGCCCCAGCAGGGTGCCCTGGATATCCAAACCGAATTCGGCTTCCTCTACGTCCAGCCCGGAGAGATTTGCGTGATTCAGCGTGGCCAGCGCTTCAAGGTCAATGTGGAAGGGCCCACGCGCGGATACATCCTCGAGATCTGGGGATCAAACTGGGAGCTGCCTGAGCTAGGCCCTCTTGGTGCGAACGGCCTTGCGAACGCCCGCGACTTCTTGCATCCGGTTGCCGCCTACGAAGTGACAAAAGATGACCGTTGGGATATTGTTTACAAGCTTGGCGGCAAGTTCTTCAAGAGCACGCAAACCCATTGTCCCTTTGATGTCATTGCTTGGCACGGGAATTACGTTCCGTACAAGTACGATCTGACCAAGTTTGTCAACATTGGATCCATCTCTGTGGATCATCTTGACCCCTCCGTCTTTTGCGTCCTCACGGCTAGATCTCGCGATCCTGCTGCGCCATTGGCTGACTTTCTCATTTTCTCCCCTCGATGGGACGTTGCATCTCACACCTACCGGCCGCCTTATTACCACAGAAACTGCGCATCTGAGCTCATGGGTCTCATTTATGGAGATTATGGTGGTCGATCCGACGAGTTCCAGCCTGGCAGCATCTCATTTGAATGCGGATACGTCCCGCACGGAGTTGCCTATGAGCAGTTCTATGAAGCCTCCAAGGAAGACCCCCCCGTCAGGCAGATTTCTCTTGCTTCAATCGCCTTCATGTTTGAGAGTTCGAGAGCATTCACAATTACAGATTGGGCTTGGAACAGCAAAGAGAAGCATGAACATGATCCTAAGATGTGGGATGATCTGGTGGACAACTTTTCCAAGCACAAGGTTGAAGTTGACAAGATCCTTAGCGAGGTCTCAAAGTGAAAGAGTGCCTCATAGGTATACTGACTGTCATGCAGTAGAGGAATTATGTATGTTCGATAAATATTTTTGTTCAGCGATGGCAACCTAAATTGATTCAATAATCAATCATCTATCGAAGCTTCAGTGAAATACGATTTTGCTTTACCTAATTAAATCTAAAAAGTCTCATATCCATTCAGATTAAAACACATAGAGACTCGTAAAATGTCCTCATGTCGTAATCTAAAAAACTTCAAATTTGGCCGATTTGGATGAGGATGCAGCTTCGATTGGGTGGCATGTGCCCGAGCATGAGGTCTGAGGTCCAACCAAATGACATCGCCGTCTATCAGTTCATTTTCGGAATCCACAGTCAATTTTCTCACGCGCAGGTGCTTTGGGCTTTTATACAACTAGGTCAGCAGCATGAATTTGATCCCCTCCAATCCCAAACACATTTGACAGGTCTGGACTGTGTGGGAATTGATTTCCACCACACATGTTGGAATGCAAAATACCATTCCAACTTCAACCCGTAAATATCAGTGCCCGCGTTGGGAGTCCTGCATGCCAACGTGGGACAGCGAATGTGGGGTTTATGTGGGGGATCCGACGACAGTTTCACTTACAGGTTCCAAATCCAATACACGGCAACACCAAGAAGCATCAATGTGGGGAAAATGACATAAAATGCTGTTGATAGAGGACTTGAAATACCTTTGGATCTCCTATTGTTACAGCCACAGCTGCTCAACAATATATTTGAGCAACCCAAACCCCAAAATACCTGACTGTCGAGACTGAGAAGAGTAAATCATGGCGCCTGGCTTCAAAGACGTTTGTTCTCCAAGATTGGATATATCCCATTGCATCAACTAATGCAGGTATCATAGGTGATCATTGTTGGGGCAGGCCCAGCAGGCCAGATCCTAGCACTCTTGCTCGGGAAAGAAGGCATACCCGTAACCATTTTAGACCAAGAATCCAAGTTAGATGATAGGCCTCGGGCTACTCATTACCAACCACCAGCAATGAGAATCTTGAACCTAGCCGGTTTAGGAGAGGACATTCGTTCCAGAGGTTTCTTTCCGGATACAGTGGCATACCGAAAGCCCGACGGAACTTATCTTGCTGGCCTCCACAATCGCATTTTCAAAGATGACGAGGAGCGCATGGTTGCCCTGCCATTGAACCAACTGGCGGAATTGATATATACCCACTGCAAAAAAGTACCAGCGATAAAATATTTATTCAACCATCAGGTCACGGGAATCGGCCAAGATGAGCAAAAGGCTTGGGTCAACGCCACAAACACCGAGACTCAGCAAGAGCACCGTCTAGAAGCAGATTACATCATTGGCTGTGACGGTGCAAGCAGCATTGTCCGACGTTCTCTTTTCGGAGATCGAGAATTCCCTGGTAAAACCTGGGATGAACAAATTGTTGCCACCAACGTAAGTCGATTGAGAAATGTTGGTTTATATGGCAATGTGTTGAGCCCGATCAGGTGTATTACGATTTCGAAAAGTTTGGATATTGCGACTCAAACTTTATCATAGACCCAGAGCATTGGTTCATGGCTGCTAAAATCACCACGGATGGTATGTGGCGTGTCACATATGGAGAGGTTGCAGGCTTGTCGCACGATGAGTTACTCGCAAGACAGCCAGAAAAGTTCCGCACCATGCTTCCGGGTCATCCCGCTCCGAACGACTACGAAATGAAGAATATCAGCCCGTACAAGGTCCACCAGAGATTGGCAGAGAAGATGAGGGTCGGTCGGTTTTTGCTGGCTGCTGATGCTGCGCATCTATGCAATCCTTTGTATGATGATATCCCAGCCCACACCTTTCTCATTCTAGTGCACTAACATTTTGGCCCCTCTTCCAGTGGAGGACTAGGTTTAACAGGTGGTATCATTGATATTGGCGGCCTCTACCAGTGTCTCGTGGGCATCTATCAGAATAGAGCGGATGAGACAATCCTGGACAAGTACAATGATATTCGTCGCCAAAAGTATCAAGAAATCATCAATCCGGTCTCCAGTGAGAACCTTAAGAGAATGCATTCGATCCATCCTGATGAAGCGCTTGAAAAGGACGAATTTCTTCAATTTTGCCAGAGAGCAGAAAGAGATGAAGACTTTGCAAAGGAATTTATGTTGGTAAGTTTTGCGTATTAAATACTTTTTACGAGGTATGCTAACAAATGCCAAGGGCATTTATGCGCTTGATCATGATTTTACGCAGTACTACAACATTCCAGCCTCTGATCCGCGCGCTGGAGGAAGAAAACCCACAACTAGCAACCATCCCAATCTTTAAACACGCAGCTCCAACTCACACTCTGTTTGTAAATATTGAATAAATATGATGGATATACTTTTTTTGTGAAGCCTAGTGTTTATGTCGTGTAATGACACCCTCACTGTCAAAGGCCAAGGTGGCAATTCCGCATCGTCGCCCTACCCTAAAGTGGCCGTAAAAAAAAAAAAACAGGACGTTCAAGGTATCAACATGATCGTAATTAGGTAATGCATGAGTCGGGTAGTATAATTTCGCCCTAAGCCTGCATCGTCTCTTTTTGTCAAAAAATGGCTGGTGATCTGCAGGACGGTTGTGTGACAAGACCACGGCACGCTCGCGCAGCATAAGCGCCTCGACCGCGCGTGATAATGCAGCTAATTTTGAAGCCACGGTGCAAAACAGACTCGAGACCACATGGGTATCACATGCTTGATTCACGCTATTCCCACCGCTGATTGTGGAGGAAACAAAACACGAGCGGTACCGGGCTGGCCTCGTCGGAGGTGAGGTTTCTGAACATGGTAATCATGGCAATAGCCGATTTAGACCCATAAAATAGCGACTGTAGCCACAAGAAACCACAGGCATCTCAAATTAGCCAACTGAACTACGCTGTGAACTTCACGATGCCATCGAGCCTGACCAGCCCCCCGAGGGATTCTTTGCACACCGCAAACAATTCCATCACGTCTTTCCGCCAAGACAGTTCCGACATCATTGGAAGCGGCTCAGCCGGAAGATCGTCAACAGCTCAGACTGCAGCCAACGGCCTCAGCACTGTACTTGCAGAGCAGAGGCTGAATTGGTTGGCCGTCATTGTCCCCTCCGGGCATGCGTCCCGTCCAAGACGCTTCTGCGTTCAGCTGCGACGCTTGGCACAGAACGCCAAGGAGCCATCGCAGACGACCCATTTGTTAACGTTCGCGGGGTGGTTGCCCGCCGGGACAAGTTTTAGGCATGGCTGGGATGGCAAATTTTGGTCAAATTTGTCAACATCCCAGAAATTACACTTTGCCCGTAGCCAGGGAGAACTGACTAAAGAGAAAAAGGCCTTGGGACGAAACGTTAATGGCGAAGAGGCCACAATCACTACCAACTATGCCACTACCTAGTATCAAAACCGGGCCTAAACTGTTGGTTCCGAAAACCGAAGGCATTTTGATTGTTCCCTACTGGACTCTTTAGGAGACTACCTCTACCGATGAGGTGCCTGCCTAGTTTATCATCGTTGGCGCAGGGGCAGCAGGTGCGGAGATGACGACGACCTACTCTGGCCATATCATTCGATTATTGGTGATCAGCGTCGTCGGCCGAAAGCTCGCCCGACAAGTGCCGTATACCGGAAAGATGGTCTGTGAAGCTCTGCAGGTTGCCAAAGCGGACGTCCATCTTTCGGTGACAGCAACGGCTGGCTTCTAGCACTAGATCTTGACAAATCACGGTAAAACTCTCGGACAATAACACATTGACGGACCGGGAGCGCTCTCCTCGTGGGTACGGGACGAATGCTGGGAGTCAAGGATCTGGAATTGGAACGACTTGACATCCCTGTGTCCCTCGTAGTTGGTAACAGACGGTCTGAGGGTTCCTGCAGCACAGGGCAGTTGGTTCTATGGCACTGGCGACACTAACGGTATTTCGCCCATGACCGACAAGGGTGAATTGTACGAGGCGCGAATTGCCGCCAATGCCATCGTTGGTCGGGCCAGGTCGGGCTTCGTCGACCCACGGCGTTGGAGCCCTTTTGGGTGCACGGCAGATGGCAGGGCCGTAGTGCGAGCGATGTTTCCTGGCCCAAAAGTTGCTTGCGCCGGCCATACCGTAGCTGAGGCTCAAAAACCAGGCATCAAAGTCAAGGCCGTTGACGTGTCGTTTTGGTTTCCTGACGCGCGGGTGTACATACAGTACGTAGAGTTCAATTATGAGGGCTAGGCACAGTGGGCGCAACATGTGTGGCAAGGGAAGCCGTTGGCCTGGTCCATGCAAGCAAGCACCGCGATCATCGCGGGTGAGTCTTCTTCCCCGGCCGGCGCTTGATGCACGCGGCGGTACCAAGCTTCCCGACGGTTAGTGAATTGTACACGGTGGCGCTTTCATGCCGCGCGGCGGTTTGACGGCGGGACCTCGCGGTACACAGAGACATTGATTGATTGATTGTGGGGTAAAGCGAGGGCGGATACGGCAGTTGGATGAACCGAAAGGGAAGAATAGAAGCCAGAAAAGATGGTGGATTGCCGTGGCTTGGCTAGATTGTACGACATGACTTGTCGAAATGGCCAAAAGCTGGCAGCCATGGAGATTAATCTTGGCCCTTTTGCATGATCGCCAAGCTCACCAGGCCCCGTGTAATTGAGTGGATCGTGTGGGGATTTCCCGAACTTCTTCGGCAGTCGAGGTCTTCAGCTGCCAAGGAGCAATGTCTCAAAGCCGTTAGCGGGTGTCTTTTGGGGCGCGAGTCGCTCCTTGGCGTTTAGTAAACAGAGCAGCGATCTGCGAAGGTATAAGGACGAAATTAACATCGATTGTGTGTGTGTGTGCTCGCTTCGGAATGGTCTCCCGGCCGAGAAGAAAAGGGTTGCATCGACGGTGCGATCCCGGGCATGCATCCGTCGCGTTTCGACCCATGGCATGGGCATGAACGATCTGCACCGCCAGACAAGTTTCTTACTGGCGCGATGCCACGGCCGCGTCAATCTGCTACCGGTAGATCGCCAAACCTTTTGCGAACCCGAGATGGGGCTTGCTCGCTTCCGGAAGGTGGTCTAGTCGAGGTTGGGGGAGGGGAGACAAGTCGGGGGGGACTGTCACCCGCATCGAGACAACGCCAGCCAAGCCACCAGAGAAGGTCGAGAAGAGTCCGGCAGCCAAAAGTCCAAGACATTTGCAAGTCAGGGCGAACAAGGCGACACATCCCTGCCTAGGCCAGACTGAATGATCCGATGCTTGAAAGGGACACGCGAGCCGTTTCGCTGCATCGAATCCCAGGGGGGGAAAAGGGCCGCCGCTTACACAGGTGGCGTTGCTTGTTGCCCTGAGCTAAGCCGTCCCGTGCTCGCTTAGCATTAGCAGACACATTACACGAACACTTGGTTATTAGCTCTCATTAGCCAGGTGCTTGGGGGGACGAGAGGGAGAATTACGGGGAAAGCAGCTGTAGCAAGGGCCAAGGCAGCGCGCACGCTGGGCAGGCCAGTGAAATGCATTCGTTCCGTCAAGCTTGTTTTGAACGGTGATGCGGCGCCCAACAAACACCACCGAGACGGGCTCTCCCTGCAGGATCAAACGATAGCCCTTCCCGGCGCCATCTAGCCGCAGTCCCGGGGGAGCCTCTTCCTTGCGGAATCTGTTGATCGCGGCTCCTTCAAGGCTAGCCGTCGTGGTTTTACCCAACGTATTGCCGGGCAGCCCGACCTGATGGGCAGCGCACAGAACATTTCATGACTCGGGCGCCTCTTGTCTCGGCATGCTGAGACATTAGCCTTTAATAGAGTTCAGACGGCGCAGCTCAGCTAGACACGCATCTTTCCCACACAGACGGCGACTGACGTTCGTTTCGTCAGCCCCGCCGGAAAAGACCCTGGAATACCAATCCATGTGTCGGGATTATTCGACCTGGTTCCACCCCGTAATACACTGCCTCGAATGCTGTTGGTACGCGCTGAGCCCAATCTAGCTGCTGTCTCTGATGTCCCCGACAGAAAACAACATCTTGACATGGTTCCTGACACAGACCAGCTCGGTGAGGGTTAACCCGAGCGCTCGGTCCTTGCTGTGTCGTAGTATAGAATCTGTATGCTGCCGCCCTGCGTTCGTGGAGGGGGGTCTGCATCCCGTGTCACCTCCTCTTTTCTTGTTGTTGCTTTTGGGTGAGACAGGATGATTACTCTTCTCCCCGACCGGTTCGTTCTCGAGAAGGTGACGCGCGATGATTTGGTTATTGCCTCCATGGCTTGGGGGTTCACCCTGGGCATCGGCTGGTTGACGACGTGGACGGCGATACAGCAGACAGCCAATGTTTACAAGCGGCGGGGGCTTGCCGTGTTTCGCAACGCCTATGTCTGGATGATTTGGTTGGAGATTGCTGTATGCTTGGGTTTCGGCGTGATTTGCTTCATGTACCTCTTGGGCGTCATCCCACCAAGGTAAGTTTACATTCAATTTGCATCAGACGGCGCCGACAAGACTAACACAGCATGCATAGTTTCGCCTTTTACTTTTGTATCTGTATGTCAAAACTTTATATATTTTGAGTTCTACCAACTAACCACACACAATTAAAGTGACCCTCTGGGCTCTTCAGGTTTGTTTCATTCTTTCTTCCCTTGAAGCTTCATCCCTAACTCAATCAGGTTCAATTTCTCCTACAAATTATTGTGAATAGATGCGCGATCCTAATACACGATCAACGAGTTACATGGCGACTAAAATGGGGAGTCGCTGCACTAATCACGGCCATCAATATTTCCGTCTATTGTATTTGGGTTCCGGCTCGACTGCAGATTTCGGATACCTACGTCAACATCAACCATGTTTGGGATCGCTGCGAGAAAGTCATCTATCTGCTTGTTGATGCTGCTCTGAACCTTTTCTTTATCCGCATCGTCAAGGAGAACTTGATCAAGTTGGGTCTCCAAAAATACAACAATCTTGTCAAGTTCAACATGTTCATCATCTGCTTTTCGTTGAGCATGGATGTTCTCATTGTTGCCATGATGAGTTTGAACAACACATTTGTGTAAGGATCCGTTTATGATTTCGCCATCTCCCGTACGCATGACTAATTGCAACGTGATTAGATATATGCAATTCCATCCACTCGCTTATATTGTCAAACTCAACATCGAAATGTCCATGGCTAGTCTCATTGCGAAGATTGCTCGTTCGTCGGATAACCGCGAGGATTCGTCGTACGCTAGGTCTAGATCCCATCCTACCAGACCCGGTGCTGGTGACACGACTCTGGATGGAAGAACTGTCAACCACGAAAACTCTCGAAGCATGGACTGGCCCGTCGTTACTACAACCGTCGAGATGCACACGTTGGATGCGAAGCGGCCTGGGGCAAAAGAGCAGCTCGGGTTCAATCACAACGACACAGATACCCTGTTGAACCAAGTATCGCCATACTCAGTGCAGATTGAGGGCGCTTACAAAGGTTCGGGAGGATCAATAAAGAACGGAGATGGATCGCTCAGTAGTCGGGACTCGGGAGGCATAGAACCCGTGGAATCGAGATGATGGGATGGCGGCGCAATGATACCCGGTTGAAAGAGCGCTATGGCTTATGATACGTTAGATCCCAGCTTGGGACATTTGATCACTCATGTACATACAATACGTTTTTATAATACCAACGTCACTGAACGACCACCGACGAATCGAATTGAGAGGGAATTTCGTCACCAAGTATTCAACCCCCCCTTGCTCGCAATATAAAGTGATTTGAGCTAGAAGTTGAAAAGTTCCCCGAATTGGAAGCTGTCACAATGCGTACTTCTTTGGCCATTGTGGGATCCAACAGACAAGACCATTCGAGACGCCTTCCTCTGTCGCATTAGCCTTATAAACCGAAGAGGAATACCTTCATTTCTTGGATTATCGTCCAGAGGTCGAGATAAGTATCTACTTACCATCGGCTTCGACAAGAACTGATCAGGAGTGGGCTCCGATTTCTGCGTGCTATGATTGGCTAGTTTCTCCGGACCCGCAACTTCCGCGCCTCCAAGGCAATGATGCCATTGGCCAATTTCTCCGCTGCTTGGATCAACCTTCATCTCATGGCGTCCACATAATCGACATCACTTCATCTCCAACCCGTCGTTAGCCATGCAGCACACAACTTCCAGGGCCCAGCACATGAAGAACACGGCTCACCAATCCCCGGTCTCGAGGCGGAGAATCAGTAAGTCGCCCTGCCGGCCCCCGCACGGCCTGCCGCGAGCCCATTGCTCCACACGGCCCAGCCTCGCTCAACTGCCGTCACAATCGTCTGACGTTTTTTTTTTCCTAGATGGACGAGCCTGTGTCCACTGCCATGAGCGCAAGACACGGTGCGATCTGATCGACAAGGGCGGTGCCCCCTGCACAAGCTGCGTGTCCCGCAATCTCTCGGGATGTCGTATGTACCCCAAGAAGAGGCACAGGGATACCCCAAACCGCTCCAGGGATCCTGTACCCATTCGTCCCCGGCGGCCTGGGCAGAGCTTGGCTGCAACCGCCCCGGCCAGCCCGGCTCAGGAAGTCTCACCGGCATCAACAACATCGGCTTCAGGAACCGACGGGCAAGACGCGGAGAACGATGAGAGCAACCTGGAGTTTATACATCGCGAAGATGTTCGCACTCGGGAGCTCGACCACCAGACTCGCATTTGCTTCATTGGAACCGGTATTTCTAATTGCAACTATCTTATTCGTCAGAGTTCACCTAAACCCAACGAGGATGGTGTCTTGCATTTCTGTAACCGCCAGATACATCGGAAGCAGGTTCTTTCCACTCTCCAGCTCATTCCTCCCGAGGCCCTCAAACTGCCGGACAAAAAATTGGCAGACAGGCTGATTCGGGCATACTTTGACAATGTGAATTCGGGATGGCCCATTGTGGATGAGGAGCTATTCATGATCCAGTACGAGGGTAAAGAGCCGGGAAACCCAGCATCTCCAGTCCTGCTAAATGCCGTTTTTCTTGTCGGAGCCCATGTCCTAGCATCAAAAGATGATAATATGAAGCATCTGGAAGCCATCTTCTTTGGCAGAGCCAAGACTTTGTTTGATTATCGCCTCGAGCAAGACCGATTCATGTATGTCCAAGTAGCGCTGCTCATGACTTGGTACACGGACGGCCTGGAGGAAATCATTGCAAATTCCTGGTATTGGATTGGATTGGCCACCAGAACTGCCCTTGGGCTTGGAATGCATCGGGACATTACCAAATGCAGGATGCAAGCCATCCATAAACGGGGATACACGCGACTGTGGTGGATTCTATTCCAGTTCGACACGATCGCCTCTGCTTCATGTGGCCGACCACAAGCCTTGTGAGTAACTCTACAGAGAAAAACAAGGGTGGTGATGTACTGACCGCTGTAGAAATCTTGACGATTGCGATGTGCCGGAGTTGGACCACTCCCACTTTCAGGGAATACCTGGGGCAGCGGTAGACTTTGTCATCCATCAGACAAAACTGTGTAAAATAATCTCTAGGACAATGAAGGAGTGGTGTTCACTCAATGCGAGCCCCGAGACTCGTGTCAACGCCGTTCAAAAAGCAGACGAGGCCTTGGCGCGATTTCTATTGCAGCTTCCGCGAAGACTCCAACCATCCGTCATTAATTTGGATATTTGGCAGTCGATGCTGCATTTGACTTACAATGACTTCATCATCCGCCTTCATCGACCTCCCCCGAGACACAATGTGCCAGATCAAGCATCCGAGACATGCAGCGATCCCGGTCTTTGCGGGGACGCCACAGTCACGATTTGCTCCATCCTTGACTCTCTACTCAACCATAACAGTCTCCCTTCCCTATGGTTCTACACCAACCACGCTCTTTTTACCGCCATGATTCACGTCAGCAATGAGGTTGGCTCGCGCAACCCCATCGTTGCTGCCAAATCACGCAGTCATTTCCAGTCTCTGATGCTGGCTCTCCAAGAGCTCTCCAGGCATTGGCGATATGCGCAAAGTCTACTCGATCTTTTTGAACATAGGGCGCTGATGTGGAAGCGAAAGACGAGCACGAATGCACCGGTCGAGTCGGCGCCTACCCAAGACCGATATAACGCCAGCGATGATTTCACGCTCCGGCCAGATCCACCAGGAGAGATCCAATACCAGGCCCAGCATCCCTCGGTTTCGTCAACATGGGGAAATCCGACAAACAGGCTGCAAAATAGTCTACAACCAACACCACTGGGAATTACTTCAACCAATCTCCCATCTATGTCTTTTATCGACATGGAAGGAGGATTTGCAGCATTTGATGACGAGACCATGTTTGACGATTTGTCTTTTTTGGATGCCTTTGCTTATGACTTCTTCGCTGGCGAGGTAGATGACGATAATGAGGGGGCATCGTACTGAGGCAGCTAATAGGGTGAATGAGTGGTGATGGAAGAGGACACTGAACATGCAACTTGATGGCCAGGGGGGCGGATATGAGAAGATACTGGTTTTTAAGCCAGCTGCTTGATACGGAAATCAGAGGGTTTGAGGGTTCTTGACACACCACCAAGTCGTTAGTCTTCCACTAATGAGTACATATGTCCAATTATATACTGGAAGATAGAGTTGTCTATCATTCAATCGCGGGGCATCAACAGTTATCCCTCGATGATCTGGCCATTCAGTGGATTATTAAGATAGGCCGATACAATGTGTACAGTCAGAGTGTCATACATTTCTTCGCTGATTCGCCCTATGACGTAAACATTGTTCAATGTTCGCACCGGCCCGCCATGGACCATGCTATTATTCTGAAAGTGCATGTAGAGTAGTTACGCACAGTGTCATGCTGACACACGTGCGTCCCCGGATTCGCCCAGACCCCACCTCATGATATTTCGTCATGACATTTACCTTGATCAAGGACGGCTACTATTTCAGCATCACCTCACCCACCATTCAAGCATTTTTCATGAGCCCCGAAGACCAAGTAGCCATATCGGCACTACTAGTGTCGCTTGTGGCGCTATTCATTTCCCTGGCCCAATTGCTACAAATGTATTACGCCACTGCGGAAGGATATCGCAGATGTGCGCCGTCGGTGATAGGACCGTGGCACAGAAGTAGAAAGCGCCATTTTCAATTTAACGAGTTTCGTTTAGAAACAAAGTATACCACTCCTGAGATTTCGCTATTATCCTTGGCCGAGTTTGCCACTTTACAAGGAGAAATTGGAAACATCTACCGACTTCATGCACCGCAAGACGAAAAGAGTGGCTTCATACGAGAGACGGTACACCCTTGCCAAAACGGAAACGAGATGCCTTACTGGCAAGCCCTCATCGATTGGATTCGAAATACGTGGCATAGAGGGCGATGTTTCACAAGACGTTTATCAAATGACAGGGACCCCGAAAAAGAGCTAAACAGTCTACAAGTGGCGCCGAAAAGGTTCGCACGTTCTTTCAGCCTTCAAATGACGATCCAGAAGTCTTCCGCTGCCAATGACATCTTGGCCACTTGGATTCACCTTCTCAAAGAGTTACATACGCTCTACGCTGGCTATTGGCCAGAAGATTGCATAGATTGCGTTTCCCAACAGCTACAGAGCTCGAACAGGGGAGATGATGATGCCTTAAGAGAGCAAGCTCTGGAGCATGAGGAAGGCAACCAAATCATGACACAGCAGCAGCATGGAAACAGCCCAAACGGTGGTGGTTTCACGTTGGCGCTTGAACATGGCGCTCCTAGCTTAAGGAGCGATGTTGCAATTATTTATCGCCGCTGGAACTGGGATTTCATGCCCCCTGACATCACCCGGCCATTGGCAAAGACGACAATAGGCGACCTTGTGGTTCTTGCCATCAGACTGGGAATGAGGTGGCGGATAGTACAACCAGAAAGCGCACGAATACAGGCGGACGGCAACGGATACAGCTTCAGTGCTACACAGACGAATGGGCTTGGCATGGTTGTCCGTTTTACCTCCATCGGAACACACAATCCTAAACGTTTGATTCCCAGCACCATCGTTGACAAGCTGATCTGCGGCATCATCTCGGGAGACAGGACGTTTGTTAAACGAGAGTTCCATTTGATCGGCGACGAAGTTGGCCGAAAGCTACCTTTATTTGAACCCGGCTCGCTTTTAGATCAAATTGGGGTATCTGAATCTGACCTTGAGCTCGCTCGCGTAAGAGACCCTGTTGAAGCACACAACGAAGCTGTGATACTTTTGCTTCCGTTCCTTCCTTTACACGACTCTGCTGTCCTAGGCTTCGCAACTCCCGGCTTTCATCCCAAGATTCCTGAAAGAACTACCTTTTTTTGCTGGGAAGGAAAATTTGCCTTCAAGCACGCGCTGAATACTCGCATCAGGGAAGGACATGGAAGTGAATGGTGCCTGGGTTGGTTGAAACAACTAAAAGAAACGCTAGATCATCTCGAGAAAAGTCATCGGGCCGACTTTTACACAATCTGGGGGGACACAGTGGTGGAAAAGGAAACGACAAACAAGGACACGCGGAAATTGCGACTTATTGCGGATTGTCGAAAGGCACACGACTTGTCCAGCGAGATATTTGCGGAGCCCGAACTGGGCTTTCAAAGACAGGCCAGGGGAAAGACGTACTACTTGCATTTTGTGGCGGCACACGCGACCATGTCGATACACGCAGTCGACGAAGCATTGACTATTTTCGAGAACGTGTTGAGATCCGGCAAGGATTGGAGAGAAGGCCTGGACATGCCACCAGGTCCACAATTTTTTGAGAAGGTAGTTTATGAGGTTGTGATGGCGTACGTTAGGCATTTCAACGACGAGGACCATGGAATAGGTGTTTTTCTGGCCGAACAGGGCATCTCGTTGACACAAGAACAAGTTGAGGTCGCCTGGTGGGCGCTGATGCTGAGGGGGATTGCTTGGAGAATGTCAGTATTACAGTATCAGTGGGAGGGAAATCCCATTCCGTCTTCGCTATACAGGAGCCAAAGTCCAGTTTGGGTAACATGAGATATGTTTGTGGGAACATCCCGCAGCGAGATAGCGGTCAATAGCTGAATAATTGAAATGAGGAAGAAGGAAAAGTAGAAAAACCCCTCACTCTTCCGGGAATTATAATAGCACCGGAGAACAAGCAACCAAACCGACCATAATCTTGTCACTCGTGGCACTGTCCCCATCGCTAGGCTACTACCCGGCTAACAAAGGCCAAACGGCGAGACGCCAAACTTGAAAATTGACTGTGATAGCCAGATTAGTGACAATTGGCAATATCCCGTAGTGGAGCTCCTCTGGTCACACTTGCATATCATTCACGTGCATGAGAGTTTGTCTGCTATATCTCAAATATCTTCTAAAATAAGCTCGAGTGGGGAAGGAGATGCAACTCACGCCAAACTGGGACAAAACCCGATTGTTGTTAATTTCTCACGCAGTGCAGGAGGCCCAGTTTCCTTGGCGTTTCATATTTCGGGCCTCAATTCCCTTTTCACGCGGCTATATGATGCAGGAAAACTGCACTTTGGTTAGCATTGGCGCTAAAGGCTCAGGAGAGCCGCAGCCTCGCGCCCGATGAGTTGCATATGCGCGGCAAAATGGAGCAGGCTGCCAATAACAGCGCAACGAATTCAATCAGGCTAATTTAATCAGGGGCATGCATATGCACCGCCCAAAAGTCTCCGGCAGATGATACTCCGTTGAGCTTAGATGCATATGTTTTTCCCCGTAATAGCGGAATCAGGCTCCGGCCACAACGCTCGGTGTTGCCGCCTACCCATAAATGTCCTTTGAGTTCATATCGAAAAATGAGCTTGTTTTTCTCTCCACGCCATCGCAGACCATCTGCGCAGCCACCTTAAAGTCTACAGTCCCCTTTCTGACTCTTTCTTTCGAGGCCTCTTTTTTCTTCATCTCGCCAACATGGGCCAACAGCAATTCATCCTCGCAGCCTGCAAGGCCAAGAATATTGAAATCACAACAGAACAGTGTGACATTAAATTCTTCAACTCCTCTGGTCCCGTGGCAAGCTATGGAAACATGACCAAGGGTGAGTTTGAGCCAAACCCTGATATTGCAGGGCAGGGCGTGAGTAACTGGGTTTGTTCTATACTTTGGCACAAGGCCATGCTGACCTTTGTCTCTCAGGTTCTTATAGCCTTTGGCGTCTCTAGTGTACTGGTTCTCTTGTTGACAGCCATCTTGGGCGTGATAAATGTTTGGTCATGGCGGCACTTTGACCGGGCCGTGGACGCGTGGGTTTCTATATTTTCACAGGCTTTAGTAGCCCGGAAGCTAACACTAGCTGTCAGAGGTGATAAAGAGCATCGTCGTCTAGGAGCAGGTGGACATTTCGAAAGGCTACAGGAAGTAGCCAGCTTGAACTCGGAGCGAAGGTCGAACAGGCTCCACAAGGTGTTTGACGGTCTCATTTCATCAACGTGTGATGCTCAGCTATTTCTGATTCTGGCGTATGGCTCGTCCTTTTACTCCGGCTCTCAGTGCACCATGTCTAGCTACCATCTCAACATCGCCGCCAGGACAATTGTCACAGGCTTGTCAACCTCTCTTCTAGGCATGGCGGTTGTGAAATATGTTGACGACGACGACGACCCTCACAACGACAAAGATGCTGATAAAGATGGTACGTTGACTTGCATCGCTAGGACCACTATTATTGGGGTTTGTATATATGGCCTCATCAAGCTGGACGGATTTTGGAACAACGAGTACTCGCCTGTCATGTCGGTGATCCCAAAGTCCTCTCAGCTGGATAGCGCTATTCTTCTTCCGGCGTTCTGCTTCCTCTCCGACTCAACCAATCCATTCCTTACTTTGGATCCGGAGGAGAGGAAACGGATTACCAATAGCGGTAACAGCTCAAATGTCTGGGTTCAATCGCGAATAATCCTGGTTGTTTTTGTCTTTATTGCGCTTTTGAACCTTTGCTTCCGGCTATCCTCTCGATTTCGAAACAAGACCAGGGAACGATGTGCAGGCTGTCTTCCTCAGCCCGGACTAAGGCCTATCGAAGCTTTTTTCAAAGGGGCAATTTGGATGTTCGCAGTCGCCATGATGGTATATAGCTATGCGATTATCTTTGAGCTTCGGAACTGGGTGGAGCAATCTGGTTGGCTCAAGATGGAAAACGGTCAAAACCCTGAAAAAGATGTGCAGGGTCTTGGTCAAGTTGCACCTTTGATCGCACTTGGCGCAATTGGATTCACCTTTACCGATGCCATACCGCTGAAAAGAATAGGAAGCTGGATAAAACGCCAGTGCCGATCCTTCTGTTGCGTTTGAAGATAGGTGTTGTGTCATGGATGCTCTCGAAGTGTGCCGGATGGATTTCAAGGGCCGACCTAGCTGAGGATTCAGGTTTCTGACGGGATTTTGTAGGATATTGTGAAAATGTGGAAGAGTGCAGATGAAACAAAGTCGAACAAGTGTTAATGTTATTCAATCCTATTTTATTGCAGTTTTCTTACTAGCGAGTATGCAGCAAACTCTGTTTAGTTACATGCCGTACAAGCCCCTCACCAATTCCTTCAGCTGCGTCATATCAAATTCTGAAAGTCTGGCCAAAAAACGCTTCTGCGCGTCCAAAGTTGGAGAAAGGGCATCCCTCCACTCAACTACTTTGTCTGTTTCAATGAACGCACCTTTGTTCTCGTGCCATTCCACCACCTGACCTGGGAGTAGTTTTCCATTTCGCTTTCTGACAACACCATCCACAATAACCGTATCAATGTCCCTGACATTTGAGTGCATGACGATGGCCTTTACTGGGTCAAGTTGTGCAGCCACGGCCATGGAGGGGCTACACGCATCAAAAATCACCAGGTCCGCCTTTTTCCCAACCGCGATGCTGCCCACCGCATTCTCCATGTTCAACGCACGAGCACCTTGGATGGTAGCCATCACAAAAGCGTCATGCGCCGTGCGGCAGATGGAACTTGGCATGCTTCCGCTGCGAAGCTTCTCGGCGCTATGAATTCCACGAGCTGCCAACAAGCCAACACGCATTTCATTTACCATGCTCCCACTGGTGACACAGTGGCAGTCGACACCGAGTGAACAAACTGAATCCAGCCCAGGGAAGTCATCTCGAAAACACGCGGGCGGACCCAAACCCATGGTCATTTCCGTGCTTGGCGAGGCCGAGATGAAGGCCTTTGCGTTTTGTAAAAGCTCTGCGTCATCCGTGGTGAGACCGCCCATGTGGGAAAATACAATCCTTTCGTCAAGAAGACCATATGACTTCAACAACTGCGGCAATCCATCGCCTTTGTTGCTCTTGAGCCTTGCCCAATGGCACGTGGCAATCTTTGCTCCAGATGATCGGGCTTTGTTGAATACATCAAGAACCACATCCTTCGGTAGGTGGAAGAAATCAAATCCAAGACCCATTTTTACACGAGAATTCTCGTCTTTCACTGGTTCAGATCCTGCAAGTTCCTCAAATAGAGGCATGAACCATTCGGGTAGCAATTCTCCCAGTTCTGGCTTGGGGTGTTTGGATTTCAAAGTGACAGTTGGGGCAAGGGCAAAAATGGAGCGAATACCCGAAGATAAAGTCCCTGCCAGTGCTTCCTTTGCTAAATTCTAAAGTCAGCATTAAGCTTCGATACTTTCATGCACCAAGAGGTGTAGCTCACGCACCGTACTCTTTGGTCCAATTCATGTGCGCGAAATCCAATGCGGTTGTTGTTCCAGCGTCAATTGCCTCCAGGCAACCAGACAGATTGCCCCAAAAGACATCTCTTGGCTTGAATGTAAAAGCAGAAGTAAACACAGTAAGAATTTTAGTTTATGTTCAAAATGTGATGGTTTGAATGTGATAAATTACTTACTGGTGGCAAAATACTCCACGCCGGTCAAGTCTTCGCAAGTGCCCTTGAGCGACGTCTCCCAGAAATGGCGGTGGGTGTCGACAAAACCCGGCGATATTATTTTATCGGTACAGTCGATAATTTCACATCCCTCAAGCGGCGATATTGATGGTCCAATCTTTGCGATGCAAGGCCCCTTGACCAGAACATCTGCTTTGATAGCAGATATTCTGTCGCCATCGCCAAGCACAAGGACAGTTCCTCCTTTCAAAAGCATCTTGTATATTTTCAACCTTGTCCAGAATTAATCCGATAATGTTTCTAGTTTGGAAATAGCGGCATCTTCTCTATTTGAAGCCAGTCGGACGCGAAAATTCAACGCGTAAAGTGGCGAGGCAATGTGGCGGAAGGAGATCTAGCTCGCTCGGGAATCCGAACTCGCGCATCGAAGTAGTACGCTGCACTACGTTAAAAAATCCATACCGTCATTTTTCGGATATTCGACGCTAAATCCATCCACTTCTCCATTCGCAGGACTGAGCACGACTGGAAGTCTAGCCAATTTCCATTTAGTTTGCTCTAGCTAACATGCTTAATCGTCGGTTTTTTCATTAGGCCGAAAAAGCCGAGACTTGCATTGACGCTGTTAATTTTCCGATGCACCATCTCGCGGTTCGCGATTAAATACCACAGTGCTCCACCCCGAGGGCGTGCCAAGGACGCTAATGGTGATCATGATTGATCGACGACTGCTTCTTGATGCTGACAATACATTTACATAACCTCAGCGAATCATCAACTCGGAAAATATTGGCTTGACTAAAATTAATCCTGCATGTTATCCCATGTTGGGGATCTGATAGTGGAGGGGAAAGTAGATCAACACTCACTCCGCCATTCTTGACTACATCATGATCTATTCTTGTCTTTCATCTTGACCGAAATAATAACTCCCGTGCTAACAAGCACGCCTAGCCTCGCTCTCGCTCCATGTTCCTCGTGAGCCGAAATGCAGTTTCCAACATGTGGTGTTGTCAATCATTGACGTGTGACGCGTTGAGATCTGTCAGCATTGTTGCACGGTGAACGGCTTCCGGATGACCAATATTCTTGATATTCCCAACCACCATGAAATATTAAAGGGGCTATAACAGCCAACAAGAAACAGCCAGTTCGAAAATCTGATATCCTTAAAAACTACGAAACATTGAAACACACTCGACACTTTGCCAGCCATGACTTCCAATCCACTGCTTCTCGTATTCTCGGCGTCAGCAATTTACTTGCTCTGGTACATTTCCAAGGTTTGTGAGTTTGAAGAGAATAAATCTTGATCGTTTGAGTTGATACGACAATTAGGTGCTCTCAAAGGCATGTCGATCCCCGCTCAACGCCATACCCGGTCCCTGGTATGCTCGATTCACGGGGCTTCCTGGGACCATCGCAAATCTATCGCGCCGCCAGGTCCATTACTACCATAAGCTTCATCAAACATTTGGCCCTATTGTCCGCGTGGCGCCAAACGAGGTTTTTGTATCCACAATCGAAGCTTACAAGAAGATTCATCGAGTCGGTGGCCGCTTCAAAAAGGCCGATTATTATCATTATTTTGGGGTGACTGAAGCTGGAAAGCCACCGTACGGCCTCTTTCAGATGACCAACACAGAAGATCATGCCAGTCGCAGGAAGCTTTTGGGGAGAGGATTCACGACTACATCTCTTCGCACCGACTGGGAAGACATGGTCTGTGACAAAGTCAAAGCCGCAATTGATGGTATGAAGAAGGATGCCGTGAACCGAAATGGACTTGTTGATATCCGAAAATGGTGGATGCTGATGGCATCTGATGTGGTCTCCAGGCTAATGTTTGGAGAGTCTTTTGATGGTCTTGCCGAGGGAAAGGTATTGATGCCCGGTCAAATGGAGTTTCACAGCTGACATTGTGCAGGAGGACCCTTGGTTTGATGCCGTGAGAGTGGCAAACGTCGCCGCCTTCTCGGCGCTGTCATTTCCTTGGCTATACGCCATCATCAGCCGGACTCCAGGTTTCCGCAATAAGAGGTTCTTTCTAGCTCACAAAGAACTCCTCGGCAAAGGTCAAGCAGCAGTAGCAAACAGCAAGCAAACATCGGAGATCAGAAACCTCTTTGCCAAGGTGCTCGCGCAAACGGACAAGGATGAAAAGCCTCTTTCTGATGCCGATATAAGCGCCGAAGCTGGCTCTTTCATGATTGCTGGCACCGACACAACGTCCAATACACTCACCTATCTTGTCTGGGCGGTGTTGTTGAACAAGAGCCTGCAGAATGATCTCGAAGATGAAGTGACCAAACTCGAAGCACCACTCACTGATTCTCAGCTTGAACAGCTTCCAATTCTTTCCGCGGTAATCAAGGAGACCCTCCGCCTCTACGGTGCTGCTCCGACTCCGCTTCCCCGTGTTGTACCTCCAGAAGGAGTAAAGTGTGGAGATTACTACATCCCTGCCGGGACGCATGTTGCGACGCAGTCTTGGACTATGCATCGAGATCCCGAAATATTTCAAGACGCTGAAGCGTAGGTAGTTTGCAGAACCAACTGATTGGGCAGTTGCTAATCATTTGTCAGATTTGATCACACCCGCTGGTTGCCCGCTGGAGCTTGCTTCTCTTCTGAAGCAGCAAAAGCAGCGTTTACGCCTTTTGGAGCAGGTTCTCGAGGCTGCATTGGTAAACAGCTGGCATACATGGAGCTTCGCCATGGAGCAGCAGAATTCTTCAGGGCTTTTAGAGGCGCGCAGCTTGCGCCATCCACAACACCCGAAACCATGGAAATGGACAGTCTCATGTTGATTGAGCCAAGGGGTAAGGTGTGCGAAGTCATATTGCTAGGGATTTGAACATCGTGGGACGAGATCACTTGTATTCTACATCACCACTCTTTAGATTTATCATAGCCCGCACAGGATTAAATTGGGCGAAGAAAATGTCATTTGATAGCAGCATCGAATGTGATCATTGGCAGTCTAACTTCTGTGTCCGGATGAACATGCCCCATGTCCCTTCTAGGTGGATAGCAATCAGGCACCATCAAGGTGTTAGTCTAAATTTCACTTCTAATGGGAACAAACAAAAACATGAATTAGCTTAAAAATGCTGGACACATTTCAATTTACAGCTCGTCATGCGAATTAGGCTCCTTAGAAGAGTGAAACAACTCATGTTGCCTCTCCAACCGCATAACCAGATCCTCTTCCTGCCAAATTATATCAGTAAGCTCCTTCATTGCCGAAAATGCCTCTGGTTTGGATTTGGAAAACATCATCGAATAATATTTGCTTAGAACATCTTTGAGCATTTTCGGGTCATCCTTCCAGCGGCTCTACAATCACACTGTTAGCTTTTTTTTGAGATGCACGCAAATAAAGTCATCATACTTCAATTTCCTTTGTGATAAATTCCACCTCCTCAGCGGCTAATTTCTGGTTGGGATCCCTCGGAAGCATGGAAGGTATTCCAATTATGCGACACAGCGAGGCCCGGGACGCCTCTTCATCTTCTTCAGTCTTGAGAGGAGCATCAAGGAATTCACGATGCTATATGCCACCTTTCTTACAAAATCCTTTAGAGACTCTAAGTTATTTGTCGAAGCTATGGGCTTTCCCCTGTGGTATCTATTTATTTAAGTTAGCCAGGTATCTAGACCTAGAAATATCATAAATATATATACTCCAGCCAAATTTCCATTATCTTATTATAGTTCTGTGCTATTGTAGGCTATAGTGTCCTATAGACTAAATCGCCATTCATAATAGTGCTTTCTTTTGCGGTACTTCTTTTATAGCCTAAGCGCAGAGAGTCGGCTGTACTCTTAGCCTTTCCCATTGGATAGAGTTGGTTAGTGGATAGGTATAGGTAAGAGTTTATGAGTTTGGTTGAATGATTTGAGTATAAATACTACTTTAAAACTTAATTATAAATTAATAGGATAAAGGTTAAGTCTAAATACTAAGAATAGACCTGGATACAAATATAAGGGCTAGGGGGTATAACTATAAGAAACTCATAGAATACTTGCTAATGTAATATAATAGGTTCTAAAGGATTTAATTGCAGCCAAATTTCAGGACCTTATAAAAGGATTATAAACTAGGATTCTGGTCCCAAAAAGAGGACCAAGGATTTCTATTTGGTTGGGGTTATATTTTGGAGTATAGTGGGAAGAGGGAAAGAGTCCAAGGTAAAGGGTCTAGAAATGGGACCTAGACTAGTCAGTAGGGTATTCCTCTGTCAAAACGGTGAGCAGGGCTGATGGAGGCTAATGCAGACTAAGGAAGGCTGATGAAGGCTGATGAAGGCTGATTGTGGGGCTGATTGTGGGGCTGATGAATAGCTAAGCTGAAGTTAAGCCAGCAAGTAATAGATTATAAAAGTGGCGGCGCGTGCCTAGTCACGTATTGCTTGTGTTTCGTCTCATAATACCAACTTACTAGGAGACGAAACTCAAGTGGATTAGCATAATTGGCTTTATAACACGGCACGAACTTCACCTATTATGTTGAGGCAACATCAGAATGCATACTGTATGCTTTGACCGGTTTATGTAACGCGGAACCAATGGCACTGACGAGAGAGACAGCATCTTGGAGCTAGTTTCTGCATGTTTCAGGCCAGGTGGATGTCCTGCCGTCCCGTGTTTTGTGAGGCGAGTTTAGTGGGTGATCGATCGGAATATCCACTGACGGGCCGGGATGACTACGCAGCATATTATGGCCTATCAAATCCAGGTATGCGTCTGACGTCTGATGCCCGGAGTGTTGTTGGGCAAATCTTGGAGTAAAAAATACCGCATGCTCCAGTAGAGAGCAGCAAACTTCATGAACCAGTTTCTAAATTCATAATACAATGCATTTGTGATGATTCAAAAGCAAAAATACTCTACCTCTTACCCGCGGGAAAGATTAACATTACTGCTGCCACTCTGTGTCACTTAAAGTAGTTAAAAACGCTAGATGCGCAGATTATCACAAACTATCGCAGGCGGGTGATGGACGGGCCGATACGAGTGGGGATGTGATGGGGAAAGGGAGCCCCGTGGCTAGATAATTCGACGTAGCGATTGGACTGAATAAGCGAAAAACAACTATCTCCTTGCATGCGCGAAGGGAGCAGTGAGGTACTTATTCCACAAAACCCTGCATCATTAGTAATGATTTGCAAAGGCTGCAATATATCATTGGATAAGAGTTAGCGTGGTACCTCACTGCTCCCTTCGCACATTCAAGGAGATTCTCTCGGTGAGCATATCGAAGCATTAGCTTCACAGCCGAGCCACCAAGCTCTGAGACACGTATCCCACAACTCCGACAAGCGACCGAAAAACAACGGCAAACACCTGTCTCAAAAGATGGAGTCCGTGTCATCACGAGGTTCAGAACCTGTTCACTGTATATTATGGCCCGTACCTAATGTCGAGATTCCCATTCAATCGGAATAATTGCGCCGTTGTTTTTGTTGACTAGGTTTCCGGAACCCAATTGATGTGTTTGTTTTTGTTGGAGCCGGAAAGGTTTGCTCATATAACGCGTCACAGCTGTCACAACATTAGCTGAAAGCCTTTCCGGTTGATTAATATTGAACATCAGACTTCCTAACCAATTGTATATGAGTTGTCTCAAAACGAGTCATGAATCTTGACTTAATGTGGTTAGATGGATGGCGGTGGTTAGTCTCGGACTTCGGCCGGCGATCAGCGGGCCCGGCTAGGTGCCGCCGGCAATTCGCCACATCCTTAGGCTGTTCAGTATTGCAGGGGAACTTACGCCCTCCAACAAAGTATTTATATTCTTTCGATCCCTTCATCCAATCTTGAACCTCTCACTCCTCAGCGCCTCATCTTCCAAACAACCAAAGAACATATCAAGCCAACCATTTTTATACCGGCAAGTAACCTCTGAATCCATTTAACGAATATAATTACTGATTTTGAGGATAGACAACATGAAATCAATATTCTTGGTTGCTCTACTTGCCCTTGGTCTGGGAATATCTGCCAATGAAACCGTTGAGGTTTCAGACAAGGACATGGCCAACTGTCGTAGATCCCGACCAGATATTGGAGCACCATACAAAAGTTGCTGTTATTACGGCGACTGTAATCCCCTGGGGTGTGTGTTTACACAACGTTGTTGCTTGAAACCCGGTTCCACCTCGTCGGTTGGATCGTGTGTATGCGGAGTCAATTCGTATACTCAGGGTACCTGTTTCTAGTTGCATGAATCAAGCAGACAGAGCTCTAGATGTTCTGGAAATGCAAGCCAATCGTTGATTTCTGTAGTAGAAGAGAGAATGAGCCGGATTCAATCCATGATGTGGTAAAAGATCACCTCTGATCTTGACTTTCCCATTATCCTGCAAGCCTAGTGACCAAATATTGCCAAAATGTAACCCCACTGTATGAGCCTCCCTCCTTGTCGGCAAACCATGTAGGAGTCGTTGTTTAGAATTGTGCCGGGAGTCTTACTAGACCCCAAAAATTATCTAAGTTGCTAGTGTATTTATTTGAGTCCCATTTAGAAGTGTAGGCTTGCTTTTTCCCTCGCCGAAAGATTGGCTGGAGCACGCTCCAAAAGGCACCGGTGGAAGCGCTTAACAGTGAGGAAGGCTTCATTTTTGCAGACCTAGGAGTCGAGTTTGAATCACGCCTAGAAACCTGTCGAGTCTGCGTGTGATTCACAAATCCCGAACTCCCAGCCCGTAGGTTCCATATTATGAAACTTTTAATAGATAGAGCTTCCACACCGCTGAGGGACGATTTCCGGCGGCGATGGGAACTGCGAGCCTTTGACTTCTGGCCAGTCTGAAATCACCAAGACCTATTGGAACGTGTAGACGCCCGAGAAATGCCGGACAAGCCAAATTTCGAACCTTCGAGGGTTTATTTGTGCTTGGCTTGTTCTGAGGTGGAAGATTTTGGCTTCGGTCAGAACAATATTGCACAACCGGCAACCGATTAGCGAGAGACCTAGGCTTCCTTCATTAGCTGGTCTGGAGATGCATTTGCTTCGTCTCGTCAGAGTCGTCAATAGAGTCAACTTGTTGCTCAATCTGTCCTGGTTCATAACTTCTGCAACTAAAGTAGGCCGCTACCAATGCGAATCTACCCCTTGCCCGGCACCACGCATCCATAAAGGCGGTAATTCGGCCAGAATGCGATGCACAACAACATGGTCAAAGAATCTCCAGTGGGCCAGACAGCGCCATCTGTGCGCAGTAGCTGGCTTGAAGTAGCTTCAATCTTCCCTCGAGCAAGCCGTCGTTTAGGGTACAAGATTTTCCGACACTACAGCTACCAAAATACTCGGAGACGAAACTCAAGCGTACCAAAATACATTTCTGTTTTGAGAGCTGAGCTCCCGCCGCTCTAAGCTAAGCCACCACTGAGCTTGGCTAAGCTGAGGCTGAGTTACCTGGGTAGGCCCGCTTTTGGGATCATAAACCCCTGCAAGGAATCATATCCTCCTGTGCCTTGTTTTGGGCTAGCTTATTCCTATAATGCCCTCAAGTAATCTGAGTGTAGTATCCTGGGGGCGTATGCGTTGGATTTTGGCAAGGAATTACTTAAATTTGAATTTCTTGCCTTTGAGCGGGCGGGCGGGCCAGTGGTTTATGTAATGTTCCGGTCGGTTTCTAATTATAATAGACCAATTAGAGCGAAGGGTTTATTTGTTAGTAGAGAGGCTAGGTATATTAAATGTAAATAAGTAATATAAATATAAANNATTAAATTATATTAAAAATTAATTATTTTATTTAGTATAATAAAAATAATTTATTTATATATTTTTATTTAAATTATAGCTTATAATATAATTTATATAAATTATAATAATATTTTATAAATTATTTTAAATATTTTTTAGATTATAATAGTATTTTAGGGTCTTAGTATATAAGCTAATTTCTTTAGTAAATTATAGGTTTAGGGTAAGGATAAGGGTAAATTACTTAAGATTAAGATATAATTAAGTATTTTATTTATTTTAATTACTTTAGGCTAATATAAATTATAATATAATATCTTTTCTTTATTGGTTTTATTTCTAAAGCCTATTATTATAATTTATTAGTATTTATAAATAATTTAAATTTATATTTATTTTTTTTATTTTTTAGATTAATATATTATTAATTAAGACTTTTAAATATAAAAAGCTTTTTAAATATATTTTTTATAATAATATTTTATTAATTATATTATATTTTTATTATTTAGAAAAAGGCTTTAAGTATATAATTTATTTTAAACTAATAAAGTATTTTAAGTATATTTACTATAATTATATTTATAATATAATAAATATAATAATAAATTTTTATAAGAAATATTTTTTAAGATTTTTAGTATTAGTATTAACTTTTCATAATAACTTAAATTAAGAAGAAATTATTTTATTTAAAGAAAGCTAAAAAGTAAGCTAAAAAGGAGTTTCTAGCTATTTAGATAAAGCTTAATAAGATTTTTGGTTATTTAATATATCTTTAATATTAAAAGTATTAATTAAAAATTTATAATAATAAAATATTATAATAAAGCTTAAATTTACTTAATAAATTAAATAAGATAAAGTAGGTAAAGTTAAAAGTAATAATTAATATATAAATAATAGGGGTTTTTAATATTATTAATTGAAATATTATTAGTAGGGATTTTTTTTTTAATATTTTTAAAGAAATTATTTTAATATTTTTAAATAATATATTAGGTTTTTAGTAGGTTTTTATATTATTTTTTTATAGTCTTTTTATTTAATTTTAAATTTTCTATTTATATTTTATTATTATACTATTTTTTCTATTTTCTATTAATTTTTAAGGATTTTTATTTTAGGCTTATAGGCTAAGCTAGTTTTAATTTTAATTTTATTATTTAATTTTAGAAGTAAGATATAGAAGATTAAATAAACCTTAATATTTTCTAGTAGATTAAGCTTATAATTATTTTTT